>OY829520.1:9313700-9796439 GCA_963691665.1 Clepsis dumicolana | reverse complement strand
GAAACAACGTCTCTTGACAATATCGATTCCACGACTGCCGTGACAGCTCAACACAATCTATGACAGGAGACGGCCATGCGCTTTCCTCTCTGCCAATAGAGTATAATCGTCCCACGATAACTCTGCATAATAATTATTTGGCAACCCAGAAAAATCACGCTGTGGTAATGCTTTTTTCATGTCACTCAGACACTTATTTAATTAAAAAAGTAAAACCGCCTTCAAAAAAAAAACCTTAGAAAAAAAAAACGTAAAATAGTCCTCTAAAATAATGATAAATAAATAAAATAAAATAAAATGCGTTTATTTCGGACAACAGAAACTAAAGCCTAAAGTTTTATGGCCTAGCACTAAGCAGCAGCTTAGTTTCTGTTGTCCGAAATAAACGCATTTTATTTTATTTTTTCATCATTATTTTAGAGGATTATTTAACGTTTTTTTTTCGAAGGTTTTTTTTTAAGGTGGTTTTACTTTTTTGTTAAAAGATTTTTATTTCACAATTTTACGTTGATTTAACATTTTTAGAATTATCCTCCAACTCCTAACCGTTAAGGAGTTGTGCCTTCCATCATCAGCTCATCAACATGAGATGATGACTACCGGACCCAAATACTTGAATAGCCTTAAAAAATATATGAAACACATGATACGTGCCTATAAAATTTGAGGGTTGCCCTCGATTTCCCTGAGATCCCATCATCAGATCATGATTTGGTGACAGGGGGACCACCTCAGGAGTATACCCTTTCGAATAATGATTTAACATTTTCAGAATTATCCTCCAACTCCTAACCGCTAAGGAGTTGGAGGATAATTCTGAAAATGTTAAATCATTATTCGAAAGGGTATACTCCTGAGGTGGTCCCCCTGTCACCAAATCATGATCTGATGATGGGATCTCAGGGAAATCGAGGGCAACCCTCAAATTTTATAGGCACGTATCATGTGTTTCATATATTTTTTAAGGCTATTCAAGTATTTGGGTCCGGTAGTCATCATCTCATGTTGATGAGCTGATGATGGAAGGCACAACTCCTTAGCGGTTAGGAGTTGGAGGATAATTCTGAAAATGTTAAATCATTATTCGAAAGGGTCCATCCATACTCTATTGGCAGAGAGGAAAGCGCATGGCCGTCTCCTGTCATAGATTGTGTTGAGCTGTCACGGCAGTCGTGGAATCGATATTGTCAAGAGACGTTGTTTCGTTTCCAACCCAAAGATCGGGGTTAACGGGTCAAATTTCGCGGCGGAAATCTTTATTGGATTACTGAAATGCTCAACTTTTTTTCTTTTCAATGTTTATTTTGCAAATATTTGCGTTTCATTTTAAAGAGGGCGGAGAAGTCGGAGTCTTGTTCTTGTTATCTGACTGGAGTCACGGCCTCTCAAGCAGAAGCGGGTGGGTTCAAACGTTACCTTGTGATATTACTATTATGTTTATGAATATATTTCGTGATTTTACGGTAAAGATGTACACAACATGTTTGTCTTGTTACTTAAGTCGACGTTGCGTATCTTTCAATCTGTAGGTACATGTTTCAAATATAAATAAACTAGAACCAAAACTTCCCAACTAGAAGGGAAAGCCATTTATGCAAGGGCTTACGCAGACTTATCTTGAAAGGAAGAGCCGGTGGGTCACTTTATTTCATAGTTCATACTTATTGACATTTACATCTCATTCAAATTTAATAAAAAAGAGTTTTCGCATAATATTCACATATAAAAATCAAAACACTGGATTATGAAACCCCTTAAGTACCCCTTAGGCACCCCTTAGGTAGCCCCAGTAGTTACTTTAGAATCTACCATTTACATTTCAACAACATTAGTGAACAAACATCCAGAGCTAGCTTTCTAAGTTCTGTTAACCAACAGCGTCAAACAAAGGTAGTTACGGAGATGCATTTGGACTGAACGTAATTTGCTCCACGTTCCTTTGGGGCATAGTTAAAACCCAGTAAGTAATCCACAAACTACAGTTCGTGCTGTCTGTACCTGTACGCAGTCACTATCTAATCCCCACCCGGTGTCACTCATGGAAGCGGAGAAGAGCCAGCGAGAGCTTTGCAATTTCAGCGTGTTATTTTGAGATTATTTTTCTTCTTCATAAGTAAGCCTTTGCAATTCTGTCAGATTCGCAGCAGAGCTCTCCCCGATTGGGCCAGCAAGCGGTCAAATTTAAATTATCTGACCATTAGACATTATTTAATACTGGATATTAACGGCGATTATCTTACTAGGTTTGATGAGCGCCCGATATTTCGATGCAGTTACATGGATTACTATATGCAATCAATATCCCGTATTAAATACTTATGTGTAACGTAATTACCCGCGAATGATTTAAAACTGTTCTTAATTTTATTAATTTGGCAGGGGCTTGCTGTCTTCGTCTTTAAGCCATGACCGCTACTTCAAAATACATTTGCACGCTTCATATTAAGATGGGAAGAGATATATTATGCCAAGCACGGAGCGCTCCGTGGCCTTTTGCAGGATCTTGGGTTTGTTCATCGGCTGCATTGTAAGTGGTCATGTTTGGATTGTTAAGAGATTGTTTACTGAGTTTATACTGTGCTCGAGAACTGTCGTTAACTGAAATTCATAGAACTTTGTGACCTTTTTGTCGAAGTGATTGCGCTGGCGGCGTTATTGCGAGGGTTTGAAGTGTTTCAAGGAAATAGTTTGTTGTTAACGGTACCTACTTATCAGCTATCATGTAGCTGTAACCAGCTTGTTTGTACCTTAAGATATGCAATTATAGAAACATTATACAGGGTTTGTTTTAATGAACCGTCAAGACTTCAGTCAAAAGGTTGAGTAAGTCTAAATGAACACCCTTGTTTTACAAGATTTTACTTTGAAAAAAAAATGCCGTTCTCCCATGCATGCATTGCCTCCGCTGGTTGTGAGTAGGTATCTATTGGAGAAGGATTTTTAATTTCTATTTAAAAAAATATATAGGGGTGCTCACTTAGACTTTTTTTTTAATAGAAATTAGTGAAATCTTCACACGGGTGTTCATTCAGATTCAGCCCCTGGCTGAAGTCTTTACGGTTCAGGGTTGTCCTTAAAACTACACATACATACATGCATACACATGCATACACAAACTGAATGGATTTTATTTGTTTCTCCACCATAAAGTCGATAAAGTGCTACAAATAACAATAGTAACAAGCTAGTACTGTGAGTCAAGCACGACTTGTCGAATCCTGCGTAACGATACGGTTATCGTATCGAGATCGAGAAACCTCATACAAAATTTAAGATCCAAATACGCTCACGGGCGGGCGCTATTCCAAACGTCATACAAACTCGACAACGTTTACTATTCGATTTTACGTGACGCAGGTTTCGAAAAGTCTTGCTCGACCCTGTGTACGCCGGGGGTGCTTTGCAATGTCATGTATAATGTACTACATGTATGAAATACTCACTTTATTCTCTACGCAAAAACAGCAATGATAATATAAAGACAAGTACGTCAAGAGCCGTTCAGAAAACAAATTCAGCCACCTATCGATTCTGGTCACGCGCTCCCATTACACAGGTCGTTTACATTTTATTATTTCGTCGCAATTTGTACAAACGTACTCAATTTTTAAGGGAAACGCGAAACAATCTACGCTTTTACGTAATCTAATAATAAATTAATTTACATAATTTAAGCTTTCGGTTTGGGAATTTCGCTGATTGTGTCATAAAATTTTATGTTTAAATTTCGGTCTGTCGGTTGTTCAGGTTTTGTTGATCGACTTTGCGTATTTAATTACATCGCTGGCGTTACTTAAATCTTTATCTATACCTATTAAACAGTACCGTGACTGACTGACTGACTGACTGACTGTCTGACAGACAACGCACAGCCTAAACCACTGGACCTAGAGACTTGAAACATACCTTGAGTATCCTAGAGGTGCACTAGGAAGGTGCACTAGGAAGGTGCACGGGATAGGGAACTAGCCCATTAGAAGTTTTTTTTTCACTGCTTCAAGAGACTGCATATTTGAGTATTTGATATTAATTTCAGCATGCTACCTTCACGCGTTCTTGAAAAAAAGAGTCTTGAGAGACAGACAGACATACAGACAGACGGACAACAAAGTGATCCTATAAGGGTTCCGTTTCTCCTTTTGAAGTGCGGATCCCTAAAAAACGTCGTTTGAGTTCATGTGGAAGTGTCATTTTCACTCATTCACTCATCCCGAGTTCGACACTCGCCTGGCGGCTCGGACCAAGACACCTCGGGACTCGTACAAAACGACATACTTTCCGCACTTGTATTAAAAAGTACTCCTCTAGCGTATTTGTAACCAACGAGATTTTCCAAATGCTCATTAGAGGAGGGGCCTGGCTAAAACATTTCAAAGGAATAAAACGTATTTTTCTTTTACGTTTTATCCTTTCATTCCTACGTCATTTATAACCTTAAGCCTTCGGCGAAAGCTTCGACATCCTCCCTATTATCTAATCTTGAGAATGATCTCATATAACACATTTGTTTGTATCTAATACTTAATACATTATTGTGGCGTTTTTGTAACATTTTTGTTGTTTGTGACAATTTCGCATACTTGCTAAGAAAACTTTGTTCCAACGCTCATTCTATGGAACAAATAGGTAAAAAATTGAATAAATAGAAGAATAAAACGGTTTTTGTGTCTGAATACAAAAAAGCAGGTACATTCTGAGAAGTTTCTTGCTGCGTAGGTACGGTCGGGGAAAATTAATTCCTGACCCACCATGGAACCTTTACACAGTAAACGTCATAGTGACATCGCATAGCTTGACGAGGAAAATCGTTATGACGTTTACCATGAAAATGTTCTATGGTGGGTCAGGAATTAATTTCCTCGACTCTACCTATCGACGGTACTCTGACTCAACCTCGTATAATAAAAACTTTGACAAAATTGGAATAACCACTCTATACCGCGAACCTAAAGTGGTTACCTATTCCAATTTCGTCAAGGTTTATATACGAGGTTGAGTCAGACTACCGTCGCTATTATAATTGTTCTTGACAATGATGTCATATGTCGCAGCAAAGCACAGCACAGCGCACGAGGGTTCCGTAGAAAGGTTTTAACGCTTTTCCCCAGTGTTTTAAGAAGTCCAGTGTTAGCAGAGCCCTGATCCTAAGCAAAATGTACGCAGTGTGGGGTCAACTTATATTGGTCTGTGAAATCTACAGACAGACATAAAGTTTTAAGATTTTGAGACTTTTTCGAGTGGTTGTGCTATAAGAGCTACCTTCATACCAAATTTCAAGTTTCTAGGACATCTGGAAGTACCCTTTAGGTTTTTTAAAATCGGCAATTTGTATGGAAATGGATTTTTTAATGACTGTATCTTTTGATTGCGTTGACTTAAAAGGTTGATTTTTTCACGGCTTTAAGGGACCGCAGGCTTGAGTATTTGATATTAATTTCAGCATGCTACCTCCACGCGTTCCAGAGAAAAAGGGTCTTGACAGACAAACAGACAGACAGACATACAGACGTCTGAATTTACGTCTGAGTAGTGGCACGCATCGACAACAAACAATTCTCATACTATTTGACACTCCGGAAACGCGTTCGAGACGTATTTTTGGCCATCGAATACGAACACTATAGACGCTCTGATTCAGGTGATCGAGGAATTTTCTTGTGTGAAAAATCACACTGGATGTACTGAATTTCGTTCAAATATAGATTAGTATAATGACTCGGATCGGGAATAGATCGCAGCTCAATCCTGTATCGAGGTAAGCCTGGCTTATCGGCCGCAGCCAATCTGACTAATAAAATGGTAGCAGGAAGCTGCATTGTTTTATTTCTAGAACGCACACTTGCTGTACTTTCGTATATTTTTATTTGCAGATATAATAACCTAACCAACTTACAAAAGTTGAAAAACCCCCGACATTATCATTTCGAAGTTCAATATTTCAAAAACGGGTCAACCGATTTTAATGAAACTTAGCTGAGAACCATCTCGATTAGACTAGCTTTCGATAGATAAAAACCGCATCGAAATCGGTCCATCGGCACACAGATACACAGACACACAGATACACATGTCAAACTTATAACACCCCTCTTTTTCGTCGGGGGTTAAAAAAAGAAGTTTTTCAGAAGCTTCTGCCCCACGAAAGATAAAAGTTTTTTTCCCCCAAGAATATTGAAAACAACCGGCGTTATTCCTGGAAGCTTATTGTCTAACTCGCTCGCAATCACCGTCGCGTTCATTTTGTCAGTTTTTATATCGGACAATTGGTATCGGAAACAGCCTAGCTGTCTCAATCAAACAAAAACTGACATTTCAATCCGATGACGAGTGTCAAAATAGTTACGCAAGTTAAGCACGACTTTACGAATGCTGCGTAACGTTACGGTTATCGTATCGAGATCGAGAAACCTCATACTAAATTTTCGTTCCAAATACGCTCACGGGCGGGCGCTGTTCCAAACTTCATACAAACTCGACAACGTTTACTATTCGATTTTACGTGACGCAGGTTTTGAAAAGTCGTGCTCGACCCTCTGCTGGTTTTATTCTAGATCTAATAGGTATGGTTTGAGTGGGAGCTTTTGCGCTAAAGTGTCAAATAGTACGGGAATTGTTTGTTGTCGATACGTTCCGTTAGTGGCGCTGCAAATTTGCCTATAGTAATTCAGGCGTAAACGCGAACACGATCGATACGTTTTTTTTGGTAGTTGATTACACTAGACGCTCAGATGTGGCAGAATTCTTCTCGACAATTCATTAAAACGCTCCTGTAAAAAACAACTTTATTTAGTTCATTTTGAGGTAACGCTGTACATCCACGTAACGTGAAAACGCCAGCCTCAAAAGTTCAGAAAGGAGCCCGGGGCGACGTCACTTGCAGGCGCCCCGCTGTTTCTATTTCAATGTACATAACTATGTTTACCAGGATCCCACCTGAAATAATAAGGAAACCTGTAGTATTCAGGTTTTAATAAACTTTAAAATTGTACGTTATCAATGACATGACAAGCAGAAGTAAGTTGAAGATTGGAAAGGAAGGAGGTTGCGATTCTAAGCAAATAGATCATATCACGTCACCACCAAAACCACACTCGTAAATATGGTCAAAACCATAAAGGAGCTAAGTCCAACAAAAGAGATGAAGCCTAAAGGGGTGCCAAGTTTTATTCAAGAGTATTTTCGTCTTAGTTATATATGCAACTTGGCTAGTTTTTTAGCCAAACTAGCTGTTGCCCCCGACTTCGTCTGCGTAGATTTCGGTTACCGCTATCCCGCGGGAACTATATAATTTTCAAGAATAAAAAGTAGCCTATGTTATTCCTCAATATTCAAACTATCTTACTAAATTTCATCTAGATTGGTGCAGCGGTTTCCCCGTGAAGAGGTAACAACCAGACAGACAGAGAGACAGAGTTACTTTCGCATTTATAATATTAGTTAGGATATTTACTCATGAACTAAAGCATTATTATTTAAAATGCGTTAAAATTTATTAGTATTAGGTACCCCGAAAGTAATTAGAATTTAAAAAGGTAGGAACTACCTACGTAACCCCCTACATGGCCCCCCTAATTCTAAATACTTAACTTTGTATCCTTAATGCAGGTGCAGGTGCAATGTGTTATTATCCGTTCTCATCTTGCAACTTAAAGTCCGCATAAAACTTATTTCAGATTCCCGTGAATTTGTTCCCGGGCAAATGCGGTTCAACGAGAATGCACCATGCTACCGCGGCTCTTAGTAAAATGAAGAAGAGGGTAGGCCTGGGGTAATATTTACGCTTGTGTTATGAAATTTTACTACCAAAATTGTTCGATTTAGTCTGGCTATAACATCGTGTCAATTAGGCATTACTTGTCACCAGAGCTAGGACAGGTCATAGCAAAAATAGATATGGAAATAGAACAATACTCAATAGAGTCGATACTTAAGATTATAATTATCTAAAGATTATATTATCGTAATTTAACACTTTTACTTTATAATGAAATGAAATGAAAATAGTGAATAATGAAGCTAATTATTAGCACAAATAATTAAATAATAAATAAAATTAATAAAAATTGGTCTGTTCCAGAAAATGCAGTAGTTGATGATTGCATAAAATATTCAATACAACCATCAGCTTAAAAATAATGTTAATGGAAATATACCTTCAAAAACATATGGTGAATTTTGGGTTAATGTTATAAATGTAATTGAAAATAGTAGTTTATGCAACTGCTACATAATAGGATCACACGAGTGTTTTAAAATCTAATTATGTGGAGTTGCATACATTACTTTATCTACACACATATTATAAGTACTCTAAGATGGGTTCAGAAGCCGAAGGCATATATCATACCCATACCTGTCACGAATTTGACTGTTTTTTTTTAATCATAGACAAACATACCGAGCTGACGTTTCGTAAACTGCTTTTTTTGTGTAAAAAAAAATCAATATCACATTATTAATTATACATGTCGGACTGAACTCGACTTATATACGTAAAGTAAATTACGTTGGTCGTCAAATTCGAAAAATTTAATTCGATATCGAAAAGTCATTACGACAATCAATCGAATGTGTGAAATGTATGTATATCTCTTTATTGCACATAAAACAAAAAAATACAGATAACAGAACAAAAGCAAATGTACAAAGGCGAACTTATCCCTTAAAGGGAGGAAGGAAGGGAGGGAGGGAGTGTTTTAAGGCCTAATTATGTGGAGTTGCATACATTACTTTATCTGCACACATATTATAAGTACTCTAAGATGGGTTCAGAAGCCGAAGGCATATATCATACCCATACCTGTCACGAATTTGATTGTTTTTTTTAACTCATAGACAAACATACCGAGCTGACGTTTCGTAAACTGTTTTTTTTTATTGTAAAAAAAAATATATCCCATTATTATTTATACATGTCTGACCGAACATGACTTATATACGTGAGTGATCCGTTTTATTTCACTATGATTGTAAATTATGTTGGTTGTTAAATTCGAAAAATCGAATTCGATATCGAAAAGTCATTACGATTACTTCATTGCTGGACCTGCTGGTCGTGGTGGTTGGCGGCGGAGGCGACGATGTACTGCAATGCTGGTCATTTTCTACGGTTTCTGAACGCATTTTAGAGGACTTGTGATATGTGTGTAGATAAATACAATTAAATAATACTGTACATAATGCGAATCTATTAATCTTGTTCTATTACCGTGTTGCAATTGTTTTGCTATGACCTGTCCGGGCTCTGCTTGTCACAAAATATTGTGATCCAAGTTGTTTACGCGCCAAATTAATATTTCCTACGAGGTACTTCTTTGGTCAGACGACATTTGGCAGTCGATTGGAAAGTTTTGTATGAGACTAGCTTATGGCCCGCGGCTTTGCCAACGTGAAATATTTAAAAATGGGCTAGTTTACTATCCCGTGGGAATTTCGAAAAATCCCTTCTTAGTGCACCTCTAGGATACTCAAGGTATATGTTTGCCAAACTTCAAGTCTCTAGGTCCAGTGGTTTAAGCTATGCGTTGTTTGTCAGTCAGCCAGTCAGCCACGGTACTGTTTTATAGGTATAGATTGGCCCAGACCCTTTAACATAATACTATAACGTTTATCGACGATGAAAAGCATTTCACCCTCTCACACTCTCACCCTCTGACAAATGTCAGAAAGTGACAAATGTTTCATGTCGTCGATATAATGTACGCAAGCGGCATGAAAATTATGAAGCATTTACCCAGCAGTTGAGTGAATATGGGCTGGTTTGATGAATTGATTCTACCTATATTTTAACAAGCGGCTTATCAATATCCCATCAACCACCTTGACACTGAGTCAATATCATCACATCAATAGCACAAAGCGACTCGTCCATGTCAGGGCCGTCAGTAATCGAGGTCGCGTCACGAGCGACCGATAACGCGGCTAGCTTTTACCTAATACATTGCGTGTTATGCCCGTTGACTGCTGTGCGATAGTAGTTTCGACAGTGCAATGAACAGAGAATGAGAGAAATGGTCGCACGGAGTCGTGGCCGGGCCGTAATCGAGGTCGCGGCACGCTACGAAAGCTTATTTTCACAGCCCTAGTTGTGTGGTTAAAGAGATTTTAAAGCCTTGTACTTAGTTAATTACTCGTTCTGATTAATATCGGTTGATTAATTGGTGTTATGAAACTCGTTTAAGTGAGTATTAAAGTTAGAAAGAAGTTTGTTTTGGATTAGCTATAAGCTTGTGTTTAAAAATCTATTTTAAGGGAATAAAATATATTTTAAAACAATAACGCATGCCTGGTACCTACTAACTTCGACATTTTGAAGGTATTGCAACCTTAATTACAATACTTAATTGACACACCCAGGTCCCTATTTCACCAGCTTTACAATTGTCAATTTTTATTGACAAATCGGTGTCAACTGCTGACTTAAAGAGCTTTTGTTTTAGCGCGCTTCATTGTCAAAGAAATGTAGTTCGAATAGTCATATAAAACTGACAATTGTATAATGTATTGAACTGAAATTGAAGGTACTAACTGTAGGAGCAGTATAGGGCTCGGGGACATTCACCTTTCATTAAACAGCCCCGTTTCAGTCTTGAAATAACTGTAAATCACTTTTCAAAATCTTTACCTAACAGAGTAGATCCCAACACGAGCTGAGATTCGGCTTTACTGCAAAGAAAGGTTTTACCGCACGCTGGGGAAAGCCACGTTCCTTTGCACACGTGAGACTACTATGCACGCGCTATACTTTATTGGTACCTACTCATGTAGGTATTAGAAGGGATAACACAGTTGTGAAACAGTATCTCACTTTAGTTCATAAGTTAAGTTATCGCTTTGTCAGAGGTTTGTTATTATACTTATAAAACAAAATGTTGCACTACTATTATAGCATAGCATACCATTGTCTGTACTTACTAGCTTTTTTGCATGGCAGCTTGTTCTATAGTCTGCCGTGCCGGTTTATAAATCAATGTCTCATGCACCATCCTGTCCCCTGTTTTTTGTACAATAAAGTGTTTACTTACTTACTTAC
Organism: Clepsis dumicolana; assembly: GCA_963691665.1. Lineage (NCBI taxonomy): Eukaryota > Metazoa > Arthropoda > Insecta > Lepidoptera > Tortricidae > Clepsis > Clepsis dumicolana. The sequence goes on along the minus strand of OY829520.1, from coordinate 9,785,407 downwards.
TTACTATCCACCATAATTATAATTAAGTCAACAACACTCCATCAGTATAGTGAACTTACTCGAAAATCATTGGTAAAAAAATCCTGGACCTACAAACTGTGCTAATGAACAGATACTACTTAAAGTGGCATTTATCTAAAAATTTAACGCCTGCCGTTTGAAAATATCCCATTATAAGTAGAGCGACTGCCGGCGGCAGACGACGCGAAATGAGCCCTCTAACGGTTAAAACGCGTTGAAATGATAAAGAGGTATTCAGACCGAATGGCAGGCATTTAACTAAATCCTCAGTAGGTACTAAACAACAAGATCTTTTGTGTTATGGCAGGCGGGGGTCAAAGAGTTACAGTATACTTTAATGGAGTTTTGGAGTTCCAGGACACGAGTAATTTAAGTTATTTTGAGCCGTACCTAAAGTTATTTCGCGAAGTTAAGTCTTGATATGAGTAGTAAAGGAATCAAAGTCAACAAAGGGTGTTTTTAAACTCTGAACTAAATTGTATTGTGTTGTTTGTATTGTATTGTTGTTGTTGTTGTTGTTGTTGTTGTTGTTGTTGTTGTTGTTGTTTGTTGTTGTTGTTGTTGTTGTTGTTGTTGTTGTTGTTGTTGTGTGTTGTTGTTGTTGTTGTGTTTGTTTTTAAAACTAAAGTTAAAAAAGCAGAGTCCTAAGTACATACGTACTTTCTGTGTCATTGTTTTACGATAGAAACGTTCTCACAAGTCGCAGTCTGTTTATAAGCTTAAAAATAACTTGCTTTTGCCTCTTCATTCGCTACGCTCCGAGGGAATTTATGTAAATAAAAACTAAGTAAATAAGCTGTTCTCTTCATGCCAGTGTGGTTTTCCGGAAAAAATAATCTATTAGGGGGAGTCTGGGAGAGTTGAACCTCATTTTACATAAAAGTCACTAGAATTGTATTTATTATGGATAGCATAATTAGTGACAAAGTTCCAATCAGTACCATCTTTTTATGGTTCTGGAGCCAAAGTTTCGTCATGTCCGTCAGTCTGACTGACTGTCTGTCTGTTTGTCTTCGGCTTAGCACAGAGATTATTGGTACTAGAAAGCTGTAATTTTGCATGGATGTACATGTCGAAGCGTCAGGTGGTCGGGTAGCACTCTCAGGAGGTGGGTCGGGCTCTTGAGGCTGACTCATGACGGGTGGTACGTTTAATTGCGTCTCACTCGGAAATAATAACACCAGTACTGTTCAATTCACTATTATAATTAGTTCTTCACACAATCAATAAAGTTAAATAACGAATACGCTAACTCTGAAAACTTTAGAGCGGAATAAGTCTTTACACGAGCAGTGCCAGCGGCTAGCTGTCAGTTTCATCGCAACTGCTCAGGCTTTCAAACAGAAAATAATTATAGACTACCCTCATTCATTGGTTAGATTAAATAAACTATCAACTCGTAATCAAAAATTGACTTAATTAATAACGCGCGCCGTTATACATATTAGGTATTACAGGCCGACACAATGGTACCTACAATTAAATCTTGTATTTTTTTTTATTTAATGTGGTTTGCAAAATTCAACGTGTTCTCTTTTCACATTTCACTTTGTGCCGCAACTCTTTCTCAATTTCTAACCTTATGTTTTGAATTCAGTACCCATGCAAACTAGGTAGGTACTTAAAACTAGCTCTCTGTTTTTTTACCTTTTATGGCAAAACCGCTGAACCGATGTTAACGAAAATTGGCAAGGAGATAGTTTGAACATTGAGGCAAAACATAGGCTACATAATATATCCCGAAAGAAATAAAGTTCCCACAATTTTTATGCAAACAAAGTCGCGGGCAATATTTAGCTAGTATTTGATGAAGTTGTCGAGAAATCAGCGTAAACAGCGACGCCAAAATGTATTTGCGCATAAATGCGGCTCCACAAAACATGATTCATAGTAGGTATTCACACAATAGTGAAATGGAGCAGAAACGTTTCGCCTCGTCAAAAATTCGCGGCGTGTTTTACATAAAGCAGTGCCGGCAAAGCGTCCTAGTATATAAATCGTATCCGAACCTCCTAAAAGACAGGTAAATAACATTATATTTAAAGGACAAGTAAATCAACTGAAGGGCTCAGTTCACCATCCCTGAACCTTTGCTCGGTTGAAGGGATCATGTTTAATAACTTCTAAAATTTACTTGTTTATTATAAATTCCAAAATTTAATGGACGGTTTAGGTTAAATTTGGAACTTTCCTGAACTGTAAGCGACATACCCATGATCCTACGCGATATGGAGTATTTAGATCTACAAAATGGACAATGTAAATAATACTTTGTACTTGTTCAGACAGAAAACATTTCCTCGTTCTGCTACGTTTCCTCACGAGCCACTCATCGATCTCATCTGAATAAATCTTGAATAAATAAATGGTATCTCGTTTGTTTTAAACATTATTTCCGAAGGTCTGGAGTATTCCTTCACTTTTTAGCTCTGATTATTTAATGAAAAGACGTGGGCGACGAAAAATGTCAGCCCGACAGAGCAAAAAAAAGCTCTTGCACTGGAGAGAATTTTTTGGCATTGAAATTGCCCTTTAGACAGCGTTAGTAAAACTGTTATAAAATAAACAGGTAAGATTTAATCCAGTACCTAATTCATTAATCAATAATTTTGATATTTTTTTACCTCTTTTAATCGCATTTCAACTCTTCTTGTACAGTCAAGGAATTAAATTTCCAACCCACCTAAGGTTTAATATCGTATAGCAATCTGTCACCATAATAGCTAGATAGAACACGACGTTGCTTTGACATGTCGTGTTTACGTTGACATTTTCGACCTTAATAGGCGTAAATAAGACCTTGATTTTGAACGAATTTGTGAAAGGCCTTAATTTTAGTTACATATTCAGCAATGGACGTCCCTTAATTTCAAAAGATAAAGGAAAAGCTGAAGAATAAGCTAACAATTTTCATTTTAATATAACCTGCACAACCAAGCGCCTAAACAGCTTTATTTACTTTTCTCACTTTGAATACGTAATAGAAATCTTATATTCACGTGAATAATGGGTATAATTTTGATTTGTCCGCTCACTGAATATCAAAAACGCTTGAATAAATTTTAAACAAAGTTATGTCAAGTTTGTTAATCCTGTTTGTCGCCTGTAAAAGGTAACATGTTTATTTATAACTTATTTCGGAATGGGTTTGAATCCCTCAAAGGCGGAATGTAACGCGGTGTGACGGCTGCCGCAGTGTCGATCTTTATTTAGATAAATTGAATACAAAAATAGACGATTGTTCCGAACATTGTAATGAAAAACTGCGCGTTCGATTCAATATCTGATCTTTTAGGCATTTCTGATCGAATGTGTTTATTCTTTATGAGCTTAGTATTTATTTTAGTCTTGACCTTGATGCCGAATATCAAACAGTTTTAAGATGAAACCACCGTGAAATTCAATTATAGTGAAATAATAGGATCACTCACGTATCCACGTATCACGTACGTAATGGATCGTACGGATCGCCACCACCATCTCACTCGCTAATCCTGCCTGTCAGCAGCAGTGCTTGCACTGTTGTATTCCAGTGTGGAGAGTAAGACAGCTGGTGTAATTACGGGTACAAGAGGCATGTCATCTCAGCTCTCTAGGTTGGCAACGAATCTGCTAACCCTCCGGGATTGCGGTTGTCTATGGGCAGTGGTGATCATTTACCATCAGGTGACCCACTTGCTCGTTTGCCTTCCTTGTCGTATAAAAAAAAATGTCAGTCGAGTATAGCCGGACACGCTTCGGACTAATCCGTAGTCCTTTCTCTGGGAGCACACACTTATCGCCGGTAGGAAAACGTAAAACTCGACTCGACTGCCATACGTAGTCCGTTTATTTCACTACGATCAAACAGTTTCTCGACAAAATTGAAATAAAAACACAGAAGAGAGAAAAAGAGACATTGAAGGACTAGGCACTTACTTATCTTGTACCTTTGACGAGCGAATATTGTACTTTTACTTCTGCACTCATATACAGTTTGCAATTATAAACAACGAACTGAGAGACAGGTACAACAAAGCACCATTAAAACAGAAATTAAGTTAATTTAAAGCGATCTGCTTCTTGCTTACTTTTTACAGTCTCTTTAATTGTACTCTGTAATATAATACTTAATGGTTGTAGAAATGGAAGGGATAAAATGTAAGGACATTGCGCTAACAGATTTTTTTTTAAGTTGGTCATAGTCGTAGTCGTTTACAGAAATTTAAAAAAATGTTTTGGTACGTAGACCCCTATGAGTGCTAGTTTTTTAGTAATTTTTAGGGGAACCAAAATGGTAAAAAGGAACCCTTGTGGTGTTTCTCAGTCTGTCTCCAAATAGCACAGTTTACAAAAAAAATAAAAATGACATTAGTTATTAACTACCTGATAGATGTGCACCTGTCTGTATACTCTATATTTAATAACTGTACGCAAAGTAACACAATAAGTAATGTTATAGGATGACCCGGAACCCTAGGTGCGAGATCCAACTCGCTCTTGTTTTTAGTTTTTAGGGTTCCGTACCTCAAAAGGAAAAACCCTTATAGGATCACTTTGTTCCGTCTCCGTCTGTCTGTCTGTCTGTTTGTCTGTCTATCTGTCTGTCTGTCAAGACCCTTTTTCTCTGGAACGCGTGGAGGTAGCATGCTGATTAATATCAAAAACTCAAACCTGCGGTCTCTTAAAGCCGTGAAAACAAATTGGCGATTTCCAAAAACCTAAAGGGAACTTCCAGCTGTCCTAGAAACTTGAAATTTGGTGTGAAGGTAGCTCTTATAGCACAACCACTGCGAAAAGTCTCAAAATCTTAAAATATGTCTGTCTGTAGATTTCACAGACCAACATAAGTTGACCCCACACTGCGTACATTTTGCTTAGGAGCAGGGCTCTGCTAACGCTGGACTTCTTAAAACACTGGGGAAAAGCGTTAAAATCTTTCTACGGAACCCTCGTGCGCGAGTCCGACTCGTTTTAAGCTACCAGCGCTTTCCCAAATCATCATTCCCAAAAATAATGTGCCGCAACAAACTTGGTAATAGTGTATTACGGGCTTACAGCTATTTGCACCGACTATTATTAAATTTCGTGAAATAATGTATTTTTAAAAAGAAATGAAGCATGTTTCATCGTTTTTGAAATTTTTTACCCAAAAGGGGTGGGAAGCTTTTATGAGAAAAATTTTGTTTTTAAAGTACGCGGCGCGGGCGAAAGTTAGTATACTTACATTATTATAATTTTGACGTTTTTGCTGAGCAGCATAATTTATTATTTATTTATTTATTCTACGGCTGAGCTTGGCCAAAGTAAAACAGGCCGGTAATTATTCTATAATATTTCAAAATTCCCGAGAACAAGAAAATCAACGCTAATATTTTCTCTTTGTACAAAGTTGGGTCTTTGCGGGTAACTTTGCGACTTTTTGCAGGAAGGCGTGGAACCCCGAATACTTTGCCAACTTTGTGTATGAACGCACTAACCACCGAAGGTTCTCGAACTTTGAATTTCTTGGCAACTCAATTTTAACTTTGCGTAATGAATTTAAAACACAAATTTGATTAACGTAGCGCTTTCACAGAATCGTCTGCCCTTTGAAGAGGATTAAAGCAAGTTTTCATTTTTGGATCGAGAGGAATTTTCTTTACCCATTCATGGAAAATATATATAAAATGCAAATGTCATATAAATACTATTAGAATAACATACATTTATTCCTGCCAATGAAATAAGAATACACAGAAAAATAAATAAGTATTAGGTAAACCCGGGATTGAACCCGGATCCTTGTCATTACGTGGCATTTGCTATAACCCCTACCCAAAGATAACGTAGATCATAACGGAAGAATAATAAAAAATAGAAAAAAAATAGAAAGACTCTTCATGGCATTTTTTTGCAAATTGTCATTGTTAGGGTTCCTGATGGCGGCTACAGTCGTACAAAGAAATCTTATTGGAGAGCCAGGTCGAATCTATCTGGTACATTGTACACTTAAAATAATGCGTTAAATGACGCACTATATTTATAACTAATAAGGCTTCTAAACGGGCGACGTTTTCCTACAATATGTGGCCGGCAACTATTGCTGTCTGACTCTTTATGAAAATTAGACAAAGACTCCTATAGTTTCCGGCCACATATTGCAGCAAAAATATAGCCATTTTATGGCCCGTTTAGAAGCCCCTTAAGGCTAAGACAAAACTTTGACGTCGTCCAATTATGAGACAGCAGAAGAAAACAGAAAAAAAACATAGGAGCACAAAAGCGGTGTTACTGTCATGAAATCTACACAAAAACAACTCTTTTCTCTAAGACAATGATTACAAACGAACTACTACGTTGCATCAGCAAGTAAAAAGGGTGTATCTAGGCTCAGGAATGGCTCCCCATAGTTAAAAGATTCAAACGTCATCATGCCTGACGTGACTACCGCATCGCTTGAGATAATGGACATATTTTGTTACTTAGATTTCTTATAGAGCTCTTATACTTAGTTTCCGCGGTAAAGCAATAAACAAATTCCACGCGGACGAAGTCGCGGGCAACAGCTAGTAAATAATAAAACATATAATTGTGGGACCATTAAACTGTTCAATTGAAATGAGGAGATAAATTCAATCTGAAATGTGGCGCCTTCCAATTTCATATTAGCTCGAAACGCCATAGAACGGAAGGAAACACTTTCCTACCCATTATCCCTTTTACGCAAAAAATGTTCCCAGAATGCTAAGGGGATACTTAAAAATAACAGCTACTTCGTCCTCTTAGTAGGTTTAGCATAAAAAGGGAAATGGGGAGGCTATTAAGAGGAAACGGATCTACGTAGGTTGCTGTAATAAAAGGGAACAAAGTTAGGAATTGTGAGACGCTGCCGCACTGTGAGACGCTGCCGCATTGTGAGACGCTGCCGCATTGTGAGACGCTGCCGCATTGTGAGACGCTGCCGCATTTCGCAGGGGAGCGGTGCAGAGTGAAGTTTTGGACGATTTACATTGCTGTTTCGACATAGAGGTATAATAGGTACTAAATTAATAAACGTCGCGAAATAACAAGCTATGTAATTGGCTTTAGGTCACTTACGTAAACTTATGCAAAGGAGCGCCTGCTGCTTGATTAACAAAATTGTCTCGATAGTTACCTATAATTTATCTTTAAATAACAATGTTAATCTAGCGGTTTTGTTAGGAGGTAGTATTTAAATAAATAAATAATAAATATCATGGGACAATTTGATACCAATTCACCTAGTCCCAAACTAGGCAAAGCCTGTACTATGGGTACCAGACAATGGATAAACATACTTATATACATATTAAACACCCAAGACCCGAGAACAAACATTCATATTCATCATACAAACATCTGCCCCGACCGGGATTTGAACCCGGGACCTCAAGCTTCATAGTCAGGGTCTCTAACCACTTCTCTATTCGGCCGTCATTTTAATGAAACCTTCAATTTACGTAATAAAAAAACACAGATGTTTAGACGTTTCGTGTAGCTATTTTGTTTTCAGTAATTCAAAGATAACATTAATTTTTTACACATACATAGTTGCTTGACATAAATCGTTATTATACTTTAAATACTCACTTCAACAAGAATACACAGAAAACTATGATTAATCCCGGGAATCTAACCCGCTCCTTGACATTCCCGGGGTTAGTCATATATTTCTGCTGAGTCCTCGCCTTTTCACAAAATTGTAATGGATTTTCATGTGTTGTTACTTGGTCTATTTACATTATTTTTTTGTGAATAAATGATCTTTTATTTTATTTATTTATTTATTTTATTTCTAGTTGTCTGTGAATAAGTATATACAGGCAGTATTTAAAGAGTAAGATGTCATGTTAACGTGAAATCCGTAAATACAAAAGCATTTGTTTTTTATGCTAATTAGTAAAACTTGGATAGAGTCCAATTTTAGGTGTACCAATAAAGAAAACTAGGTATTTAACTAATTAAATGAGAAAAAGACTCCGCAATGTATCAGCCGCGCTCGTGCTGCGCCTCGCATCAGTAACGAACCGAATAAGCGGCAGGTACCTCCAATGACCCATAAATCGCGCCCCTTGCCGAGAAAATATCTGCTGGAGAACATTGCTTTTTCATGGGCCATGAACATGTACTAATTATTGCCGGATAACTTAATAAACGTAAGCGCTGCGTTATCGGGGAGGGGGTTTTGCGGGAATTCGATTTATAATTAATGGAATGTTGTTTACGAAGTACCTCGCTACTTTAGAATGTAGAATAAACAGAAGTCGCGTTCAGTTTCAGTCATAATGGCACGCCGCGGAGTTAGACCATTTTTTATTGATTTCGCTACCCGTTTATTATATACTCGAAATTTAATAATATTCTGTTTTTTATAAGCCCAACGGCATTTCTGTATGTAAGAACGTCACACGAAGGGATTAATTAGTATTGTCGTTCTTACAACACGTCACGATACGCTACGTGCTCGGAGATGACTACTATGCTATGCCAAACTGAGGGTCGAGCACGACTTTACGAATCCTGCGTAACGTAAAATCTAATAGTAAACGTTGTCGAGTTTGTATGACGTTTGGAACAGCCCCCCTCGTGAGCGTATTTGGAACTAAAATTTAGTATAAGGTTTCTCGATCTCGATACGATAGCCGTAACGTTACGCAGCATTCGTAAAGTAGTGCTCGACCCTCTGTTCCAAACGTCATACAAAATCGACAACTTTTCTATTCGATTTTACGTGACGCAGCATTCGTAAAGTCGTGCTCGACCCTCTGCTATTTAAGAGTAGTTTTAGTTGCCTCACTTTTAGGCACGCAATGCATTGTATTATAATTATTAGTACTTAATTACATTTGTTTGCCTTTTTTTTTACGTCCCACTGCGGGGCATAGGCCTCCTCTCTTCTCAGAAGGCCCTGTACGGATTGGGGACTTCATACACAATTGAATTGCTCCGCAGGAATGTGCAGGTTTTCTCGCTACGTTTTCCTTAACCGAAAAGCGCGTGATAAATTACAAATGTACATAAATTCCTAAAAACTCGAAAGTGCGAGCTGAGGCTCGATCCTACGACCCTCTGTTTGAAACGTCATGAGTCAAGCCACTAGGCTATACCGGTTAGGCGTATAGCCATAATTATAATAAGATAAATTGCATATTATGCTCAAGACGTATATAACGTTAACGCTAGTAATTAATGTCTCTTGTCTAGAGCCTCAGGAAATTATATCCTTTAATGCGTTGTCAAAGCAACTACCTACCTAATCAAACTTTGGCCATAATATAACACACCTTACACATCGACCTAGTTTGCCCGGTAAACTTGTAACTATGAAACTTGGTGTGCGGCTTAACATATTTATTGTCTGCATTATCTAACTTAAACTTGTAAGATCGAAGGTACCTACTGTTTAACTTTTAGCTTGTGTCTGTCTTGTTAACAAGAACAACTTGCATTTGTATCAAACATTTAGTTCAGATCTATTAATACATTTAAGTCTTGAAGATGTTGTTTCTTCTTATGTTTCGGTGTTACTAATTTAGTTCTTTGTAGTGCATGAGAATTGTCTTTTTTATTGATATGTGTTAATAAGCATTTCAGAGTTTGCTTTCTGAACACGCCAATATTCATACAGCTAATTTAATATGACTTTTTATATGAAATACCGACGAAACACCTTTACCTTTTCACAAGAAGAAAACCCACGATTTTAAGTTTGACAATGTCACATCTTCTTCTTTAGTTTTTTAACGAGACAAGCCTAAGGTAATGGATCTATTGATATTGGTTGAACTGGAGTTACGTCCTTTTAGAATAAAACCTTTTTATAAATTAATTAAGCAAATATTGTAGTGAAAATATAAAAACATTGTTGTGTTTCTCTTTGCAAACCGAACACAGAGAACTAATTGAATTGTGTTTGTATCCTGTTTTTTTAGTACAATAAAGTGTTTACTTACTTATTTACTCACTAATCAAATTATAGTCTCAGAAATATGAAATGTTGTTGAACAAACTATCTCGAAATGTTCTGATCATAAAATATTTTTTCTGGTATAAAGATACAGTTGAAGAAACTGAATCGAGTAAATCTGTGGAATCTTTTGAAAGAAAGAAAGAAAGAAAAATATTTAAAAATAATTCCTTAAAACTAGTAACATATTAGTAAATATGGTGACACAAAAGACACCGAAAAAGGGTCCCCACTCAGCATGAGTTGCTACACACAATAAGTGCAGCAACGCTGGTTTTCCGTGGAGCCCATGTCTAAAATTAATAAACTAAACCTAATACGCGACAGCAAGCGAGGGAGGAAGACACAAAAATAACAATTCAACAACATGGTTAACAAAAAACAACAACACGACAGCGAGCCTATTTTACATAGAAAAATAAAAACAAATAACGACACGTGAAAATACTTATTTACAACTAAGCATGAATAACATTATGTTACACAGTGAAGTGCCAAATAGCACAACCAAAAAACGATTAAATTAAATAAGGGGTTTTGTAAAATATGTATAAATATGTATAGAGTATATGTAAAAATAATAAACAATATAATATGTGTAAGAAATATAAAAGTATGCATGTAGGTACCTAATAGGAATAAACACTGTACGGACGGACTGACTAATTATGTACTACGTTTCTGAATTTCCGGAAGATAATTTTTGTAATAGAATTTAAATGTACCAACTGTGCTGGAACTTCTTATTCTTTTCACAATCATTTGAATAATTATTTATTTTGGCAGACCTTCTTGGGTGGCTCGATGTGACATTTGCAGCGAAAGGGTTCCACGGTGGTACGTTGAACCAGCACATGTAGCACGGCGCGCCATTTTGTCGCTTGTCGCGCAGTGCGTCCCTTTCATAGTGACGGAATCATTGAAGGAAGCACTGCGCGACAAGCGACAAAATGGCGCGCCGTGCTACATGTGCAGTTTCTACATACCTGTACTTGTGATTGTTCATTATTTGATACAGGTTATCCAACCCATACCCTTCTTCGAGAAAACAAAGTACCTGAAACCTGAATGCAAGGTGTCAAAACTTCTCGAATCGACAAATGCGAGCTTTTTTTTAAATTCCCTACATAATTATTTTGCTAACTTTTAATGAAGGTTGAAAAGAAACTTCTGAAAACTTTTCTATTTTTTTGTGAATTCTCTTCAACTCTCACACTACTAATTAGAATAAGGCTGGGTCTTTGAACTTTGCTCTAAGTTAACAAAAAAATATTGCATCTTCACGTGTAGAGCGTCGTTTTAGATTATCAATAACACCCCTCTTTTTCGCGTCGGGGGTTGAAAAATAATGAACTTGTTTTTTTTGGTTTCGCCAATTACATAAAATAACGAAGCTATTTATACTTAGTGTGTTGAAGTTCCACGTGACGTCACACTTTGGCACACTACACAAAAAAGTAACGTCATCGTCACGAGCCTTTGTCAATTTTCATTGATTTAATATAGCAAAAAATACGTGACGAATATGTTTTGATAATCAAAAAGAGAATTCTTTTTTTACTCAGAAAATGTTTATTTTCATTAATTGATTTTACGACATCTACTATTAAAGAAATGACAATTTTTGCAACCTTACCCACAGTATCACAGTTACTCACCCTCGAACCAATATGTCAAGGTAATGTGACAAAGGCTGTAGAATCTGTATAAAGAGGGGTTAGGCGTCGCAGGAGCCGCGGTTTGCGTGTCACGAAATGTTTACACGGGCTTTTGCGATCGGCACTGTATTAACTTTAGCAACATCCAATTTGCAAGACAAGGCAATGATTCAAGGATTTATTTGGCAATGTAAAGCTGAATTCATTCTCATTTATGTTTTTAATTCAAAACTTGGTAATAGGTTGTGCTTTTTTATCTTATTCGTCTTGAAATTTTGTTTAGGGGTTTCCTGTTCCGGTTGTTTTAATTAAATGAACGTCAATATACACAGTCATGATTATAATTTACGCTTATAAAAAAATTAGCTTTTCCTGCTATTATTATTTCCAGTTAGATTACAATCTATTATTCACCCCATCAGAAAGCACCTTTCCGCAAACTGTCAGAACTCAAACCTCTGGACTGAAACCCAGATAAAGCAGGCACGTCGGTCTAGATCAACGGATGCAGCCGCCAGCTCGCAAAAGCCGAGTATTGCCCAGTATTCCGGAGTAATCCTGAATGCAAGAGTAATCTCATAAAGCAGTTACGACACTTACGACGAGAGTTGCCTTAAGTTTATCTTTGCAGCAATTTTTATTTCCAACATTTCATGGGAAGAGTTACACACGTCGTATACATGTCTGCACCCATGACTAAATTTATTACGATTCCAGTCCTAGAAACAAAAACAAAGCGTTTGCAAAAATGCGAATCACACACAAGTCACACTTCTCATCTATAGCTATACGAACATAACCTTACTTAATCAACTTGAAATCTTGGTAAGCCCCCGATATGTTCATTTCAAAGTTCACCTACAAATAATGGCGGTCCACTATCTGACACCATGTAATAAACTGTGTAAGCTGACCAATGTGGTCATTTCATTGCCTATCATAATTTTTGGCAGAGGGGAAAGTGCGCGATACCACCTCCTGTCATAGGACTTTGCGAATAATCCCGAGTTCGAGTCAAGTGGTTTGCTGTTCGAATATTAAGACGAGATCTTGCATTTTTAATTCAATGCTCCACACTCGTGCGCCCATTTAGAAGATTATTTTGATCTCAAAGAGGAAGTATGAAATAAACATGTGGATTTCGAAAAAAATACGATTTTATGCGAGGCCTAAAATAACATCCGTGGTATTTGATTAAATTTATAAGGATAGTGGCATATCATTTATTTCTAACTAACGACAAGTAGTTACAACCAAAAATTTGATACAAAAGCTAGGGTAGTTGTTCGGTCTTAAGTATGAAACTGAAACTGAAAATTTAAGTACCTACTTACTTATAGTGAAACAAAAACGGATCACTCACGTATATAAGTCGAGTTTAGCCCGACATGTTTCGGACTAATTCGTAGTCCTTCCTCTGGGAGCGCACGACCCAGCTATGATTGTGTCTCACGGTAGTTTCATGTTCAAAGTGGCATACCTACTTACTTAGTGGAAATCTATTCAATTTCATTTTGTGATCATGTAAATTATTAAAAAAATACTTCCTAACCGCTAGAAAGCTGATGTTAAACCTCCTTCATATTTAGGTGTATTTATACTTTAAACTTAGCAACCAACAAACAAGCAACCTAATCAAACACGCCATCCTTAACTTGAAAATGCATGAAGACAGCACGAGGCAGGTAATACAGTTAACTAGGTCCGCAACTAGTGACCCTGCGCGGAGTTAGGGTTCAGCTGCGATACGCGCGACCTGGAGGCACAGCGAGTAACTCTGTTCATTGCGCGGTCAAGACGCTCACCGCACAGCCGTTAGTTGGAAGCACACGCAAAGTACTTGAAAAGCTAGCGCCAGTCGCACATAACCATAACATAGTAGTCACAGATTCCTCGCTTTTGAGCGCCCCTGAATATTGCAGGGCTGAGAATGGCAGGGCCGGGAACAATGCACGAACGTAACGACCTTGTTGTAGCGCTGTTTTGAGATTTATAGACCTAAGCAGGGAAAAAGGTATTTTTGTTGTACCTGCGCAGGTTTTGATTATTCGTTGGTGCATTATGGAAATGGATGTAGAGTTTTGTTGTAAATACAGCAAGGATTGGAGATTTATGAACAGTAGAGTAACAAAATACTGAAATCTAAATTCAAGATAGATTAGGTTTCCTGATGAAAACTTTAGAATGGTTACGAAATTATTTGTGAGTTTCGGTATCTACTAGTACATTTACTTGGTTTGTTACACGGTAAAATAGATTGTTGTATTGGCATTTTTAAATGACACTGTCGAAGTTTTATGCAGGCAATATTGGTTATATGCAACTCACTAGGAGCACAGAGGGCTTTGCAACAAGAGCAGAATAAAACCGCAAAACCAATTAACGTTTTGATATAGTGCCGTTGTCAGCGATGACGTGTGCTTAATGTTTATGTATGAGCACAATAGTAATATTGCAATATGTGAAGCGCGTAGCTTATTGTTGCCCTGAATATGCCCTACGTAAAAGGAATTCTGAAGTGAGAAATACGAGCATGATGAGCTTGTGTGAGATACAGTCTAAGGAACTAGGAAGAATGTGGCGAGATGTAGTAAGTTTAAACCAGACAGCCGAATACAATGCCAGAATTTTAATTACGTTCCTCGAAGACTAAGTACTATCTTGGTTAGGCAAATAGTACTTAATAATATTTGAGAAGAGTTTTCAGAGGGAAGGAGGGAGAGAGGATATTTGGCATTTTTGTAAGGACAAAATTTAATTAAATGCTTTAAGTGGTTTTTTAAATTAAAGTACAAGATTATAAGTATCACGCTCATTTTCATAATAATAGTGTAAATCAAACCTCACTGCAGATACCTTACGTAACAAGTAAGTTCGTTTTGGACGCGTTCCAAAAAACTCAAGGACAGCCGCGAAATGGCGGCTACTGGGAAGCATACGTAAAGAGAAGCAAAAATGTATCGTCCTTTAATATTTGCGCTACACCTGCTCCGAATGGCAATACCTGCCTAATTAACGTCCGAAACGTGAAATGTATGGTCCTGATTTGTATTCGGGCCTTAATGAATAGTGTTGGGTGGAGTAAAAATGACCCGAGTTAAGGATAGCGCTGTAAGGAAAATAAATTACTTGCCAAAAAAAAAATAGATTGCGCAATTAGTTTGTACGGGATATTTCCGTTATACACCGTTTGTATTCTTCCAGTTTATTCTTTGTTTCTCGATCGTATCTCTTTATGACCGCTTCCATTCAATTCCGTAAAGAAACTGCGTTTTAAGTTTTTGCACGTAATATTTTTATTGTCATGTATTTTCGATACGATGGAACATATCTACCAATAAATTATTAAACCGGAGCTTATTAAATATACGTTTCATTTTATTACAACTTGCACTCCTTTAGGTCCGTTAACTTATTTCAGATGTAGGTAACAAAAAATAATTTATACAAAAACAACCCGATTCGTAGGTACAAACGAATAATTTGACAAAGATTTTTATACGAGAGTAGTAATATAAAAAAAAAAGATTCCATTTAAAACATAAGAAAATACGAGTAAAATAGGCCAAAAATTTGCCATGTCCTTAGTAAGATTTGAAGTGTTTCTAAAGTAGGTTTACTTATATCGTAGGGCGGTACGCGAACGTAGGAGAATATGTCAGCAATTTGTTATTTGAATAAAAAAGAGTAAACTCTAAAAACTGAGGGCGAATTCTCACACGAAAAAGTTCCGCTGTCCCTGTTACCTCCGGACTCTCCGGGGAATCGTTAATTTTCCCACAAGCCGGAAAACCGTACCTTCCCGGGAAACAGGGATACCAGTGCTAGGTACAGTCAGCAAAAACTAACCGACCGGACAAACAAGCTCAAAAAGATCAAGATTTACTCTTACTCTCTTGGCAATAGAGTCGTGTGTAACTTTTTGGACTTTTTAGTTGGTCGGAGATTTTTTAGTTGCCGACTGTTACGTCTTGGCCGATAGTGTCAGTGTTTATTGGCTGTAATATTTTACCCGTGAATTCGCTTAAGTTGAACAAGTTTATTCCCTATCCCAAGGGATCTCGCATATAGTTATCCGAAAGGAAATGAATCTTTTCGGTATCTATTAATGTTCAGTGAATCGATACGTAGTTGTTTACACGAAACGCACTTAGGCAGTGATGAATAAATTGAAGGAGATGTAAATAGATCGATAAAAATGCCGTTAATGGTTGAGGAAATGTTGCCAGAACAGTAATAAATAATAATGCAGTGGATAATATTTTTACGCAGAATATTATTAATGTAGGTACTTAATTAAAAAACTATGGCCAATACTTATTCAGTTGAAATGTTTTATCAACGACTAAGTAATGTTTATTTGAATGAGATTAGTAGTAGGAAGGAAGATAGTTGAAGCAAGTTTAGTTTGAATGCAGGTAAAACAAAACGTTAGTTTGTAGAAATGTTTGGGCCTATTGTTCTTTAGTAACCTCTAGTTTATTTACTTCTTCTATGCAAGTATATTCTCGCTTATGTAAGGATCTCGTCTACTTCGCGTTTATCAACAAACCGCAATCTCTAGCCATAATTCATATTTGTTTAGTGTCATCTGCAGAGAATTTCGTACTCGTAAAAGTTGCATCACATTTTCATTCAGTTTAAAGTAAGGATACCAGAAGAATCTTGAGGCAAAATTGCTTTAACCCACCTCACGATTCGGCTAGTATGATTTACTTATATACTACTCTACTGCGTAAATTGATATTTATAAACACAATGTCTACATAATCTACCTAAATCATGTAAGAAGTAGGCGTCACCGCGTTCGTAAAAATACCTTTTGTTTTTGCCGAGTGCCGATACGTATTTAGATAGATCTGACGCCTAGGGAATTCGTCAGAATACGGTTTGACACTTCAGCATTCGGAATTCCCTGAGTCTCCCCTCCAGCCATTGTTTCACCCCTCCCCTCCCCCTCCTGGGCTGTTTTATTTATTACGTTTTGTGGAATGCCTAGGTAACAAGACGGGGTTGCATTTATAAATGTGGAGGGACTTGGGAATTTTGTTTTCAGTCTTTTATGGAAGGGTTTGTTTGTGTATCTAGGTGTGTCGCGACCATGACAAATTAAAATTATTTAATCAATAAACCCTCATTATTCTGTAACATTCACTGGAAAATTTTGACACACAAACCTAAAAAGTATTTCATTTGTCTAAATTATTTATTTTGGACGTACCTAATAATGTGTGAGGGAAATACGGTTGTAAAACATGAGTCAAGGGATGTTCCATTAAATAGTTTAACATTACCGTATTAGAACAGAATAGCTATTTGTGTTACAAGGGCGGTGAAAATCAATTGCAAACAGAGGGATGCATTCGAAACAGGACCCGTGAGGTGAAGGGTTTTTATCGAACGTTTGCTACTGTTGTAGGTATACAGCTCCAGTGAGAAATTCGTATAATAAACTGTTTATTTATGAGCTTTGTTTTTTGAAAATATTTAAAACCTAATACAGCGGATAAGGTTTCCAAAAAAAACGAATATTTGACTTCGAAAGCGGGTCTAATTAGAGCTATTTTGCACCTTATCGGCTCCCTTATACCCAACTGGTTTTATAGTAGCTGTATATTCGTATATTCCGATTCTTCTACACAATACCCGTATATACATAACAAGCGAGTTCCCAACTTTTTCTGGCAGCTCAAACCATCGATCACCCTTTCCGTAACCCACTAAACAAACTACCAACATTCGCTGTATTACAAAAGTTTCAAGTGCTGTTTTATAAGCATTTCGTGAAAAATGTATATACTTGCGTATTCAGTGTTGTGTTATATTATATCTCATACGTATTAAAATATAGTGGTGTGCTTAAACGTTTCAGATAAGATAGGGTTCTCTATAAGTAAGAAAACATTTTGTTTAGCTATTTATTATAAAAGATCACTATGAAAGTTGAGATAAATGGGACCACTCGTGTAATTACAGTCGAGTTAGTGATTAACTTCAGACCAGCATGTCCCCTTCTATAAGGAGTGCTCATCTACGACGGCTAACCGAACCAAACAGTTTTTAAATATATGCGATACGGTAGTGAATGAAACGTGTATTCCAAAAGACGTGTATAATTCCAGTGGTCAATAGTTGAGAAGTAAATTATTGTGCCTAAGTAGTTTTAATTGTGAAAAGTCGATACCAATCTGGTCGTCAACAACTATTCAATGATTAACTTTTAATTACTTCCCCTGGCTTCTTATTGCAGGAAGTCAATTTAAAAACTCAAATCAAATCAAATCATTTATTTTGCCAAAACACACAGTTGGTACAATTCATCATGTCAGTGGTTAGAATTTTTACATGAATGCATGTTCCGCCACATTGTAGCATGCAAAGTGTTAACAAATAAAAACAAAAAACTGAAATCGAAATAAGACATCAAGTTCATAGCACGTTAAATAAGACATCAAGTTCATAGCACGTTAAATAAGACATCAAGTTCATAGCACGTTAAATAAGACATCAAGTTCATAGCACCTTAAATAAGACATCAAGTTCATAGCACGTTAAATAAGACATCAAGTTCATAGCACGTTAAATTGTCAAGTAATCAGATTAGTAAAACAAACAAATTGGTAATACAAATAAAACAATTTTAAAAATAAACTTCAATAGTTGAAAATTAAACACTAATTTCATATTATTACGTCAAATAATCGGCTCTGTATCATTAAATCAGTAAAATAATAAATTGACAACTCAAACAAAAACATATTAATCGTACAGTTTGTCGAAATATTCTTTCAATGAGTAAAATGGTCTACCTAATTTACACGAGTTTTCTGTTTAAGATTCCATTACAAGCATTTTTACTCGACTGCGAAACGCAAAGGAGGGTAATGCGTTTATCAGCCTATGTATGTATATATGTATGTTTTTTATTTAGTACTTACCAAATCCTCGTCGTCGTCGGTAAAAATGTTAGCTCGGTCTTGCGTCGTCATGTTTCAAAGTTGATCCGTGTTCCAAAATAATATTTTCTCATGGCTCACACACACACAACGCTCCATCACTAACACTCCAACTGCATCCAAACTCTGTCCGAAGTTGCACGTCCTCCTGTCATATTTAATACTGGCCACTTGTGATTTAACACGTACAAAAAGTTCAATAATTATTTAGAACTAACTGGCAACTTGTGATTATCATTTAAAAACTCGTAACCACAGTTTACGAACGGTCTGGAAAAACGCGTGAATTCGAGATTTGAAATCGAAAGGATCCGTGCGTCGCGGTCGGGTCACGAGCGCTCACTGCGACGGAGGGCGGGCAGAAAGCACTGCAGCGTCTGGTAACCATGGCAACGCGAAGCCTTCAACCGTTTCTACGGTGTCGGTGCCTTAACGTTGCATGCATTGTAGTAGAATAGATAATATCTGTCAGAGGCAATGGATAAAAATGCTATCCACTTACGTCAGGGTACGTTCTGAGTGAAATGACAAAGCGTTGATGATCCTGGTCATATTTTTGTAATAGAAACTAAGGTGAGATAAATTTTCCTTTCTTTATGCATGCTTGGGTACTGTAGCGAATGTTAGGATAAGGTCTCACAGAATGTGACAGGTACGCTTACTTTTTGTGAGGACTTAGCTTTACATTATTAACCTCAGCATTCGCTTCAATAGCTGGACATACCCAACTGAATGGACACGCATAATAGTAAATGAAAACAATCGATTTATTGATTATTTTTATTTTTTTTTTATTTTAGCAACCTCGGTAATCCGTACCACGCTCCACCAATTAAGCTATACTTAACGTTGGTGTACCTAACGAATTTTTCAATGCCTTGTGCTTTTTTTTGTCATATATGCGTAACTGTAGAAGTTCCGTAGTGGGTGAGCTGCTTGATTAAGCTACTCATAGATGGCGCTGAGGAGAGATCTTCCAAATAAAATATGACACAAGGCATTGAAAAATTCGTTAGGTACACCAACGTTAAGTATAGCTTAATTGGTGGAGCGTGGTACGGATTACCGAGGTTGCTGGTTCAAGTCCAGCTGCTTAACGAATTTTTCTTTGCATTGTCATTGTATGTTGACGCATAATAGTCACGATAATCAGTACTTTGACCGCATAGTGTACATTATGTGCTTTGCTATTGCTAAGCACAGAATACCAAATAGTACTGCAAGAGTACTGCGTACACAATAGCCAATATCCGCAACCCACAGACACCGACTTTCGCGCCCCGCACAGGTAACGATTGATTATAATAACTGTAGGTAATTAAGATCTCATTGACACACATGTATGCATATAAATACGCACTTATTGTCGAGTGCACAGACATAACTAGCGGTTGTTATTTAAATAGCGCATTGGGGAAGACTAAAATAGAGAAATCTCTCTCCAGGCAGATGTCCTGCCTGAGGTCCGAAATCCGAAGGAAGAAAGTCGGAAGTTGTATTCATGCAGATGCACGATGTTACTCTAGAATAGATGTGGCACTAGGACCGTTACGTTAAAGTAATTATGCTTTAAACTTAAAAGAAGAGTTTCGCGGTCCCAGTCCCACAATCCCGTTGGTTTCTGTGCGTCTCGCTTCTCCTGCACTGACTGATCCCACTCCAGATGCGTTTAAGTTTGATACGAACTGTACTTAGGAAGGAGTCCGAATACAAAATATACTTGAGCATTTGCTAGGCAAGCGTGCTCCGTGGTAGACCACATATTCGCTTACCATCAGACGTGATGTGGTCAAACGCAAGCAGTTAAAGTTAGAAAAACTTTCCCCTGATGTCAAAATGTCTATGACATTGTCATAAGATTGATTGTTGCCTGGCCCGTGGGAAAACTTTTTCTACTATATCTACATATAAGTATTTGATCACGAAAAATAAAGCGCTCATAAAGATCATGCTCATTCACAAACCTAAGCATTCAATGACGGGCCCCATCGCAAAAACCTTTAGAAAAGTACGAAGGGGACGCAATGAAAATAACGTCCATTTTCATTTCCAACTGAAGAGCCTTTTAATATTACTTCGTTTTCGTTTTATTTATATAAAAGCTTCTGGCAGCCCTCAGTATATCGATAAATATAAACCAATATTGCAAGAGCTTAGGTTACGTTATAGAATGTAAATAGCTCCGCATTTGTTAATTAAGAGCCTTTGTTTGCTTTTCTTAATTTGGAATAAGGTTTGTTGTTTTTGTTCAAATTCCAAGGGTAAGATCACAATGGTGTTGGTGCGAGACCAAGCGCTTCGCTTTATGTTTTGAGTTGAGATTAGCGATGGGCGAGTCGAGTTGTCTGATTCGGATGATCCGAATCAGACGCTATGCGAGTTGATTCGAATCAAGTTCCTTCGCATTCCGAATTAACTCGACTTGCCGGTTCCACTCGGCGATTCGAATCGCGCAACCGCAACGCGCACCCAACTCGATTAACTCGGCTTGATACGAATGCGAATGCGAGTTATGCGAGTTATGCAAGTCACCAACTCGGCGACTAGTATACGCCAACTCGAATACGCCGAACTCGACTCGACTCGCTGACTCGCGGACTAAGCGAACGCCATCCGGTTGATCCGAGTCGAGTCGACTCGTATCCTGATCCGGATCAACGTTCCGAATCAACTCGAGTGATCCGAGTTGGAAAAGGATTGACTCGTAACATCGCTAGTTTGTTGTTTTTGTTCAAATTCCAAGGGTAAGATCACAATGGTGTTGGTGCGAGACCAAGCGCTTCGCTTTATGTTTTGAGATAAAATACAACGTAATTTTTCTCAAATTTAAGTACTGTACAATATTGCACCAATGGGTTCGAAAGGGAAGTAAGAATCAATCACCGCAACAGACTATCTTTAACAAGTTGTTTATTCTCAAGTTGTTTATTTTCAAGTTAAATAAAAAACACATTTGATATTATACATTCTGAGAGAACCAAACGATAGCGCGATTTAAAAAGCGCCACCTGTTGGCGGCTTAGAGAACTAATAACTACCCTCAACAAGTACAATGACAAATTTATGAATGGACGTTGTGGTCCTATTTAAGTAAAGCGTTTTGGGCGGGGTTAGACGAAGAGGTCTACAATAAAGTTTCATACGGATTTGGCTTGCAAGCAAAGTGATCGTTGTTTCAATGACAATTAGTGAGACAGCGTTATTGCGTTCAGCGAACAAAAACAAACAACTAAAGTTGGAAATAGAATAAAATAAGTAGTCATAAGTCCCGGTTATAATTAAAGCCATGATTAGTTTTAGTTGCCTGATGAAAACATTAATTTCTTTTTTTTTCATTGCATGATTAAGAAAAGCTCTCCATATACAATGTACATACCTAATGATACCTAGAGGACACAATGGCTTGCCCAGGCTACTAATTAGAGGTTACTGATTAGCAGGATAGCGCAGGGTGAAATTAGCAAGTTTGTTAGATTTCGGTAACTACTCACCAACTGTCGTACTAGACTAGCACGGTATCTACTTTGACAATGCCAATGATTATAGCTATATTTTATTGTTACCACTAAGCCATCTTTGATGAGGCCTAAACCAAAATGTCCCCACAGACTATGACTATAGCTTCATAGCTATATATAGTCATCTATATGGTCTTATAATCCGAGAGACTTGCGGGTATTATGATAGGATAGATTGTAAAGATAGATAATTAACTTGGCAATATTTTTTAAGGAATCGTAAGAATCAAGTATTTATATTTCTACACTTACCGTACATTTCTTTCTTGCTAATGTTTAGTTACTTTATACTTGGCAATTATCTCACTCTGACCTACCTCCGTCCTTCTCTGTGTTTGATAATCAATTCGTTTTAGACAGCTTCGTGGCTCGAAGGCCAATTATATCATTTCAAATTTTCTAGAGGAACTTTGCACTCTGTCGGAATAAAATAAATGTAATTATAATATGTTCTCCTGACATAAAGTAAAAGTATTAAGTAGACCATAATGAAAACCTCTAATACTTACCAATTTTCATTAAAATTAATTATGCGTTAGTTTAGCCGTGAAAACGCAAATGAGGTTGCTGCTTTGCGTTTTCACGATAAAACTGGTAATTTTTCATTCGTCTTAAGACGTGTATGTTAAATAACATTTTCGATCTCGTCCCCTTTCTATTCTGCTCTGTCATGTTCATTCATAGTGGTTTGATGTAATGTAAAGGCATTAGGTACCCATGTTTACGAATATCTTTTCAAAATCAACGAGGTGTGTTTCCGAAATCTAGCCGCATTCAAGTCAATATATTTTTCGCTCTTATTTAACGTGTGTGCCTAGAGGCATTTCCAGCAAAAACTTTGTAACTGTTATTAAATGTCCACAAATAAGAAGAAAATGTATGTACCTACGTGTACTGTTTGTGTTGGATTTTTGTTTGCTTATTGCCAAAGATCTGAAAAGTATTCACCTGAGTAATCTTTGTGACGCAGGTACTTAGCTTAAATTGTGCTTTGGCTTTGAAATTGGCTGTGCTATAGAGGTGTTGAAGGAGCCACTGAGGGGCGTTATGGAGCTGAGAGCATCATAGCGTAGGCCTAATCACCGACCGTCGAAGCACCGAGCTACGAATCCCGGTGTTAAGTTTTCATTTAATTTCATTTATTCATTGCAACCCTGGTATTACAAGATGACAGATACAAAATATAGTGCTACATGGACCCTGTTTGGGCAAAGCAACTTCTTAAACTAAGATTAATACTACACCTTTTACTTTTTTATGAATGCTATCTAAATAATAGTCAAATAGGTCTTAAAGCTATCTACATTATAGTACCTAAGATATGTCATTGCCTTATGATTTATGACAGTTATCTGCTAAGCTGAATAAGAAGGGTTGGTACTTAGATTTTTTTACGTGTAGGTGTTAAAATGTCTTGAAGTAGTTCCATTGTAACGGGAAAGTCGACAGAAATGTTCGAAATTATTAAGTTCAGTTATTCACTGTACGATTAAAATCCTTTTTTGCGCAAAATTGACAAAAGGTTACATTATCTGGGAAGAAAAATAAAACTGAAAATCGTTAAATCAGTAACAACAAAAACATAACATAATAAGTAGCTACGTTTGGTTCAAATATGATTCCCGTTGCTGCAGTCGAGTATATGTAATTTAAATAAAAGCCAGTGATGAAAACGAAAAAAAACCGAGCCTCTCCCGATGTTATCAGTCTGGTCCATTGCGTCGCCGGTGCCACATCCCCGTTTCTTATCTCAGATGCGATTGAACAGCTTTTTCCCTGCCCTCGTTCGATAGATTTGAGATTGAGTCTGTTGGCAATATCGGGCGATAGGAACCGACAGCTACATGATGTTATTTGCGCTATCGAAACGTTATAACGGCGGATGGGATTGTTGGTCATAAAAGTAGATTGAAACAATTGACAATCAGAACTATTGTTTGGAAGGAAGTCGTTTTGGCTTTTAAAATTATTATGGACTTTTTAGCACAGATTTTATTATTAAGAGTTTTTTTATGTACTTATTTTATACAAAATAGAACAGGTCATAATTATAGAAAGGGTCATTCAGAGTCACGAGTTTACGTTACTTTCACACTAATTAATTTGTATCATAATAAGTTTGAAAGTCATCGAGCTTTTGATCAAGTAATTTTTCAGTCTGCAGGTAAAATTTTATATATTTAGATTTTATCAAAATTCACGCAATAAACAATATTCGAAGTCCATTCCTAATTGTTCTCAGAATCGATTCGTGGCTCTATGTTTTTAATTAACGGCGCTCGATAACAGATGTTTGGCGTCCTACAGCCCAAACATTGTGTTGATTAACCTATCTTTACAACAATTTAATTACTTTGTGTTGTGAAAATTAGGGTTGGGAATCAGTTGAGCTGGATTGTCATTTGTCGTGACGCGTCGGATGCACAAAACTTCTTTACTAGCCGTGATAGCCTAGTGGTTTGACCTATGGCCTCTCAAGCAGAGTGTCGTGGGTTCAAACCCCGGCTTGCACCTCTGAGTTTTTCGGAATTAATGTGCGGAATTACATTTGTAATTTATCATGAGCTTTTCGGTCAAGGAAAACATCGTGAGGAAACCTGCATACACCTGCGAAGCAATTCAATGATGTGTGTGAAGTTCCCAATCCGCACTGGCCCGCGTGGGAACTATAGCCCAAGCCCTCTCATTCTGAGAGGAGGCCTGTGCCCAGCAGTGGGACGTAAAAAAGGCTGTTGATGATGATGATTACCACTTTATTGACTACCACTAAAAAGTACAAGTAGTTTAGTACATACAGGAAAGTACTAGTATTTTCCTGTACTAAAAATGGGTTGTCTCTAACAAAATGAATCTGTGCGTGAACACTTAAGCCGAGTTATGCTAGTTGCAATACAATGCGAGGCCATAATGCGAACGAGTTTGGAATAGGCGACCGAACGATTCAGTGTATTGCAACTTGCACGATTTTTGTTGCAGAGGGTCGAGCACGACTTTACGAAAGCTGCGTAACGTTACGGTTATCATATCGAGATCGAGAAACCTCATACTAAATTTTAGTTCCAAATACGCTCTCGGGCCGGCGCTGTTTACTATTCGACTTTACGTTACGCAGCATTCGTAAAGTCGTGTTTGACCCTCTGCAAGAAAAATCCCGCAAAGTTGCAATACAATGCGAGGCCGTAAAGCGAACGAGTTTGTGGTAGGCGACCGAACGATTCAGTGTAATGCAACTTGTACGATTTTTCATATTTTCGATTATTCGATTTTCAACCAATAGGATTCGGTTTCGGGTGAACATGAAGAAAGGATGATGTGAATAGTAAGTGAGTATTAATATAACCTCTGAAAAATAATAACCTAACCTAAAACTAAATTGTACTGACTGTAATTACTAAACGCGGGAAAAGTTCAAGTCCGACTCATTCGGAAGTTTAGTATTTTGGTACGTTTAGTTTTTCTGTCTACCGGTTTATTATTTCTCTTTCTAAAACCCGAATCCCATTCTAAATGCTCACAAACTAAACCTTATTAGAACCTTATTAGTCGACGGCTCCTATCTTAATCCCGCTCTGTCGCCATTACGGTAACAAGCATGCTATTTCGTGCCTTGATTTGCTTCCACGAATTCGACTTCCGTGTCTATACCGCAGCCAGGTTTTCCAAATTTATGGGGCAGAATTTGTCCCAGAAAACATTACTATAGATTAGGTACATTATTTAGAGGATGTATCAGTTGACAGATCCAATAGTGTTTTATTGGAAAATTTTAGTCATCTAGGCATTAGGTAAGCAAGACGCCTTGTAGCGTAAATGCAACACGCCGCCAAGAGATACCAGGTATCATCATCATCATGTCAGCCGAAAGACATCCACTGCTGGACCTAGCCCCCCCCCAATCTCCACTCAGACCGGTCTTGTGCTTAATAAACTAGATACTTATGTTATTTGGATACGATTTCGTTCGTTAAATTACCAATAAAATTATCAGTATGATTGTTTTGCCTTGTTCTACGAGCACACTGTATACTTAGTACATTTGGCCAATTAAATATGCGACCTTAGAACCATACTAACGTTGCCAACAACTTGATGAAAACAGCTGTTCTGAACCAATTTCACTGGCACGATACAATTTCCTTCGAGTTCTTAAAAGCTCGTGAGCTTTTGAATAATAAAGCTTCAGCCTTGACCTAGCTGGGGTAGTGCAAGTATCTGCTGGAATAATTCAGCCACGAAGATAGTGTTACATAAATATACCCTTTATATGTACGAGTAACTGTGTTAGTAGGTACTTCCTAGTGCTTTTTAGAGCAGCTCAGTCGGTCGTCTAGTGAAGTCTATCTGAATTTTATTAAGCCGCAGCTTTGTAAGCTTTCGGGTACATAAAGAGATGATTTTCAGACTATGGAAGCTAATCAGGAACAGTTAAGATTTCATTTTTACAGACAGCATGCATGATCATCATCATCATCACCGGCCTTTTTGTGTTCAAATGCTGGGCTTAGGCTGTAGTTCCACCCGGGCCGAGCTTCACACACACCATTGAATGGCTTCGCAGGAGTGTGCACTTTAGTAAATTAACTAAATCAAATCTCGAAATTTTCAGCCCGTGCCAGGTCTCACGTGATCACAAGAAGATTACTAAGAGAGTAGTTCTAAAGGCGGTATAATTCACATTAAAATATTTGCTCTACCTGGTGCAAAATGAATTGGATAATGTTTCCTTTCAGTTTCCTTGAACCCACTGAAACTATATTTAGCACAAAATTCTTACTTGTTGGTAAAGCTATGGACGCCCACGTGATCCTGTACGTGTGTGCATAGACTCAAGTAGACTTAAGGACGGGCGCCTTGTTGTCGCGACTGGCGTCTCGGGGTGTGCTGCCAAACGTAACAATTCGTAACTAGACTAGACCAAAATGTAACAAATAAATTATACGGACAACAAAGAAATTATTTAGCTTTATCTAGTCTACAATCTACATGTTATTTTTGGAGCTAAAAACAATTACTTTGCTCACCCGCGACCTTCAGTGAAAAATAGTTATATCTGTGCGGCAAATGCATGCTTGCAACACCTTACGTTATGAACGGGTCGGGTTACGAACCCAAAGTTTCGCACCTCCTTTCCACTTTGCTTGGTTTGATACTTATCAATGTCATGTTGTTGCAGGGGTGCCCCCTCCCCGAGCCCCCCCCCTCTCTGTTTGCTGCAAAATAGTGTTTCGCTACTTATCAATGGCTTAGAGGAAACAGTGGTGTTTGTGTGCTTTTTATGGCGGGGTGCTGCGCCCCCCGAACCCCCCCCCCCTTTTCTTCCGGTGGCGTAGTGGTTTGCTACTAATAAATAGCTTGGAGGAAAGAGTACTATTTGTGTCCTTTTTATGGCGGGGGGCTGCGTACCCCGAGCCCCCTCCCCTGTGTTCTTCCGGTGTCGTAATGGTTCGCTACTTATAAATGGCTTGGAGGAAGAAGTAGTGTTTGTGTTCTTTTTATGGCGGGGGGCTGCGCCCCCCGAGCCCCCTCCTTCCTTCCGTCGGCGTAGTGGTTCGCTACTTATCATTGGCTTGGAAGAAAGAGTACAATTTTTCTCGTTTTTATGGCGGGGGGGGGGGGGCTACGCCCCCCGAACCCCTCCTCTCCTTCCGGCGGTGTAGTGGCTTGCTACGTATAAATAGCTTGGAGGAAAGAGCGCTGTTTATGTCCTTTTTATAGCGGGGGGCTGCGACCCCCGACACCCCCTTTTTTCTTCCGGTGGCGTAGTGGTTTGCTACTTATAAATGGCTTGGAGGAAGAAGCAGTTTTTGCGTACTTTTTATGGCGGGGGGCTGTGCCCCCCCAAGCCCCCCTCTTTCCTTCCAATGGCGTATTGGTTCGCTACTTATCAATGGCTTGGAAAAAAGAGTACTCTTTGTGTCCTTTTTAAGGCGGGCCCGAGCCCCCCTTTTTCCTTCCGGTGGCGTAGTGGCTTGCTACTTATAAATGGCTTGGAGGAAGAAGTAGTGTTGGTACTGTTTTTATGGCGGAGGGCTGCGCCCCCGAGCCCCTCTCCTTCCTTCCGTTGGCGTAGTGGCTCGCTACTTATCAATGCCTTGGAGGAAAGAGTGCTATTTGTGTCCTTTTTATGGCGGGGGGCTGTGTCCCCCGAACCCCCCCCCCCCCCTCTTTCCTTCCGGTAGCGTAGTGGTTCGCTACTTATCAATAGCTTGGTGAAAGGAGTAGTGTTTGTGTACTTCTTAGTGTTTATATCCCTTTTATGGCGTCCCTGAAGTTGAATTAACTTATTTCTATTCCGCGGGAATTTTGCATTTTAACGCTTTAGATCAATTTTACAAAAAAACTTTCACTAATAGAAAGCTACATACAGTTCTTGACTGACTACTTTTTCCTCGGCAAAATGCAAAATTCCCGTTGGATAGAAATAAGTGAATTTTGCATTTAGACCAATTAAAAAAAATTTTTCATTAATAGAAAGCTACTCTGTTTCTGATTTACATAGGCTACTTTTATACCGTAATTGAATTCACTTTTTTCTATCACGCGGGAATTTCGGAAAATCCTGAAAACCGTTTTTAGCTGTTATTGCATACATGCCAAATTTGAAATATCTAATAATTATAGTTACTGAGATAGAGCCACTTTGATCCGAAAATATAAATCCCATTTATTCCCTATCCCGTGGGAAATTCGAAAAATTCCTTCTTAGTGCACCTCTAGGATACTCAAGGTATATGTTTGCCAAATTTCAAGCCTCTAGGTTCAGTGATTTAGGCTGTGCGTTGTCTGTCAGTCAGTCAGTCAGTCAGTCACGGTACTGTTTTATAGGTATAGATGGACAAGTCAAAGAGTCTGCTTTTCGTGTTTGAGGAGGGAGAAACCGGTTTTCCTAGGATACCGAATTCAATTAAAGAAAACACGACCTATTAATTGGTAGCTATCAGGGTATGAAAATAATACATGGTTCTATAAAATTGTGCAAGAGTTCAATTAGCAATTTTGCCGGTTTTATTCGCATAATTCAAAACAGGATTTCTATTGTTCACATTTACAAAACCGACGGACATGACGAAACTAATATAAGGGTTCCGTTTTTGCCTTTTTTTCTAAGAAACTCTAAAAATGGCTGGACATTAAGCTAACTGCTTAACTCAAAAGAACCAAACATCATGACATCATGACGCTTCATAATAACTGCCAATAAATAAACTTGAGCACTGACTTATTTCTTTTGTCCTTATCAAAGACTTTCAGCATCTTCCTTCTTCCAATATTTTACTCAAAAAAGGAAACTATGAATTGCCTTAGCTTTACAGTATTTTTAGTGGTGTTTTCATATGCACATAACGTAAGCTATACTCCTAGTTGGATAAGCTAAGAATTTTAAAATCTAGGATACTCATGATTCTATTATGTTGATGTGGGATAAAATTACATTAACATATCAAAGACTTTATTACGGTTTTAGAGGACGGGGGTTTAATAAACTTAACGAATGCTTAAAGTAACGAACAGTTACGATTACGATTCAATTGTTAATTATTTTACTGTTTTATTCTTAATTTTGACATAGTGCGATATTCAATTATTTTTTTAATAATTTAGTTTAATGTTGTTTTTAAACTTTTGACGATTTCAATATAAATTCACTTAACTTGACATTGTACAATTTATGATGTAATTATATATTGAAAGAATAAATAATGTAATCTAATCTAATCAGTGGTAGAGTCACTCTCATAGCTATTTATTTAAACTTTCACCATAATTTTATGGTAGAGTGTCCCCATAGGCTACGTCCCGACACTTTGGTTTATTTAAAAAAAAAAGCATATTTTTTACAATTTTGAATGCCACAACAGCAAACCTCATGATTTTTTGTTTATCTTCATTATTATCTATGTACCTATCTAAAGAAATTCCAAATTTACAAATTTTCAGTAACAATAAAGAATTATCTAATTTACTCATCAGCGACAACATTTTTAGTGGCGGGTGAGCAAATGAACTGTGTTTAGTTTATTACATGAATAAGTACGGACCTCCGCAAGGTAACACCCTGATTCAATAAATTGTTTACAATTCCAGAAGGTTTACGTTCAGCAAAATGTTATACACTGCTATTAAATGCTCAACTTTTGATATTGTTTTGCCAAGATCCACAGTGCTGTGCAAGGTCACTGCACTTTGCAATTATATCGACTGCAGATACATGAAATGCGCTCGGCGTGAAATAATTATCGAAAATATTGGATCGACGTTTTGGTGTGATTTTAGTTTACCTATTCAACGCTAGGGTGAGTTAAAGTGAGATCATGTAGATATAGAGTAAATTCACGATAGGTAACTTAGGGTTAGCTGACCTAAACTTAACTCCAAGTTGATGAGTTAACTGTGTTACCCAAGCTGACATAACAAGTCAGCCTTAATTGTGCCACAAATAGTCAGATCGATTTATCAAGATTGATCAAAACTACCAACCTTGTACCTACCAACTGGTGCTTGACGATGATGTAATTAAACTGAATGTTTTAGTTTTAAGTAGGTACAGTCGAGGAAATTAATTCCCGACCCACCATGGAACCTTTTCACAGTAAACGTCATAGAAACATCGCATTGCTTGACAAGGGAAATCGTTATGACGTTTACTATGAAAATGTTCTATGGTGGGTCAGGAATTAAATTCCTTGACTGTACCTACAGAAAAACCAGGTCTTCATCCTTTTCCCTTTTGATATTTTTTTACCAATGTAGTTTTTTGGTAACGAAAATTAACTGGGTCATCACAAAGCTTTACTTAATAAGAAAACTTAGGTAACAGATATTTTTTCCATTCTTCCACCACATCAGAACTATCAGGAAAATTAAACTGAATGCAGCGTTATCAGTTAGTTCCAGTTCGTCTGCCTGGACTGCTTTAGAATTAAGCTCTGAAAAGACTTACTCTGAAGTTTTAAAACAGCTATTACAATATAACTAGGTATAAATAGGTACGTCAATATAAATAGGTACGTCTTTTCTTATAGTATCACTTGCCGAAACTGACTGTTGTTGCGGTCAAGTGACAGTACGAACAGACTTTTTTGGCTTTTGTTAAGACTACCAGCTGAAACCATTTAAGACCATTTATTATGGTGGAATACTTGTTAGGTACCTAAACCGATGTGTGCAAAAATAATCAAACCAAATAATTTTAACTTTTTTTAATAAAACTACCCCAGAGTATACAAATATGAACGTAAAGTTTTTTTTATTTCGGAAATGGTTTCCATAGTTAGTTATTACCTACAATTTCAAAACACAAAATTACAATAATATGACCAAAGAGTAACATTATTGTCAAAATTTAATATTTTTGTTTTTATTTAACTGTTTAGTATAATGTTGGAAGAAGGACCAATGTTTTTATTCGTACAACAGTGAATTTTCATTGTGACAAGTAGGTAAGAATATATAGTGAAATAAACGGATCACTCACGTATACACAGTTTACGTCTCGCCACCGGCGTGGCGTGTGTTCCCAGAAAAGGACTACGGATTAGTCCGAAACATGTCGAGCTATACTCGACTGACATACGTGAGTGATCCGTTTATTTCACTATGATTGAGTCTCACGGTAGTTTCATGTTAAAAGAGGTAAGTATATACTTACACTTTGCTCTAATAATTACTCGAAATACCCGAACTCTTTAATGCCACGTGACCCGTTAACAAAAAGAGACGCGTATCCCTTTCTTCTAACGACTACACCGTCAAAATTAGGCCCGTGTCAAAGGCAAGATTTTTTGCTCGGAAACGCAAAGGCGCCTGCTGGACCGCAATGAGCAACGGCTAATGGGGTGTAAAATGAAATCGTTCACGTAGAAATATACCGCATAATTCAATATCTTGTTGGGGAGTAAACATTCCATTTCCGTACTTGCCAGCGAGGTGCAAGTGACAACGGTTGAAAGCGTTTCGCAGCTGAAGTATTGTATGTGTACGTTTTTAACGTTTTATGACCTCCAGTTTTGATAGGAATTAAAACTTTACGTTTAAAATTGACGCTGTCTATTATTTTTTTACGGGCTAGCCATTTTAATAAGATTTTTTTAGCCGTATTGGTGTGTGGACTTTATTACTAACCATTTCATATTAAGCTGCACTTCTTGTGGGGTCCCTGTAGATCGACTCGCTCACCACGGCCTTTCCTGCTCCTCGGGCGCCGGCCGCCTGTCACGCCACGCTGCTCTCAACGACATCCTCAGAAGGGCACTCGTCAGCGCCAGCGTCCCCGCTGCTCTGAAGCCCCAGATTGCACGGGGTGATGGCAAGCGCCCTGATGGGATGTCGTTAATCCCCTAGAAGATGGGCCGTGCGCTGGTGTGGGACGCCACTTGCACGGACACCCTGGCAGCGTCCTACGTCCTACTAACAAGCAAACGGGCAGGAGCGGCGGCGGACGCCAGGGAGCGCCTCAAGGTCAGCAAGTACAGCTGTCTCGGCGCCCAATTACGAGTTCTTACTGTTTGGCGTCGAAACGCTGGGTCCATGGGGTAAGGGTGCGCTCGGGCTCCACAAGGAGCTGAGCAAACGCCTAAAAGAGGCAACAGGCGACCCTCGCGCGGGCAGCTTTCTCGCGCAAAGAATTGCTATTGCAATTCAGCGCGGGAATGCTGCCTGCGTGATCGGCATCCTGCCGAGAGGTCCAGGTTTGGTAGGTATTTAATTTTTAATTTTTTAAGTTAGTTTTAGTTTTAATATTTTAATTTACTTTGTAGGTAGTGTTAGTCCATTGTACATTTGTTTTAAATAAATTATAATATTATTTCATATTATTAGATATTTAAATTAGATATGTATGCTTATTCGAGCAGATAATTAAGTAACATGTAAGTACTTGTACTGTTTTGTGGTTTTCAATAAAGAATATTTGTATTGTATTGTACTTAAACTTGTTTTATCGCAATTTATCGCAATCTTAAGAAGTTGTGGTCGCGGGTGAGCAAAGTAATTGTTTTTTAGTTCATATCTTAAGAACCATTCACGAACCGACGACGAACAAACTACGAAAGCCAGTCTCTTTTACGTCCCACTGCTGGGCACACGCCTCCTTTTGGAATAAGTTGCAATGATTTGTGAGTATGGTTTTATTGCGTATTCGACTGTGTGAGATTTGGTGGAAGAAATAGCGCCTAGTCAATGTGACGTAGCAATATTCCATTTTACACGCCGTGCCTCAACGATAATATTCTAGGCGTTTGATATTTATTGCTAGTCACACTCTAATTTTTAAGTTGGGATCTTTTGCTTTAGGGGAGCGTTTGACATGAATAAACTTTAAGATTGTAAAAAAGGAATTAGGTTTAAGAATGTGCCAACAGAGCTCTTTCATTATGATACCCAACTTTGAAATTTTAAGACCCCTTTTCAGTCCCAGTTGCAGTAACAATAAACAATAACGAAATACTTGGGTAAGCACCACCTAAAACTGTTCCAAATTTCAAGTCGATAGTATAACTAGTCTCAACCTTCACCATTGTAACAACACAGTTATATCAATAAAGCATTATTACTATTAGGTAAACATTGGGGGTTTTTCAACTTAAGTTGGTTAATTCATACCATTTTGGTTCTGAACCTTTCAAAATCAAGGGACCGGAACTTCAGAAGCAACTCGTGGAAATCTCAACCCCTTTCTGCACCGCTCAAGTATTGCCCACTTTTCTATTCAACCTTTCGAGGCCTCGAGTACCCTCGTCGACCATCACAAGATAGCTCTTGACTCATTAAGACACTAATCCATGGCTACGAAGGCTTGTAGTGAAGCCATTCCACAGGCTGTTTAAACTAATGGAAATTTTTGGGGACTGGGTTGACGGGAATTACCTATTAAGTTCATTTACATTAAAAATAAGTACCAAAATTAATAACAAAACTGAGTATCTAGTGTAATTTTTGATACAACAAAACGTCTCGATCGCGTTCGCGTTACCCTCTGAATTACTACGGGCTTTTTGTTAACAACAAATAGCTGTGCAGTTTGTAACATTTCCGTTCTGATGAGCTATGCAAATATATTGTAACAATCAATAACGTAAACTAACTCAAATAATGATATTCCATATAAAAAGAGGTAGATATGTCATCAGCACGCCGAAATGGCTACAATTGTAACCTCTTTGGCCTCAGTCGCTCTCGAGTAAGGTCCAAACTTGCGCGCCAATTTCAGCATGTTCGGAACATATTTTTCGATTGTTTTGCGAGCATATGACGTATCTTTACATAAAATATCATTGAACTCGAGTGACTTATAGTAAACTACACGAATACAATTATAGTACCACGTTCCTTATTTGTCAGACGTGTAGGCAGAGTTTATAAAGTACAGCAATATAAAGTTTGATTCTTCAACGATGCTAACACATTCGAACCAAGCTGGAAAGCCAAGTTAGCCAAGGAAACAAAAGAACGATGTAAGGACGATAGGACACGTCTCCCATCGCTTGCCCCACGGGCCGAAGCTTCTACCAATTTCCTTACATTTAACGTAGACATTTTTACAAATATTGGCATTTTCATTCTATTAACTAAGCGTCTACTGAAAGCGTAGAACGTTCACAGTCTTGCCCGATTTGACGTTACTATTTTGATTTTGTTGAGGGAATAAAATTAGCTTGGATGAAAAAAAATTAAACGAAGAAAGCAAAAATAAGGAAGTATCGTAAGAAGGAAGTTTAGTGTGCTTCAAGAGGAAAAACTACGGATTAGTCTGAAATGTGTCGGGCTATACACGACTGGCATAAGTGAGTGATCAGTTTATTTCTTTACGAAGGAAGTAGTTACTTAGAAGTAGTTAGTTAGACTACATGAGCATGTTAATTAGGTTAATGCTGGTTTAGTGTAATAACGGTTGAATTTGGGACAGAGCAGCGGAAAGCCCCTTTGGCACCGTGTGTTACGTAAAGTTTAGAAGCATGTGAAATCACTACATCACTACATTATTATTATTATAAAAATAAATTCCACCGTCATACCCATAGATTGTCTTTTCCGGAAGGTTCATATTTATAATACATTCTAATTAATTTTATAAGCGGTGGAGAAAACCGTGCCGAGCCGCGGGGCGTATAACTAAGCTATATGACAAGGAAAGTACATGTGAGAATAAGTGGGTCACCTCATGGTAATTGGTCATTGGTGTAAATAAACACAGGAAGGATTGCGGAATACTTAGATTGCCAAACTAGAGAGCTAAGATGAAATGCCTATATCTTGTGCCCGTCTCAGTTCGCAGGCTGAATTTTCGGAAAATTATTTAAAACTCGCACACCTAACAAGACATTTAAATTACTACTTAAAACAATTAAAAATGCTCTGTAAATTTTGCAAAGTTTGCAATTATATTGCTCATTTAATTCCATTTCAAACTTACAAAAAGACATCCAGCGAACATTATTTGTGTAACAAAACATAACCTCTGCGCGAAACCGACCCAAAATATCCCGTTGTCATACAAAAGAACATCGAAATGTGTTAAAAAAACACATGAACGAGCTTAAGTGAGGTGGAGGAGAGCCTAGAACAAAATGTTTGTTGGAGAGCGCCCTCGCTGCGAGGGCCCTCGTGTCCGCGATTCATTTTTTCTGGCCACTTGGGCGACTCATTCAGTTTTTAACATAGCTTTTTATGTATTTTAATATTTAATTTTGTAGGTTCGTTTCAAATGTTACAATCATACCTAAAGCAGACAGATGGGAGGCGCCTTTGGCTTATATATACTACAATTTTTCTGCCACTTCTTACAGAAAATCGGCGTGAAGCAACAGCACCCAGCGAGTGGGTGGTACTTCCCCGGACGAGCCGTCCCATTCGTACGGCAGAGGGTCGAGCACGACTTTACGAATGCTGCGTAACGTTATGGTTATCGTATCGAGATCGAAAAACCTCATACTAAATTTTAGTTCCAAATACACTCACGGGCGGGCGCTGTTCCAAACGTCATACAAACTCGACAACGTTTACTAGGGTCTTTTCGCCGGTTAGCGAACAGTTAGCTGAGTTGCCCACTTCAGATGAGTAAAAGAAAATGTTATCTACACGCAACATAGTATGTGTTTGTTTAAATTGGTTCCAAGTATAGTCTAGTTTGGTTATAAAACATAAAATAGAATAGTTTTATCCATAAATTATAAAATTCTGAAAAAGTGAAAATATAGCTGAAACGCCGGTTTGCGACCACTTTTATCAGTTTACGACCACCATTGAGCTGGTCTGCGACCACTATTTTAATGTTTAAAATATGCCCATAGAACAATTAAAATTGATTTAAAAACGTTTTTAATCTTGTCTATAAAGCATAATTATAGAAGTAATAATTGTTAACAAAAATAAGATGTCAAGTAATCATTTGGTGGTGTGTGTAAGTACACTTCGTTTTTTCTCATTTTTATTTATGACAATAATCGGATTTATGTCTTAGTGAAATAAAAACGGATCACTCACGTATAGAAGTAGAGTTTAGCCCGACACGTTTCCGACTAATTCGTAGTCCTTCCTCTGGGAGCGGCTGTGTGGCATATAGGTAATTAAAAATAATTAACTCCAGTAATTTCTAAACACCCGGTGTACCTTGTTCCACGTAGGTAGATCGGAATTAGGCAACCGGTGATCCGCGAAGAATTTTTTTCCTACAAGATCATTGGTTACCTGCAAGGGTCTTCGTTGTTGCAACTTAATATTTTCGATGGTTCCGTAAATAAAATCAGTTCCTGCCAGATCAATGGCCGCCTGCAAGGATTTCACCCTCCTTGTTCCAAACTGATATTTTCGATGGCTATCTGTAAGGTTATTACCTAAAATCTTCCGAATAAACCAAAGCTGCCGGACATATATACTGGACAGAACAGACAAACGAAGAGACGCGGACGGCGACTTTGTTGTTTTACTAGCCGAAGACAATGAAATTCCTGCAGGCAACCAGCAATCCAGGAGGAACCGGTTCTCCCCACAGACAACCATCAAAAATATCACTTCACTACAAGGACAACGAAACTCCTGCAGAGAACCAGCTTAGTTATTTTGGAGGAGAAAGCGTTCACAGATCACCAGCCACCAAATCCCGGCTACGTACACGGAACAAGGGAGAGCTTTTTTCAGAGCTTCTTCGGTGTACTGGACAATCTTTTCTTTTATTTTATGTTGTATCCGATTCTTTTTGGGGCTCTATCTAAAAAAACCGGCTAACAGGATAGGGTTCCTAAGCCATTACGAAAAAATCCTGGCATGTATACCTAATTTTAAAGGTATTTTCGTCATACGTAGTCGAAACCAGTGTTAGCTGAGCCCTAATCCTAAGCAAACTGTACGCAGTGTGTGGTAATTTTATATCGGTTACTGACATACAAAAACATAATAAGTTGGTCAACTGTCACTCGCAAACCTGTAAAGCCTACTTATTCCTTTAAAATTCACTATATGCTCTACTGCTCAGATTTTTTTTACATTTCCAAACAACAGTTACTCTGGTAGAAGGGTGGGGGGGTGGGGAGACACGTGACTCCAACAAAAATGAACACTTCAAAGCAAAACATTCCGCAAACGAACAACTTAATCGAAAAATGATCTTTAAGCACCCCCATTAATTTTAAAAGACCTATCCAACGATATTCCACACTAGGGGGTAGGCGAGAAATCAAAGATTTTATCCCAGCACTTTTTCGGCCTAATTAATATGTATATCTATGCATAATTACAGCTTTCTAGTTCCAATAGTGTCTGAGCTAAGCCGCGGACAGACCGACAGACAGACGGACATGACGAAATTTTAAGGGTTCCGTTTTTGCCATTTTGGCTACGGAACGAAAAAAACGTAGCTGTAATATTTATTTTCTTTTTATAATTAATTCTAATGCCGTAAACGGAAAAATAATCACCTTTAATATTCGTCAAATTACGCCCACATGATTGCTTGCTAAAATGATTATTAAATGGACATTTCATCAACCAACCAAATTCAAAAAATTACATGTGGTCGCATACTCAATAAACTTACATACTTATTTCGGTTTGCGGCCGTTGTTTCTCTCATACTAAATTGTGGTGGCCGCAAACTAACGTCTTTATTTCAATTATGTGTGTTTACGACCACATATTTAGGACCCAATGATTGTAGGTAAATTAAACAAAGTTCCTTCAAAGAAACTGGTGGTCGCTTACTAAAGAATAGCATCTTTACACTTTTACAACGCTACACCCCAAATTCTAACAGTTCTGTATGAACCATTAGGATCATACTAAGTAAAACAAAATCATGCTGTATGCGTCGGATTGCGACCGGTCGCAATTCAACGTTTTTCGTAAATGTGCAATTCGGTTACCGACCACTGGATTTTATACTAATATCAAGTATAAAAATAGCAAAGTACAACTAAATCATTACGAAAACTTAACCATTACATTAATTAAGCTTCTAACTTGTGTGTACAACATGAAAAAAGTAATAAAATTTGCCTGTAAACGCCACGCGCCACGCTATTTTTTTTGTTTGAATCCCCACACAAAAACACACTACTAAGTATCACGCGAATTGAGCAATTTTTCATAAACACTGGGTTAGTAAATTGTTTCTAACTGTGTAAAATCTTATTTAAAAATCATTTAAAAATCGCGTAAGATTTTTAATGTATATGTATTGCCTCTAGGAATGCTATTATCTTGATTTAAAGATACTGAGTCGGCCAAATGGTCGCTTACTGAAGGTGGTCGCGAAACCGGCGAAACGACCCTATTCGATTTTACGTTACGCAGCATTCGTAAAGTCGTGGTCGACTCTCAGCAAATAGCTACAGTATGGCTCTCAAACTACACCCTCCTCGCCACGCCGGCATTCAATATTTAGCTCTCTACAAAGTAGTTGGCATGGGTGTCATGTACCATCGTTATGTACCGAGTATTCGCCATGAAGCATTTTATGGCGTATCATCACTGACATACGGCTATTTACGACGTTACTTAACGACCCCCCCATTGCGTTTATGAGCCCCCAAAGGCCTTGTAAATCATATCATGAGGGGAAAATTGCTGATATGAAAATATAATAGAGCCTTAGAGTAACATATCGAAAACGTAATCGCAATAACATGTAAGTTTTAAATAGCTGAGACATTTTGAAACTTTATTTCGTGTTTATCTTGACACTTAGTAAAGTTGACTAAATTCGAAACCAAATGTTAACTTTTGCGCAGTCGGGTACCGTATTTTTGTATTTGTAGACCCTCCGTAGACTTTATATATTTTTTTATTTAGCTTTCTTTATCTACCTGCGTATTTCTATACTCTCAAATATTATCTTGCAATCGCCTTTTTCGCCTGTCTCCGTGTACTTCAAACATAGTCCTTACAAAAATTACGTCACACACGCGCGCCTTTTTTTCTCATTACACTTAAGTTTGATAAAAGGCCAAGGTCTCAATCTCCAATCAGATCCATATTCAACGTTCGTCAAAACGAATAGGTAAACCAAATTAAACATTAATTTATCGTATCGGTCCAACACCCTATGCGCGTTATCAAAGTTGAAAATTCACCATCCAGTCACTTACCGCTTTCTTGTACGTCTGATAGGTATATTTTATAAGTACAAATGCAGCTTCCCTGCTTTTCGTCAACAACCTTGGCCACTAGATTAATTTCGAGATCCAACCGAGTTTGTAGGCTGCGACGACCAACGACCTTGCGCGATGACGTAACGAAGTGCCTCCGCGATCTTCGCGACGAACGCGCTGGCAGACGAACGTGCGCAGGCGTCTCCAACGTAACTAGAACAATTAAAAAACAAATTCAAATTTGACAGAAGTGCCTCAGCGTTTTGTTTTTCGTGGAAGCATGCGTGGTGGTGTTGTCTTGCGTTGACGGATTGGAACAGAGGGGCATCTTGAATGAGTAAGTACATAGAAATGTAACTTTATTTAGTCAGAGCGTGTAATAAATTGAAGATAAAATACTGAATACATTTTTCTTAAGCTCCAATTTAAGTTATTTCCTGTTGAAAAATAATTTCGAGCGGCGCAGGACTCCGTATGAATAATAATCGTGCCCTAGAATGATAAGTAAGTTTGTCCTTAGCCGCGAGTGATGAACTCCCTTCAAATAATTAGGTACTCAGTATGCTTGGAGGTAATTACTGTGTTCACTTTTGCCTACACGACATTGTAGGGTAGCAAATGTAGTGACACCTGGGAACTATTTTGACAAGTTTGACGATTTTGGTTATACAATTCAAGTTTACCCAATCTTTGTCTGAGCACCCATCGCATCGTAATGTTTTTCTATTGTGCGTCTTCAATTTTATTGTTTTAATAAAAAGAAAAATATTTGATAGTGAAGTTTAAGTTTTAGATAATGTTGACATGCAAGGCCGATTAAGGAACATCTACAACACTTGTATCCACATGATCCGAACATAATACTTTGAGAATTTTCCCAATAATAATATGAATACGAAGACAATAGGCATGAAAAAAATTACACAGATTCCCATCAAGTCAACTATTATTAAATCATAAGTTGCCCAAATGTACCTACATGCCCAATTAGAGCCATAACTTCTATTTTGTAAAAGTATACATTCAGTATTCATTCATTTAATTGCTGCATTTTAA
Organism: Clepsis dumicolana; assembly: GCA_963691665.1. NCBI lineage: Eukaryota > Metazoa > Arthropoda > Insecta > Lepidoptera > Tortricidae > Clepsis > Clepsis dumicolana. The sequence goes on along the minus strand of OY829520.1, from coordinate 9,744,667 downwards.
CAAATCTTTGTGCAAAGAATTCTAGCAATTACAAACCATGTGTAATTAATATTTCTATAACATACAATTAAATCGTCTGACTCGTGGACAGACATGTTTTCGTTCCAAATGATAGGTTTGGTCGACGTTAATAAACCCGCTCGCTTCATCAATTTACAAACATCTACCCAGTTACGGAGTCAGTGACAAGGAACTAATAATAGACTAGTTTCTATGTGTATCATTGTACACATTCATTATACATACTAAGATCTTCTCATCATCATCATCATGTCAGCCGAAAGACGTCCACTGCTGGACATAGGCCTCCCCCAAATCTCTCCACTCAGACCGCTACGTCTTGTTGGAGGCCTACCGACAGCTCGAAGATCTTGTATTTCGAGGAAAACCCGACTATTTTGTTAAAAAATCTAGAGAATTAATGGTAACACATTATTTTTTTCTGGTGCTCGCGCGAGGTTTTGATTGGGTTAGGATGGACAGTATGTAACGCAAACTATTTTCTTTACTTCTTTGTCAAGCGTGACGCTGAAAGGGTTAATTGATTTACACACTCAGATACGTTCGTTAGTATCTACTAACGGAAGTATTTAAGTATGAGAAGGTACGAGCACTTAGTGAAATAAAAGAACCTCATGTTAGAAGAACCAAATTTTATACTTAAGTTTATCCGTTAACCCGTTGTCTAGTACCCATAACACAAACTGGACGTTTTCAGTGAATTATTAATTAATCAACTATGGTTAGCAGTTGTCACAAAACTGACGGTCAATGTCAGACACATACATTTTATCACAAAACTGACCATTAAGACGTGATTTAATCATAACTTAAGTAACGCTTGACAGCACAAGTTAAATGAAAATGCCCAGCTTTGCTTCATTTGGGACTAATCAATTGGTGTCAATTGTCAGACGATACTTAATATTATTAGTATTGTAGAAAGTTGAACTTTTTTATATTCCTTCAAAGTTAGAACAATAAATAAAATACTTGTAGCAGTACCTAGTAAAGGATTTCTCAACTGTGCACAATAACAAGGAGAAATGTACCGTGCGAATGAGCTAAGTTTCTGTTCGTAGCGTGGGAAGTTTTTGTTTCCACCGTAAAAGTAGAAACCCGTATGAGTCTAGACTAGAATCGATCGGATTTCATTACTGATGTCTACATGTTTCTGTGGAAAAGAACTGGTTTGGATTGAGACAAAATTCCTAATAACAAGATATCTATGTAGGTATATCTGTGTATAAAGATCTTCTTTGGTTTTGCGAACTCTGTAAATTGCATATTTAAATTAAGGTAAAGCTTAATATAGCCTCCCTACCTGCTACGATCATAAACAAATTCTGCAATATTGCTTGTGTTTTGTTATTTTGTCCACATCACCATTTAAAATCCGCTGTTCTGACTACTCTTTTTTGGAAACTGGAATGCAGTCATAGGCAGGTAAATAATTCCTAACTCAATTTATCCTCTCGTTGCTAAAGTATTGCAATAGTATGATATTCTCTTCATTATCTCACTAAATCAGCTAGGTAAGGGAAGAGTCTGTTCCTATCGTCAGTATTTGCGTACTTGGCGTATGTGTTCTAATTTAGACGATCACCCAAACACAAGTGCATTGCCCTTTATATTTCTATTTATACGTATTTATTGTAGGTGATGACAGAATTATTATTGGCTTCGAACAGTGACTAGTATGTTGCTTCAGACAAACCTACCTCTTTGTTTATATGTGTATGTTTATACATGTGTTTTGTGCGCATAGACTTGATGCAATCATGCATCGTAATGATGTTGACACAGAAGGAGTAAATAGTAAGGCTTGGCTTCTAAGGAATATAAATTAGCAGTCAGCTGCAGAAGTAGACCTAAGCAACCAAAGCGGTTACAATGATCTACACAAACTCTTATGTCTATAACAATAGAGCCGTGTTTCGGTTGCTTAACTACTTCTGCTGCTGACTGTATATACCTACTATACTAACAACACTGTGTTTTTATGTCACTTATCACATTAGGAACTAAATATACGAAAGAAAAGGACATTATTTTAATAATCAAGTACTTATACAACTAAAGAAAAGTTGTAAAACCACCGACTTTTTTATTTCAATGTCGAATATTTCCAAAACGATTAAACTAATTTTGTAGAAACTACACTTTTGAATTAAAAAGCCCCGCCCAAATTGGTCCATCCATTTAGTCCACTTTTTACAGACGCATACCCAGATACACAGATAGATACACATAGAGACTCATATACATGCGTCGAAATTATAAAACGGGCCTCTTTTGATTCGGGGTTAAAAAATAAATCGGTATAGCTTAGCAGAATCATGAATAGAGGCCCAAAATAGCTAGCATTTTTCTTTACGAATATTTAGATACGTAGCAACCAAACTAGGTACCTACTTCTAAATAAGTAACTCGTTCTAGGCGGACAGATTCATGAGAATTAATTGGTGCAGCAATGTCATGTTGTATTTTAGGTTTAATCAACTGTTGCCTCAACTTGACCTCTATACTTAAGAGGATCATTATGTATTGTGTTAGTTTTCCTATGCAGCAGTAAATTATGAATATTGGTCCAGTTACTTTACAGTCAAAATTTAAATAACTGTAATATAAAAGTATGGAGGAAAATAAGAACAAACGGAAGCCAAATTTTGACCAAAATTTAGTTAAATACCATTGAAATATTTGAAATTGAGTTCAATACCATATTTTATTGGAATCAATTTCAAAAAGCCTTGCGTTATCCAATACCCACAATTTCGGAAAGTTTTAAACTGTGTCACTTATAAACTTACTCATTCATAAGCAGAAGCACTTGGATTGTTTTTTTATTTACTGTCACCGAAACTCTACGCTTTAATTTTTTTTTTTTTATTTAATTTTAGTACTTTTACTAACTGTGTGTCTACCACATCACGGTGGCACTTAAATGTTTTTTCCTTGAACTTTTAAGTGAAATTTCGGTTCAGCAACATTTATTTTGGGAGTTTTGGATTGGCTTTGGTAATAAGATTTATAATTATAGCAGCTATCATAACATTTACAACTATACTCGTAAATAATGCGTGTAATAGAATTCGTTTCTCTAAATTTGTTAGAAAGAATGTTCCAAGTAGTTTTTTTTCTTCAGAAAATACTTTCAAACGCTCTCTCCTCCCCTTTCCATCATTGAGATATTAAAGTAAGCTTTGTTTTTCTACACTCAGGATTTAGATGATCCATGGTTCTGCATTCCGTTGAAATTTTGCCATGAACGCTCACTGCGTGCATCTAAACAATTATCACTTAGGTGCGGTTGAATGTCAAAAATTCAAGCACTTTCAATACACACGCGAGGCAATTGCATAATATTTCAATGCAAGTAATTAATAAGGCATAACGGTGGGTGGTTTTACAAGACAAAACAAATGAAACGCATCCATTTATTTAATGCACGACTATTCATTTTCACCCGCATTGCTTTATTCGCTCGAAGGATTCATAAGAATTTTACGACTTTTTTAATAGCCACTAAAGTTAGTTCGCTGTGATAATGATAAAATTCCCGACAGATAACGGCATCATAAACTTCGTTTCGCTAAATCACGTAATTAAACAGAAAATATTAGTCTTTATGGAGACAAAAACCATTCACATCAAATATATATCCCAAAAGTGTCCGCTAATTTGAACGGTGGTCTTTAGAGGTTGTCGCCTACGCACTGGCGCCAAAAAAACATGGCATGTTAACTTCGATTGCACACACACACACTACTGTTAAATAATGCAGTGTCTATTCCATGGAATAGTTCAGCGAAAACCATTTACAAGCATCTAAAAACCATTCAGTTCTTTTTCTTTTAATTTGTTGCTATTAAGATCTTCAGTAAATGTCCCTGTGCTCAACACCGACCCAATAATTGGCACCTTCAAATTGTCATTTAAATTTGATCCACTTCTGGTGATCCGATTGTCTTGAAATTTGGTATGGATATGTGAATTCAGTGACAATGCAAGTACAGTTAACAATAAATGCTTGTATAAACATTTATTTTTTTACCAAAAACTTGTTTGATCATCACTTTATCGTTGAGTATTATTTTTTTTCTTTCAACTTCTTAACTTTTATGTAAGTGTAAAATTATACACTCTCCTTCAACGGACACTAGGGAGTCGTAAAATACGGACTTTATTCCCATAGCTCATGATATTATGTAAAATATGGCAATTTGCGAGGTTCATGTTTTTAAAACACTACGCTTCTGAGGGTCGAGCACGACTTTACGAATGCTGCGTCACGTAAAATCGAATAGTAAACGTTGTCGAGTTTGTATGGCGTTTGGAACAGAGCCCGCCCGTGAGCGTATTTGGAACCAAAATTTAGTATGAGGTTTCTCGATCTCGATACGATAACCGTAACGTTACGCGGCATTCGTAAAGTCGTGCTCGACCCTCTGAAAATGTTGTTACAGTGACCACCAGGTTGTATTACCTAGTGGAAGAAACGGAATCGCGTACCTTTGTAGTGCTGTTTCTCAATAAATTGCAGAAATAATTTATTTGACAAATGTATGGGATGTCAATTAATATGACGTTTTCAGCAAAAATGTTCCTCAATAGTACCGACGCGATCTAGTTTCCAAGGCTAAGGTGGTCAATAGAAAAGGGGATCTTAAACCGCTCCGATGAATCTATTGGCGATTGTAAGAACTCACAAGAGGATCTAGGATGGTTGCCATATCATCAACCGACAACGATAAGTTAATGAAAAATGTCAACCAACATCGAGACCTGTGTTCATATCACCACGCCAAAGTCGTCGACTAACCCTATTCTTGCATCTTCAACCGACGCAGTAAACTATCATACTATTTAACAACCGTTCAATTGAACTCAATCTCCACATAGCGCGGTACCACGTTCCCCATTCAACCCATAAAGATACCTATAGAAATCCACGTGGCCAAACTAGTACGGGACTACAAAAACTGTTATCGCTTCGGGAGGCGATCAAGCTCGCTTACCTTTTATCCTCTTTCAAAAGTGTTTGGCCTTGGTTCACTGAGTTATGAACCGGGACCCTCGCCTCGCCACAATGACCTTTAGTACCCGCTCGTCGGACCGCGACGAGTTGATAAACCAATTTACGATGAGCCCCGGCAACTGTTGCAATTAACACCAAATTGAGTCCAGCTAAGCTCCGAAAATAATGGGCAGGTGGGTATCTAGCCCGAAATAGCATAACGTGTGACGCTTGCCAGCGTATCGGCCGTGTTTTGTTCTTGTCTGTCTGTTAGAATTCGAACTTAGGGCAATGTCAGGCTATGGAACCGGACGAGCTTGGACCGAACGAAGTCATCAGTGTTTTGTTTAAGTGATGCTAGTTATTTAATCATCGAAGAGGTATGGTGCTTTTTTTTTCGACGGCTTTGAACATAATTAAAATGTCATCTAAGTCCAAACGCAACTTAACCGGTTTCGGTAAAATAAATTCGAGTTTTAAAATTTAAAAAACTGAAGTCCGTTTCATGGCAGCCATTGTTATGTCACCTACCAAACTCAGACAAATGGTTGAAACATTATTAAACACTACTTAATAGCAACACATCTCCTTTGATTTATTTCAAATTAAAACTAAACTTTTTGCATTACAAACTAATCAAAACACTAGAACTGTGTGTTTATACTAAGCAAAGTTGTTTATGACTTCCTATTACAACATAAATAGGGAAACCGGGAAAACAATGACTGAAAATTGACTCCAGAGCACCGGTAATGACATTACGTTTGAACATGCTCTCCGGAGCTTCTACTTTGACTCAGAGCAAATTGCGAATAAATTGCTAATTAAGCTTTCATACGCTATAATTTAAAAACCGGCCAAGAGCGTGTTTGACACGTCCAGAGCCTCTCTATTATATGTGTCATTAATATGTGAAAGTGGTTATTTAAATTGGAGCACTGCCCGCGAACCGTAGAAGGTGCTCAAAAATAACTTATCACACTCCAACGCCCTTAACAATTGGGTCGTGTTCACACATTTTTGAACACCGCCCCGAAATCGTATCACCGGAAAATTGTGTGGGACACTTGCATGAACACTGAATATTATTCTATTTGTTACAGAAACGCATATGAGATCAAGATGACGAGAAAATTCCTCTTTTGTTTCCCACTGCGGTTGGGAAACATGGTCTTCGGATATTTTATATTAGTAAGTAAAAGTTTTAATATTACTGGTCTAGTCTACACACCTTGGTAGTTAGGTTACGATGACTTCAATCTCCTAAGTCTTATATTTTTATAAGTATTTTTCTTATCATTAGGTTTACATCCACACACTATACAACACACAATTGGCAAAAGTTGAACATTAACTTTATAAAGAATGTCAGAAACACCAGACTATTTGATGGAGCAGTTGGAATCTATTACGAAACTTCCAACAAAACTTGTTATACTGGTAGTTGTTATATAAAAAATCCTATAGGAAAAACTGAGCTAAGCAAACGATTTAAGCATTGCTAATAATTCTTTCACAGGCGTTACTTTAAGTAATACAATTTAAGAAAACAAAGAGGAGCCGTAGTCGTTGATTCATAAAAATGGGGAGATCTAACTGTTTCAACTACTGATATTCAATACTAATTTAGGCGATAAAAATGGTTGGAGTCCTTAGTTACTAACATGACTGTATTGTCTCTACTAATAGCCAAAAACGGCATTATGTGTTAAGACCAAGGCCAACGCTTAACTATTTCGCAGTCTGAGGAACCTTGTACCCTTTGAAAACTGAGATTTAAAAAATCTCCATCAAAAATCCGTGTTCCATGCTTAGGAGCCACCACAGGACGTCGCAAATGTATCTTCATCATCAGCCTATTTACGTCCCACTGCTGGGCACAGGCCTCCTCTCAGAATGAGAGAGCTTGGGCTATAATTCCCACGCGGGCCCAGTGCAGATTGGGAACTTCACACACACCATTGAATTGCTTCGCAGGAGTGTGCAGGTTTCCTCACGATGATTTCCTTCACCGAAACGAATGCATCTTGCCCACATTAAATTTAGTTGCTAGTTGTTGCCATTGCTCACAGCTCTTAGTAAAATAAGTTTTGTAAATAAAATATTTCGTTTTTTTTTTCAGATAGTAGCAATAGCAGTGATGGCATACAATCTTTATCAGCTCGGCATGCAGATCAATTCTCCCGAGATAGTCGATGAAACGAATAGGTTTAAAAATTGGGAGAAACTAGAAGAACTTTTTGCAGAAAAGACAGAAACTCTGGTAGCAATAGTCACTATTGTGTATTACATATTTTATGCCATTGTTGCTTTCCTGATGTTTCTGTTCTCTGCGATGTACACGTGTGGAGCTTACACGGTAAGTTTTCGTTTTGTTCTGTCCACATTTGCACCAATTGACCTGGTCCCAAACTAAGCAAAGCCTGTACTGTGGGTACTAAACAGCAGACAAACATATAGATAAATACATACTTATACACATATTAAACATCCAAGACCCGAGAACAAACATTCGTATTCATCATACAAACATCTGCCCGGACCGGGGATCGAACCCGGGACCTCAAGCTTCATAGTCAGGGTCTCTAACCACTAGGCTAGATAGCCTAGCGACCAGATGGTCGTCAAGGTTTAATGAGGTTAAGGTTGAATGTTGCTATGGTGTTTTCTTCAATCTAAAACTATGCCTGCCGGTTTATGAAGCAACAAAAAACAGTGCAAATTTCGGGAAAGTCGGTTTTATGAGCCTAACCCCTTCAGAAGTATTAAGGCTATGTCTTTGGTTGCTATGCTGGTAGGGAACCCTCGTGCGCGAGTCCGACACGCACTTGTCCGGTTTTTTTTAAATTGAAAGCAGTTTTTCTAGTTTCTCATCTCAAGTGCACACATTTCTTGTTTCCAGGTGAACCACTGCTTAGTATCATCGTTCTTCGTGTACAGTTTCTTCCACTTGTTCCTCACGATCTTCCTCATGGTGTGGGAAGCCACGTCCCAGGGGTGGATCCAGCTCGGGCTGATCGTGGCCACAGATGGTAAGCAACTAGACATTGAAAACGGGATATTGACCGCGATTACTTTTTTTTTATACGACAAGGAAAGCAAACGAGCAAGTAATAGTAGTAGTGGTAGTGTAGTAATGTATTGCATGGAATTCTTTAACTCAATAAATTATTGAATACCGAATACTGAGTCACCTGATGGCACGTGATCACCACTGCCCATAGACACCCGCAATCTCGGGGGATTTGCAAATGCGTTGCCAACCTAGAGAGCTAAGATGAAATGCCTCTTGTGCCCGTAATTACACCGGCTTCCTTACTCTCCACACCGGAACACAACAGTGCAGGCAATGCTGAGTAGCAACTAAGTTGGTGGTAACGTTCCGGACGGACCTCGCACATTGTCCTACCACCCGCGAATATTTTTGATGAGCTCCCGATATTTCCAGTTTGCCCGTGATTATGATGCATGTAACTGCATCGAGATATCGGGAGTTCATCAAACCTATAAGGTAAACGCTTTCAATATCCCGTTTTCATTAAGTCTAATGTAATTAAAACTCAAAAATCATTTAAAACTGGTAAGCAACTAGTTTCCTGCCGCGCCAAATAATTTTCATTTCACTTGAATCATCATCATCAGCCTATATAATGTCCCACTGCTGGGCACTGGCCTCTCTCAGAATGAAAGGGCTTTGGATATAGTTCCCACGCGGGCCCAGTGCGGATTGGGAACTTCTCACACACCATTGAATTGCTTCGCAGGAGGGTGCGGGTTAGTCAAAAAAGACTGGTGATGATGATGATGAAGAAAATGCAACCAGTCACGAATTTTTTCACTACAAATAAATTTATTACAACGTACTAATATAAAAAAACCATCCGGGAAAGATAAAGAGAATTTTAAATAAGGTGAAAACTGCAACAAAATCCGTTAGGTAGTTTTTTAGATTATTTTGCTGAGACAGACAGACGTGGCGGAGGTCTTTGTTTAAAATTACAGTCCTCATTTGTTTTCAGTGATCCTGATCGTTTGCCTCTTCAGTGTCAGATACCTCATGGAAGCAATCAGAACGGGGAACATCTACAGTAGACCTGGGGAAGTTTATTATAAATATTGACATTATTAAATAACAAGTGAATGAAAGAAATAGAAACTTTGATGTAAAGGGGTCAGTCAACTATTCATTGCCACTCCTTGCCATGAAAATGTCCCCTGGGTAACTCGTCTAAAATAACGTTTTCAAAGACCCCACTCCCCCGAAAGACAGGATTTGCATGCTTAGGAGATGAGGAATTAAGGAATTGTTATAACGAACCTTTGACAATCTTATTTTAGACGAGTTACCCAGGGGACATTTCCATGGCAACAAGTTGGCAATGAAAAGTTGATTGACCCAAAAACACACTGTGGCTTAAAGAATGCCCGTAACATACTAATATTATGCCAAAAGTGAACAACAGCTTAACGTTTGTGCCAACAAATTATATTGTATACTTAGCTGACTTGTTTTAATTTTTTGCAACAAAAATCGGCATTCATTATGACGTGATCAGCATGTTCATTGACTCTACAACGCCTGTATTTTTTTTTCCTTGTTGTTAGTAAAATCGTAATTCACTTTTATGGCATTCATAGAGCTATAAAGCTACGTAATATAAAAATGAAAAACAAATTAAATATTGCCTGGTTGTAATTTTTGTACGCGTGAGTGTAATTATGTGTACGCAATGTTGACTTTTAATGAATTTAATGATATCATTATCGTGTATTTTTTGCCTTCTAACGGTGAAGTCACCGTTATCTTCAAAATATCGTGTGATATGTATCGTGGGTGTCTGAATAAGTGAAAAGTTTATGTAACTAATAAAGATAATTTATTTTTCATAATGCTTAGCATGTTGTGTTATTTCGCCGACTCACGGTTATTATAATTCCCGTAGGTAGTTTTCCTTTTTTTGTTTGTTGTTTTTATCTCGAAATTGCTCGAAATAAAACATAAACCAGAGGGAAATCAATAACAGGTAGTTATAATTGTATTTAATACATTTTTTATTTTAACACAAAGTAAATATAACGAAAATACATTAAACGTATTTTTCTGCATAATTGTATTTATGTAAATATTAGAGAGCATAACATAAATAAATAAATTAACAATCACAGTGATCACTTACATTCTAGGTCTAGGCGCTTTAACTAAACTTATTCAAAACTATTGATATTTGTGAATAAAATTAATAAAACTTGTATCTTTAGGAGTAGTATCGAGGTCTCTTCTTCGTCTTCTGCCCAGCATCATAGGTACAACCATGGCCATGGTAGCAGGTAGCATGCCAGCTCCAACTGCCGCAAAGACAGTCGAGCTATCTGGTGAGACATTGGACACTATCTTCCTCCTCACCACCCGATTAACACTTGGTTTTTGCTGACTCGAAGCAACAGCCAAATCATACTTCTTATCCATATCACGTTTCGACTCTTCGACTGTTTGGAAAGTCTTCTCCACTTCTAATAAGCCTCCATGTGATGTTGTCATATTTGTATGAGCACTGTCAATAGGTAAAACAGTCAACGCTACTGCTTGGTGTGACGTCATGGTAGTTCCATCGGAACGATCGTCAGCCGTAGGATTAAGAGAACGCTGTCGTTTCTTATTCCGATATCCCTTCGTAGTGGACAATAACACCCATTGACCATCGCCGTACGGGGGTCTTGAGGCACGATTACTGTCCAACTCCGGAGTACCAGCATAAATCACTTGAGTCGGTCTTCTTATTGGTCTCTTCTGGTGCGGAGCTTGGTGAAGAGCTTCATATTCAAACGGAAATTTAGTAGGCCGATGATCAGTTACCACTGAATCTGATATACCATAGAAAACTGCGTCATCAGCAGCACCACTGTTATCAGGAAAGTGCTCCTCAGAATCACAGTTAGGTTTGAGTGGACGCCGACCTTCATCTGGCGACCAGGAAGTGGGATAGCTGTAAGGGCCCTGTTGTGGTTTGTTCCATGTGGGTTTAGATGGCATTTCTGATTCATACTCCGATGATGATGTCATGTGTAGCTTATTATTTATGAAAGCAGGACGATTCAAATTCGGTCTCTTCTGCTGGTTTTGCTGAGGATAGCTATAGCTAGTATCCATTCCTTGGTAAGAACCTTGGTACCTGTCATCATAATCTGGCTTTTCATTGTCATCATTCCACTGATAAGGCTTCTGCTTCTTCACGTTTGGTTTCCACTTAGAAATTTTACTCGTTGACCACGCTACGGGCTCTAGTGTTACCCAGCCTTCCTTGTCATCATAGGGATGCTTATGTTGCTTGACTTTAAGTCTATTCCATGAAGTAAACACTTTCCCGTTGTCATCCTCATCTGATTGGCTTTGGTCTACCGGGACGTAGTGATCCGATTTAAACTTTTCTTTCTTGAGTTTTGCTGCCAGCGCACTTATAGCTTGAAGTCGATCCTTGGAAAATTCATGATAATGTTTAAGTTTTTCCACATTATCTGGGTAACGGTCATCGAAATCCTTCTGAGGCCAATCACTGTCGGTAACACCTTCATGGCAGGATGGTCCGAAGCACCGTGGGTTTCCATCTGTGTCATGAATAATATCCGTCATACTGTTCTTCAATTCAACGTCATCCTTTTGGTCCTTGAAGTCCCTAGAAAATTCCTGCCAGTGTCGTCCATCTGTTTCAATAACGGTTATCGGTTCTTTGCCTGGTACATCCAACTGGTATTTTATCTCGGCATTTTTTCCGATTCGCGCCGAATCTTTCGAATTGGCCAAAGCAAGGGCCAGCACGCTAAATACGATTACTCTCACTGTCATTTTCATTGAATTCACTTTCGAATCGCGAGACGGCGCGCGGGCGGGCGCGCGAGGACTGAGCGCCGGCGGTGGTGGCGGTGCGCTGATATACTTCTGATAGTGGATGCACATTAAATGCCCTCCCTGCGCTACGCTCTAATGCAGTGGCAATTTCAGTTCGGTCACGACAAATGCGCGGGATAATTGCGCGGTGATTGTAGCTGCCGGCGACAATCTTAATGGACTATCGCGTCTTTCTCATGCCCGTGACCTGCGCTCGGGTGAAACTGTTTTTCATACTGAGCGTTTTCTCCGTGGATAGATAACACTCGTTGTTTCACAGCTTTTTCCCATTTAACTTTGTAGGTAGGTTTCCATCTAGATGATTATAAATATCTGGATACCCAAAATGAGATCAAAGTTGGATTCGAATTTACGTGTGCTAAAGTAAATTACTAGTTATCTATAGATACTGTAAGAGGTTGAACTTTCAAAGGGTTACGAGGCGACGAGGGTTCGGATTAACGTATGCTGAAATAAAATACTACGTATCTATGCTGTAAGAAGTTGAACTTTCAAAGGGATATGAGGCATTCTTAATCACCCTCAGCATCGTAAATATTAATTGGATGGTTTTAGTTATAATTCGTGCACTGCCTTGTATTTCTCAGACTCTCTCTGTCACCACTAACCCACTCCACTTATCATTATCCCTATTGCCATCGACTGCGCTCCAATTGCACCATGCACTTTTACTTGCTCACTTTCCAAGCTTAGAAAATCACCATTCATTAATATATTTAATTGTTCATAATAGTTACTCAAACGAATCCTCACGGCGAGTAGAATTAACAGACAAAGTTAGGTCTCAAAACTTCTCTGCCGCCTTTTGTATTTTCCTGTCTACAAAAACAGAATGAGTTTAACTTCGAAAGTGCATTATCATACAACAAGAATGACATAATATTTCACTTATGTAGAGTGTAAAAAGCAAATAAGCATTAGAGAAATTGTATTGACTACACAATAACTATAATTTGATTATTACTCAATCAATGGACGATGAGAGCACGGATCCAATCGCGTAACAGCGTGGCACAGCAAAAAGTGAACAAATTGTAAATGTATAAAAAATGTACCTACATCCGTTTATTTGCATCGATTTAGTGCAAAAAAAATAAATAACACTATAGTGCCTTTCCATATAATCGTCAAGTTCGTGCTGAAGAATAATATTGTTGAATCAATCAGTGCTAAGTATAAGTTGCATTAAGTACATCAGCGGTTCCAAACATGGGGGTAATTACCCTCAAAGGGGTAAAGCGGTGATTCTTGGGAGTAAGTTACAATCAAAATACGGGTACAAGTTGGTAAGTATAAAATTTATATTGGTGTAATTTATTTATACATAAGTTAGTATAATTTTACACAAAGCTTTAAAGGCATACCACTTTTGTTTTTTAGGGAGTATAAACGAATAGAGTAAATTTCTGCAATTTTAGAGCGGGTCGCGGGTGTCTATGGGCAGTAGGCTAGTGATCATTACCAACAGGGGACCCACTTGCACGTTTGCCATCCTTGTCGTATAAAAAAAATATGATAATAATGTAAATATTTACAAGGTTAGGAACCAATACATTACATTGAGACGCTCCGTCGACTAAGTAAATGAAGTCGCTTCACGGCCTCACGATGTAATACAACTTAATCTCAAATGGAGTAGCTTTTTGTATTTTTTTCCCGGGTTTTTTATTTATTTTTTTCTTCTAGTCACTACAAAAAGTGAATAGATCAACGAGCGGAAATTTGAGTACATGGAAAAAGTTCAACGTGTTTCCCTACGCTAGCCGAAGTGTTGTGGGGGTTAAAAAACGCGACACGGAATGTCGAGGATCAGGAGGAGGGGGTTATTTTCTGTTTTTTTTTTCTGTGTATCTATTTTTCAGTGAGTATTTAAAAAGTATAATTAGTACAACTTACACTTTTTCTCAGGCCGACTTGCACCGACCTGGCTCCTATTTCACCAACTTTACAATTGTCAGTTTTTAATGACAATTCAGTGTCAACTGCTGACTTGAAGAGCTTTTGCTTTAGCGCGCTTCATATTGTCAAAGAAATGTAGTTCGAATTGTCATATAAAACTGACAATTGTAAAGATGGTGAAATAGGGGCCTTGGTACTAATCCGGGACTAAACCGGAGGTAACGTGACGTCAAACGATACAAATACAGGGCCTTAAAAAAAGAAAACTGTACTTAAAAATAATAATCTACCCTCAATTCAAACTAATTTTTATGGAAAAAAGACTGGTGATAAATTTTAATTATTTTTTAATTATTTTCTGTCTTGTGTTACATATGTATGACTGTAAATAGCACCTCAGTACCGTTTTGCATTGATGTTTTCAATTAGGTACTTATTTTTTAGGATTCCGTTACGGAAGTACGGAACTTCCGTACCTCAAAAGGAAAAAACGGAACCCTTATAGGATCACTTTGTTGTCCGTCTGTCTGCCTGTCTGTCTATCTGTCTGTCTGTCTGTCTGTCAAGACCCTTTTTCTCTGGAACGCGTGGATGTAGCATGCTGAAATTAATATCATATACTCAAGCCTGCGGTCCCTTAAAGCTGTGAAAAAATCAACCTTCTAAGTCAACGCAATCAAAAGGTACAGCCATTAAAAAGGCTATTTCCATACAAATTGCCGAAATCCAAAAACTTACATGGTACTTCCAGTTGTCTTAAAAACTTGAAATTTGGTAGCTCTTATAGCACAGCCACTCAAAAAAGTCTCAAAATCTTGAACTTTTATGCCTGTCTGTAGATTTTGCAGACCAATACAAGTTGACCTCACACTGCGTACATTTTGCTTAGGAGCTGGGGTCTGCTAACACGAACTTCTTAAAACACTGGGGAAAAGCTTTAAAATCTTTCTACGGAACCCTCGTGCGCGATTCCGACTCGCACTTGGCCGGTTTTTTTATTAGTAAGTAAAAAATGTAAGTTAGATATCACAATAATCATTTGCCTATAACAGGCGGGCGTAAACCCAGCAGAGTTTACAAATTAGTTCATTAAAATTATCAGTTATTGTTAAGGGTAGTAGCTATTTTAGTTTCTTATCAGTTTCAGATGAGCACCTAATATGTCAAAAAATGTTTGAAGGCCATTGTCAAGTCATACATTATAATAGTGATGTTATATTGGTATAACAGTAACTCAGTCCGTGACGCCCTGCATGTTAGGGCAATATTTATTAATAACTAAATCTAGGATCACATGATGTCATAACCATGATATGAGATCAATTACATTATTTTACATTTCATTTCGCAAACGGACACAAAATGTAAAGAGAAAGGTGAAAAATAAATCTTGCCTGTTTTTATAAGACATGATAAACCACGCTATTAGTGCGATGTGGGGTCAATGCGCTGCAAATTATAGCTTCATTAGACTGGGAACAAACGCCGATGTAATTGGCAAGACTACAGAGTAATTAGAGTCATTACGAGTATGTAATAGTCCCGCATAACTTTTCTACGCAGGGTATAAAACTGGCAAATCTTTGTTTGTGTATATTTTTATGTGCTGTGCTGTTATTTTTATTTATTTATTTTCGGAGAACCAACAGCTACAAATTACAGAGTAGGTTATTTCTATAGTAACATAGAAGCCAATTACAGGATCTCACAACTAGAAACAAATGGTATACAATTAAAAAAGAATACGCACAAATGGTCGCACTGATGCACCACGAAACGTGAACAAAAAGTGACAGCAAAATTCATTCTCAATACAGCAAAAATAGAATAGAATTAATAAAACAGCAGTACCTAACCACCCGATACAGCACGCTCACTCAAACCACCTCCCCGCCAATCGCCGCCTCACCGTAGAAAGATTACAATTGAATACATCGATATCCAGCTCCTCCGCCACATCATTCAGGCTACGACAAGCTCGCCTCAAAAAACAGTTTTTCCTGTATTTGGTTGCACCAAACTTAAGTGAAATAGGTGGGTGGTATCTTTTGGATCTATTTGGAGTGTTAAAAGATATACTGGACAGCAGTTCGGGACAATCGACCTTACCATTAGTGATACTGAGGGTATAGATAATGTCCGCTATTTCACGTCACTTTTCCAATGCAATAAGATGATGCCTTTTACACAGGGTATAGTAATCCGAAGAATCATAGGGAACTTTCAACTTAAAACAAAGAAATTTCATAAACTTTTTCTGTACCCTCTCAATTCTATCAATATACGTATAGCAAGGATTCCAAATTTGGGATGCATATTCAAGCTTGCTTCTGACATACGAACAGTATAAAATTTTGAGTGTTTTCGCTTTAGAGAAATTTACTGAACTGCGCATCACAAACCCAAGCATCTTCAAAGCACTGCCCACAATACCATCAATATGAACATCAAATAACAGTTTAGAATCGTGTACAACACCTAGATCTCTCATAAAAGGTAACTTTTGCAATACAGTGCCTTTCAGAGTATATACTGTTGGAATTATTTTGCGTTGGCGAGAATAAGTAATAGTATAGCACTTAGTTGGATTTAGATCTAATTTATTAATCCTAAATTATATAAAATGACCTACGCCTGGGTCATATGTAAACACACAGACCAAACCCCTGTCCCTGGAAACTTGAATTGCACATAGATACTTCATACAGTGCTCTTAGATATTCACTAAGGAACGATTTTTGGAAATCCTCCCCTAAATTAGGGGATGAAAGGTTGTATGAAAGTAGTAAATTTTAAAGTTAGGATTTCCAAGTTTTGTGTTTAGGCTGACGATTAAAAATTAATTTACACGTATCTCAGTGCTATTCATAATTTCATCCTCAGATCTTTAATTTGCGCGTATAAAGTCGCAGGCATAAGCAGTTACTCTTACACTATAAAAAAAACCCTGACTGACAAACTGGTCAAACCATTGGCATTGGATCCGGAAAGCGGAAATATTGCATAGAAGTTCCATTTATCATTTAAGACCTGCACATGTAGCACGGCGCGCCATTTTGTCGTTTGTCGCGCAGTGCGTCCCTTTCATAGTGATGCAATCAGTGAAGGACGCACTAAGCGACAAGCAACAAAATGGCGCGCGTGCTAGCCCCCATGATCCCTATCCCGTGGGGCGTTCTGCCACGGGAGCAAAGCCGTAGGCTCAAGCTAGTTTCATTTGAGCTTACTTATCGTATTTGTTTAATTATGGCACTAATTTTATTATATAGCTTACATTACATTTTCAGCAATGTATGTTCATTACAGTTTAAACTTCAACTGGTGTAATAAATGTAGAGTCCTCAATCAAATAGGCTAACAAACATAGTCTGCATAAATTCAACAATAACTATAATCCGACTCGAAAATGCAACTTCCTGCATTACATCATTAAATGCAACTTGCACTCGCTTCGAACAAGCCAGTTAAGTATGAAAGTTTCTTACCTAACAACTAGAAGATGCTAAGTTTAAGTAGCTCGATGCGTTACAATTGGCTTAAATTTTCAACTTTGTCTTCCTAACTAAAACTTGCTTTAGATTAATTTGAGGGTATTGTGAAAATCATCTGCTAAACTCCTATTATTTATTTTAAGATTTGAATTTTGGATTTCTACTTCAAGATTTTCTTTTTTAATGAAATAAAAAAGTCAGAAACCAGCCTTACAGTTGAGAATAGTTACGTCACAAACTTTAATAACTTGAGTAGAATGTTGTTCACGTGAGCTTGAGTTGATTCAAAGGCAAAGTTTTGTTGTACGCTTGTTACTACTGCGTTCTTGTTACTAGAATGTTATTAAGGAACTACAAACGTGTTCTTTTCTTTGCACTGTGTCTCTTTCTTTGAACCATAGAAACGAAAGATTATATGAAAAGCTTGATTTCATACATTGCTCTACTTAGCACTGAGTTATGAAGTAAGGATGATGGTTCGGAGAGTTTCAAATTGCCGTTTGGTAAAGTAACAATTTACATAAGTAAACATTACTACCAAAATTTTTTTATACAAAAAGGAAGACAAACCAGGAAGTGGGTCACCGGATTATAAGTGAGCACCACCGTCGATAGACACCCGCAGCACCAGAGACATTGCAGATGCGTTGGGAACCTTGATAGCTGAGGTAAATGCCTCTGGTGTCTAATTTCTCCGGCTGTCTTACAGAGAGTAACACTGCTGTTTAGCGGCAGTAGCGAGTAAGTTGGCGGTAGCAAATCGGAACGGACCTTGCATAAGCCACCCGCAAAAATTATGAACGATCACTATTATGAACACAAGACACCAGAATTTTCACGCCTCGCCACCAGCGTCACGCTCCCCAACCTCATTTTCCGCCAGGTTCCTTTATACTTTCTACAACAAAATAGTGACAGATTTCTAAATGATATCTCTTCTGTTGTCAATGAAATTATTTACTCAAGTTCATTCAACTTTGGATCACGGAGTTCGATCGGATCGATTGTTACGGTTCGACTTCGGACTTGGATGGATTTGTTGGGAGTTTTTTTTTGATGTTTCTAGCTATGGAATAATAATGACAAATTTGGTCAATTGCACGGGAAAGTTCGCGAGAAGTGAGTAAGGTTGAGTTGGAAATAATGTTGATAGTACGCTGTTATACGGTTGGCCCAGAAAGTACCTAATCTACCGCCCTTCAGTTGAAGTTCATTTGCACGTCATAGAACAACAAGGTTGTTAATTATATTCTGACAGTTGCTATATAGTCTTCAACCTTAGCGATATGTGCGTTACACAGGAAATTTTGTCAAAACTGATTGACCACTTTCTTGGCCGATCGTACTTGTATAGTCCTGTCATTTTCTAAGGTTACATCGTTGCGATCACAGCTGTGCCCTAAGCACGACTTGTCGAATCCTGCGTTACGTTACGGTTATCGTATCGAGATCGAGAAATCTCATACTAAATTTTAGTTCCAAATACGCTCACGGGCGGGCGCTGTTCCAAACGTCATACAAACTCGTTATAGTTTACTATTCGATTTTACGTGACGCAGGATTCGACAAGTCGTGCTTAGGGCACTGTGCCCTAAGCACGACTTGTCGAATCCTGCGTTACGTTACGGTTATCGTATCGAGATCGAGAAATCTCATACTAAATTTTAGTTCCAAATACGCTCACGGGCGGGCGCTGTTCCAAACGTCATACAAACTCGTTATAGTTTCTATTCGATTTTACGTGACGCAGGATTCGACAAGTCGTGCTTAGGCCACTGTTTCAGTGTCGAAGTATCAAGTTTTCGATACTATACGACACTTCGACGTACAGTCAGCGTCAAAAGTCGCTCATAACTTTTGTACCTTGTGGCAATAACACACTTGTCAATCACGTATGACTCGCTATATCTCTCCGTAGAGCGAAAAGCTACAAAAGTGATGAGCGACTTTTGACGCTGAATCTACAAGTACAAACCTTGATTATTCTTGTGTGTAATTAGGTAATTACTGTTATACACTAGGCTTGTGTCTGTTATATATTTATTCTACGACAATGTTTGTTTTTTATCGTAAGATAATACTCGTGTACACCATACACCAATGGGTCGAAAACAGACGGATTTGTTGTTTAGTCAACAAGGTTTTCCGATCTCTCAAGATCAACAATGTATAGGTAATTATGATTATTATGATTGTAGATATAAACCTTATTTTAAGTAGGATCAGTGACATTAAATCGACACTTCCTAGCCTCGTTATTGTTTTGACGGTATTATTTGATTAGGATATCTTAATCTACATCTTCCTTCTTCTTCGTAATAAAACTCCCCTTCCGGACCGCACTGTACTCGTTATCACGTATTTTCTTGGGAACCGATCATCAGAGGGTCGAGCACGACTTTACGAATGCTGCGTAACGTTACGGTTGTCGTATCGAGATCTAGAAACCTCATACTCAATTTTAGTTCCAAACGTCATACAAACTCAACAACGTTTACTATTCGATTTTACGTTACGCAGCATTCGTAAAGTAGTGCTCGACCCTCTGGCCGTATTCGTTCGAACAGTATATCCCTAAAACATCAAAACACTGACCGATAGTAAACACCAACTGACCAGTAGTTACCGTTCGCAAAAACACCGCCATAAGCTCTTACGTGACATTGTTACACTTGGAACGTTGCGTCACAATAAGTTTGAAAGCGCAATTTGGCGCCACGGGTGCAAGACCAAAACAAAGCACTTTCCATGCGCTATGGCGATGGCTAAACGCCGAATTTGGACAAGGAAAGACGTAGAGTCGTTTTTTTTGTTATCTTATGAAAAATATTTTTAATTGTAAGTTTTTCAGAATAGGTAGATAGTGGTAAATTATATTTGAAGTCAACGTAATAATTCTCGGGAAATCTATTTATTTATTTTGATTTCACTATAAAAGAGTTGTGAATGACTGACAAAAACGTAAAGAGTGAAAAAGATAGAAATGGAGGAAAGGGTTATTTAATAATACTTATTTACTTTACAGTGAGACGTAATACAATTTCGAGTTTATGATAATGCGTCATTGTTCCACTGTTGTTTGTTGACAGCCGCTCAACTGAAACTAATCTGCAGGGAAATCATTCATTTCATTTCCAATATTGTGTTTTGTACTTCTATTTGTATTTGTTTAACAAAGTCAATTTCATCTAAGGTTTCAAGTAGGTACTTAACTGAAATGACCTCATCGAGCTTTTTTGGAAAATATAAACGTCTAAATTGTGTATGAAATTAAATTAATGTTTACAATATAAACGTCAAACAACGTTTTTTACACTTTAATTAGGTACTTACCTAGCAATCATTTGTGAAGAATTGGTTTGTACAATTATTAGCTTGTAGGTTTCAATATCAATGTTACAAAATTATTAGTTACCAATGTTACCTATTAAACTTTCGCCACGCCAACCAGAGAATTAGGTACTATTTAAATATATTTCATTCAACTTTCATTGAAATAATTTCCATTTCACAGTCTTTAACCTTTGTGACAATTAAATTCGTCATGGCGACTCCACGGACGAGGCGGTCAAGGCTGGCAGGTTTCACTTTCTTGCGACGAACATTTTCACCGCTCTCACGCGCAAGCTCGGAGAAATGCGCGCGCGCGGGTTATGGTGGACATTAAACGGGCAGTGTTTATTTAATGCGTGCAGATAAAAAAGGAAGTGTAGGTAATGTGTTGGAGTTGGTTTTAATTTGAAAAGGATTAAATGGCAAGCATACTTAAACCATATATTCATGAAAAGTGATGCATTTTTATTCGGGCTATTTATTTGGCATATTGATAGGCTACTTTTTATTCGAGGATATAGTATATAGTTCCCGCGGGATAGCGATAACCGACATCTACGCAGACGAAGTCGCGGGCAACAGCTAGTATATATATATAAAAAGAAAAGTCCTGACTGACTGACTTACAGGCCCCTATTTCACCAATTTTACAATTGTTAGTTTTCAATGACAATTCGTTGTCAATTGCTGACTTGAAGAGCTTTTGTTATAGCGCGCTTCATACTGGCCAAGGAATGTAGTTCGAATTGTCATGACAAACCGACAATTGTAAAGTTGATGAAATAGGGGCCCTGACTGACTGATCAACCCCCCCGCAGCCCAAACCCCAGGACCTAGAAAGTTGAAATTTGACATAGAGGTTCCTTTTATAATGTCCGCAGGGATAAGGAGGGATTTTCGAAAATCCACCCTTAAGAGGGTGAAAAGGGGGGTGAAACTTTGTATGGGAAAACGTTATTTTTTAAGTTACGAACATTTTTTTAGAACAGTTTTTTAAAATATGGGTGTCACGCCTGCAAATAAAACTTTATTTATTTTATTATTTTATTTTTATTAAACTTGGTGAATATGATTTTCGAGATAAATAAATGAACACGTGTTTCACTGTTTTTGTAAATTTTAACCCTTAGGGGGTGAAAACGGAAGTGGAAATTTGTAGCTACGAGAAAAAAGTTGTTTTTAAAATTACCTACTATCATTAAACTTAGACATGGAATAGGGACGAATTTAACGAAATTCCCACGGGATAGATAGTTCTGTCACGAGAGCGAAGCCGCGGGCGAAAGCTAGTTTAGCATAAAATGGCAGCAACATGGTAACTTGAAAAAAATATTGGTAACATGTATGTAATGTAACCATGCTACTGCTGCATTTACTCGTTATCCGAAAAATATGAAATGTTATAATCTTCCATACAAAATAATGAACAATAACTTCGAGTCTTATCACAAGTGATTTGCGAGCGAGTGCTTCATACTAATATCGCTCGCAGCGAACACATTGCGTGATCGCCTCAATACAAAACTCGCAAATCACCAGTGTGATAATGATAAGGCTGTGAAATAATAGTAGTTTATGCAACTGCTACATAATGCGGACCTTAAAACACGAGTGTGTTTTTATGAAACGAGGCGAAGCTGAGTTTCATAATAGGATCACACGAGTGTTTTAAGGCCTAATTATGTAGAGTTGCATACATTACTTTATCTACACACATATTATAAGTACTCTATGATGGGTTCAGAAGCCGAAGGCATATATCGCACCTTTGCGACAAAACTGTGACATCTGGGAAAATCACTTTTTTTTTATTATTGGATAATCGAAACCGCCGTGTCAAACTCTATTATCTACAAAAACGTGGCATTTTTTAAGCCTATAACGTCCGCTCCGTGTGTGGAAGAGAGAAAGCACTAGTGGGGCATTTCATTTTAGTGCTCTCTCTGTCGCGCGAGTCTTTCAATTCAAAAACGTGACACCTCAGTTGCCTCTAGACACGCGACGGGTGAAGTGCTCCCGTATTTCCGGAAAAGCGTAACATTACGATGATACCACGTTTAGGTTGAAAAGGTATGTTTTTATTTCATTTAAATTTTATTTTATTAACTGTGTTATTTTTATTTACCTCAGTTTTCTTGAAAAAACTTACATGTGTTTGAGTTGATACATTATCACATATCACGTTGTTGAAGCAAATATATGAATTTTAAACTGTGATACGTTACAATGAAACGTTATTGATGATAAACCAAATTCTAATACTAATACTTATTTGTTGTTGTTCCGTTTTTTCTGACATTTCTAAAAACTTTACTAAAAACATTTCATTATACCACGTTATAATCGCTAAGTTAAATACTAATTTGGAGTTATCTTTTCAGATGGAATCACTGTCTAAGAAGCTAATTCAACTAGCAATCTAAAAGAAGACTCATTATTGATGACAACTGTGGTCGGACATTCATTCATTCGTTCACTGATATTTTTGACGACAACAATACTGTTATTCCCAGCTTCCAAAGTGTGGAGTTTGATGGTGTTTCTCCCAGTAATTCAAAGATAGCAACAATTCCTCTAAGTCCTCCAAGACCTCTAAGTGTATGTATGTGTGTGTGTGTGTGTGTGTCGGTCTGTGGTACCGGAGCTCTTAAACGGGTGAACTGATTTGGATGCGGGTATTATTTTTCGTTGATTAATTATCAATCTCTGTTTTAGGCCAAAATAATGACACACTCTCCAAACAACGTCGTGTATCATCAAATAGCACCTCCAGTAGTTCATCAAGCAGCTCATCAAGCAGTGGTCCTTCTTACTATGAAGTTGACATCATAATTCATTCAACGTAATTAGATAATATTAGATAATAATTAAATAATTCATTAGGTATAATGAAATTGTTTTGTAACTTATATCTAAGACTACTTGATAACATTATTATCACGGACTGTGCAATAGCCAATTGTAGCCCAACTAAGAAAGGAAAGAAAGGATAAAGACAAGAACAGAACTAGGAAGAAAAACATTACGAAAAGACAACGATACAGCGGGCAGTCTTATCAGTGTGATGGCGCGGCTATGATCGTCTATATTTTTATTTATTTAGTGTATCGAATGCATTTAGATTTTATTCAGGAAAACATCGTAGAGTTAGAGCACATCTCGGTAACAAGGAGGCAGCTTATTTGTCAATTTCAAGGCTTTATACAGTACATTGGATTGAGTGGTCTAGTACCCCGACTGTCATTCATTCCACCCGCTTACCTGGAACTTTTATGTTCCGGGGTGGACAAAGGTTTTATTGTAATGAGGTGAGCCTCATTCAATACAAGTTAGTGAAGCTCGCTTGTACTATTTTTGGCTGCATGGAATAAGGTAAGTGCTCGGATAGCGTGATAGACAGTGAAAATAAAATACTAGAAACAGGTACGCCTGAACAAAATGACCAATCTCATTCTGGTACGTAACTGGCCCTGTCGTCAGGTTATTGGGGTGACAGTTGACCTCCTTTGCGCTGCGAAGTGTTTACATTTCCAACATCCGAGGATGCGTACTTTCAATGTTGGGCCCAGCGGGCCCCTACCCCTTTTACCACGGATTTATGAAATTCAATAATATTTGATATGGTTTGGCCAAACCAAGGTCGGAGGTTAATCTGTAAGACATGGCGTGTATTGGGTACCCAGGATTGCTATCAGATCGCCACCGAATCATGTACATGAGTATATAGGGTCAACCTTCCCAAATCAGCTTATTGGTTGAAACCTCCGTTACTTCAATGTCTCAACTTAATTAACTCAGCCTCACAAGACCAGCTGTGACTTACAGGGTCGTTACCTTTATTGCATCTACCAATGCGAACAATACCCACTTGTTCCGCCGCTCATGGTCCACTGCCATTTGTGTCTTCCAGTACACGTGACATTTAGTCATTAAACCCGTTAGGACATCGCCTAGCGTTTATACGCAGGATTTTATTGCTCAAAAACTTGTGACTCCTGCTATCAACTCTAGTCTCAGGAAATGCATGTTTGGTCTGTTTAATCAAAATCTGGACCTTAAGTTAACTCTTAGTTCGCTTGGAAGAAGCTTAATTTACCAATTTGAAGCAAAATTACTAGTGTGGTGGATGCGGAAAGCACGAGACCGGTCTGAGTGCAGAGCCTTGGGGGAGGCCTATGTCCAGCAGTGGACGTCTTTCGGCTGACATGATGATGATGATGATGATGATGATGAGAAGCAATGTTTTTTCATAGCAAATACTGTTTGTTGTTTGTGATATCAAAAGATGACGATAAGAATTCAATTAAGATGACTGAACTAAAAATTATTAGAGTCCAAAAAGATAACCCCGATTCTATATTTTTTAAGAAATTGTAGTATACTGTGAGGCATGTTCGTGCTTACAGTGAGTTGTGTTTTGTTTCCAACAATTTAAGAAAGATTTTTGTTTGGTTGTTGTATGTAATACATAATTTTTGTTACAAACATGTACAACATAATTGTAGTATGTTTCAGTTTTGCTAAAAAAAAGACATTTTCGTAAAAGTTTTTGATTTCTATATAGTGTTATTATTATTTATCGCAGCATAACTAATACAATTAGTATCATCTTAAACGTGACAAGTCAATTTATAACCGCATAGTTTTTATATAATTCCAGGAAAAACGTGATATATGCTTACCTTTTTTTTGTATCTTATTTTAATCCTGCATTTTAATAATTCGTAGGATTTTTACCCATATTTTCAGATAGGTTATTAGTTAAACTATAAAATTAACCCAGTTCCTATGGTAAAAAAGTTACTCAATTAGATTTTATATTCGCTTGAATGTTTAAAAATGCTCTCCTGTAAAATCGCAACTTTGGAGATAGCACAGTTTTGTCGCAAAGGTGCGATATCATACCCATACCTGTCACGAATTTGACTGTTTTTTAAATCATAGACAAACATACCGAGCTGACGTTTCGTAAACTGTATTTTTTTGTAAAAAAAAATCACATTATTAATCATACATGTTGGACTGACCTCGACTTACATACGTGAGTGATCCGTTTTATTTCACTATGATTGTAAATTATGTTGGTTGTCAAATTCGAAAAATTGAATTCGATATCGAAAAGTATTGACTATTACTTTACTGCAGTGCCCTAAGCACGACTTGTCGAATCCTGCGTCACGTAAACTCGAATAGTAAACTATAACGAGTTTGTATGACGTTTGGAACAGCGCCCGCCCGTGAGCGTATTTGGAACTAAAATTTAGTATGAGATTTCTCGATCTCGATACGATAACCGTAACGTAACGCAGGATTCGACAAGTCGTGCTTAGGGCACTGGACCTGCTGGTCGTGGTGGTTGGCGGGGGAGGCGTCGTCGTGCTGCAATGCTGGTCATTTTCTACGGTTTCTGAACGCATTATAGAGGACTTATGATATGTGTGTAGATAAAGCTTGTTTTTGTAATCCCAGAATTCGGTGGAGCGAAATAGCTGTTCGGTTTTAAACAATCGCCAATAACGATCCGGTCTAATTAAGACGTCGGGTACAGGTCGCCAATCGGACACAAGTGGTCATCTTTTCCCCTCTAGTATAGCCTGATACTTTTTGATAAATTGTTCGCAACGCCATCTAGTTTACAGTGGTAAAGTTACTACGAGGGTAACGCTTTCTCCCGCGCTTTTGCTGGCTCGTCCGTTTCGTGTAGCAGCGCCATCTTTGTTTTAGGGCGTCAACTATTTATGTAACTGGTAAGCTTCTTGCTTTCCTCTCGCAACGCTAGAGAGCTAGTAAGCAAAGGAAAGGAGCCATTTCCTTGTTCACAGGAAAAAAATTAGAAATCCATGTTGAACTTTCCAACAACTAGACCTTTTGACCTGACCTCTCCCGCTGACCGTATTCGGGTCAAAAAACATTTTTTTTTCATGCTCAAAAACAGAAACTACTTTAAGGTATGTATGGATTTCTGTTTTATTCCGATCTCAAAAAAAACGTAATACAGAATAAAATACATAATATTAAAAATTGCCTGTAGTAAACGACCGGACCACGTCTGGTTAAGCTAAGCGCAATTTTTTTAGGTATTATAATACGAGGGCTGTTTGATAAGTACCCGTTTTTGGAAAAAAAAATGTTGTATATATGCATTTATTTTTCTACGTAGTCACCTTTTAACTCTATACATTTGTTCCACCTATAATCAAGCTTCAATAAACCATCCAAAAAGATATGATTTTGGAAAGTCATTAAAATAGGCCTCTGTGGCGGCAATGACTTCGTCATTTGATCCAAATCGCTTGCCACCGAGCCATTTTTTTAGGTTGGGAAACAAAAAGAAATCGCATGGGGCCAAATCTGGAGAATACGGGGGGTGAGACAATAGTTCGTAGCGTAACTGTGCTAATTTAGCCGTCACAACTCTGGACGAATGAGCCGGGGCGTTGTCGTGATGAAACAGTACTTATCAAACAGCCCACGTAGATAAGCATCTTAGTTGGAAGCCTCACATTGTAGATTTAAACAAAAAAAATGCGGAAGCTTGTTATGCCTTGTCTATACTCTCAGAGACCTGTTCTGAGAATATAATAATGAGCGCGTACTATGGGAATGTATTTTCACTACTGACGTATGGTATTATTAATTGGGGTGATTCCGTTGATGTCATAACTACATTTAGGTTACAAAAAAGATGCTTACGCACAATGTACCACCTGCATTCTCGGTATTCACTCAGAAACACTTTTAGGGATAAGGAGTTCTTAACACTAACTGGAATTTACATACTTGAACTTTGTCTCTTTATAAAGCAAAATGGAGAGTATTTCACTAAAAAGTCATCATTTAATCAGAACTTGCGCACTCAGTATAGATACGATTATCATATTCCTAAGGTCCACAATAAACTTATGTGTAAAAGTGCCTTCATCGCTTCTATGCGAGCCTTTAATAACTTACCTGTTGAAATAAAGTCACTTGATGGTAAAGAATTTAAAACTACCCTAAAACGTTGGTTAATTAATAAAGCCTTCTATAATATGAACGAATTTTATACTTAAGTATTTTAACTAACTGATGCATGTATTAAGTTTATTTTATAAGTTTTTTTAATATTGTACGTCCGTGATGGATAAGCTGTTGGATCTAATTATGTATTATTAACATCTTTGTCACACAGTTAATCAATAAACATTTTCTATTCTATTCTAAGGAAAGTTGCTTTATGATTAAAACCGAAAAAAAAACATTGCATAATTCTTTCAAATAGAACATCAGTAATTAGGTATAAGGTTGAAGAAAAATTTAAGTAACTAATTTGGTGACCCGAACCCAAGAGGCATTCTTCGCAAATTTTCCAAAAAAAAGTGGACAACTGGGATACTATTTCATATTAAATTGTTTGGATTAACATGCAGTTTTCGGAAGGTCATGATATATTTTTATTTTCGAACATTAAACCAGACATAACCAGTAGTCATGAGGTCCTGGGTCGGCAGTTGACGGATGATGACTTCGACCTTCCCGTTCTCGAAGGGCAGAATGTTAGGGATCCCTTCGGATGACAGTGTTATGTTCCTGAACACATACATTGCCTAAAAATTAAAAAAAATGTTCTATGACCCATCTAAGAAAACATTTTGATCTTGCTTGCTTATGCTTTAATAGTAGTTTATGAAACTGTTGCATAATGAAGGGTATTAAAACGCGAGTGTGTGTTTAAAAACCGAGCCTAGGCGAGGCTTTTAATAGTCTCACGCGAGTGTTTTAATACCTAGTTATGTGCAGTTTCATACACTACTTTGTCTACTCTCATACATTTTTATCACGAAATTCAGTACAAAAAAACGTTCAAATGGCGCCAACCTCAAAACCCAGCACATAAAGCGGGGGCTGCCACAGATAAATAAAATTTGGAATCAAGACTTTTGTAATGGTACAAAAATGGTGCGCCCCGCATAAGCGTTCCATTAGAAAAAAATCAGGAATCTCCTTGGTGATTTAACTTCTTGGATTTGCCACCTTATCGAATCTTAAAAAAAATGTTTTATAACATTATTTTGTTAGAGGAAAAGTGTTATAATATGATTCTATTTTTTAATTTCGGTATTCTATTTATAAAGTACGCCAATATAAACTCGTTTTGAAATTTATATTTGGAATTTTACGATATGAGAGTAGATAAATAGGTATACCTATTTCAATTTTGTTAACTTACGTGTCATTTAATTTCGGTGTTCACAAAATTTTAAAGACATTGTAAAAAAGTTGGCCTTTAAGGCTTGGCGTCTGTATAAGAGCGACTTAATACTATTAAAGTAATGTTGTAAGGTACATTATCATCATAAGTAAATTAGCCGTATCTTACCTATAACAGGACTAAAAACCCCTAATTAGAATGAACCCTCCTTAAGTTAACGCAAAATCAAATTTCACGTTTTCTCAAATTACTAGAAATGTTGATGTCTTTGTGGAGGTCCATTATTATCTGAATTATGCTATTGAATGAACTGATTGTATTGCTTACCGCTGGCATGGGGCAACTAATGTTGTATCTAGCCAGGATTATGTTAAGCAGCTTCCCGAAGTAAGGGTCCTTCTGGAGCATGTCACATATCTTCAAGTGTACCTCCACAAAACTGCGTCGGTACTGGTTGTGTTGGTATTCGTAGAAAACCAGATGAACCTGAGAATGTTAGAAATTATACACACGGACATATTATGTTATTTATGTGATCCTACTAAAAAGA
This sequence comes from Clepsis dumicolana, assembly GCA_963691665.1. Classification (NCBI taxonomy): domain Eukaryota; kingdom Metazoa; phylum Arthropoda; class Insecta; order Lepidoptera; family Tortricidae; genus Clepsis; species Clepsis dumicolana. The sequence continues at coordinate 9,715,279 of OY829520.1, read as the reverse complement.
GGTCATTGATTTTCATTGCAAGCCGATTTAGCACAATATTTTGAATCGCTTTTGAAATGCCTTACCGGGGGCAACTAACGGGTTTCAACGTTTTCATGTACGTGTATAATAAATGTAACGTCATTTACAATAAAAGCTAGTAAGTATATAGCAACCGCATTCCAAAGCTAAAATGTTGCCGATCGTTTCAAATACGACGAATGACCGTACAGTCGATATTAAACTCATTAATAGCCTGATGACGTCATGTGACATGTGAAGGCAGCAGATATTCTGTGGTCTCTAATGACGTCCTTATACACATAAGTGTCAGTAGGTAAGTTTTAAACGGTTCGTTTACGTACTGTGACATTGTTTCCCCAAGAATGCCGTATGCCCGCCTGGATGTTAAAGTAGTATGGACTCTTGCGTCCGTACCGACTTATGTATGCGGAGGCATTGTACGCGTACTTGTCGTTCACATAGCTGAATATGGTTCGCTCTGGGACGTACTTGACACTCTGCAAAGTTTTAAAACACAGAGGGCGCTTTTAAATTTCGCTGTTCACCTCAAAATCGCAAGTCGCCATAAAACGGTGTGTGCGCTATAATGTGAAAGAGTCGTGATGTGGTTATTGTAAGACGATTCTATACTAAAACTTTCATCATTACAAATGGTGTTCGCTAAAATTAAAGTATAAGTACAAGGCTACAATTTAGAAGTAACTGCGATTGATTTGTAGCTGCCCTTTGTTTCAAGAAAGAGAAAAATTTTGATTGTAGTAACAAAATAGCAAAAAAATTGTTAGGAATAGTGGTAATTAGATTTATTTAAGACAAGATGTGTATGTATCATCTACTTATATTAACACTTAACTTCTTATCTTCCAATCTTCCTTCCTTTATTCCAATTTCAATAGTTTAATGCGTCTTTAATAAAATTGTGAATGGAAGTGCAAGTTCATGGTTATTTATTCAAAAAACAATATAACAAAAAACAATAAGTACTTACAAATGCCCATTTCAAAAAGATAAACGCGACAAACACCTGCCATGCCCTTGTGATTCGCATCGTGACTCCGATTAAAATAACATACATAATAATCCATTTGTAATAGTTCATGATGACCATTTAATGAACGAACACATACCTTCCTAATGTGTTTACTAAATCAACCCCCTAATTTTATCATAGTAATGCACTATTTTCATGTAAAACTTAATGTATATTTGTTTCATATCTAATGGGCCATTTTTCAATCCAAAATGACGATTGGTTGGAAGGTCATCATTAGTTGATTAATTTTACTAGTTTCAAGAAAAAGTACTTATTGTATCGTTACTGAAATAAAACTGATTACTTACTTTACCTACTCGAGTTTAGCCCGCCATGTTTCGGACTGATTCGTAGTCTTTCCTTCACTTCATGCCAAAGCCTTGCTCGCGAGACTATTGTGCTTAGTGTATACTCACGTATGTGAGGGATACGTTTATTTCACTAGGACACAAACGTTGCCTTGCCATAATTCAAACATTAGGTACAAGTGGTTACAGAGCGGTCGCCAAAGGTCACGACAAGGGGAGACCACCAACATCTCGCAGTCGGCAGGAAAGCCGTGAAAGCCGTGGATGTAGTCTCATCCGAGCCAGTCGACTTCACCTCGTAAACCCCACGTGAAAATTTTAATTTTATGATGTCGATTGAAAAGTTCTAATTTATTTTGACATTATTTTGTCCATAGTTTTTAGTCATTGGAACGCATGAGGATATGACTGGGCAAAATGGCGTGTGGCGTGGGGGCTTTGCAGGATACAAGTCTCTTAATTTACAAGAGACTTGTATCCTGCAAAGCCTCCAAGCACGAGTATTCGAATGCTACGTAATGTAACCGAGTGGAGCGTTATCAAGAAAATTTGTATAACGTTTGGAACAGCGCCGCCCGGGAGCGAATTTGGTACTAAAACTTAATGTATGAACTTTCTCGATGGCGATACGATACCTACCTAACGTTACGTTACGCAGGATTCGAATATTTGTACTCGGGCCTCTGGACGTTCAACGTTTCCTTTTACGCTAATTATTTTCAAGTTTCTGTTTAAACGTGGCATAAATTCGTCATTTTAACCAAGCCGTTTATATAATGGTTAAGTCGAGGGTAAAATGGGTTTTATGTACCTACATGGGTATATTATACACTTTGCTTTTCACTTCGATTGCGAGGAAATTATACAGTGCCCAATCTTATAAGTACCTCAAAAATGGCAAACTTTGCTCCGCCATTTTGGATGAAATTAGTATTTTGTCCACAGAATACAGAACAAACCAGAACGCGCGTTCATCATAACTGCACGCCGCGCAGTGTGTAATTTTTTTGTTGATTTCGCTACCCGTTTATATACACTTAAAATGTAATCTCATATTCAGTTTCTTATAAACCCAACATTCGCATTTTTACATGTAAGAACGACACGAGAAGGGATTAATAATTACTGTCATTCGTACAACACGTCACTACACGCTGCGTGCACGGAGATGTCTATGCGAAACTATAAGTTTAGTGTGCTCTATTTAAGAGTAGTTTTAATAGCCTAAGTTTTAGGCGCGCTCGCGGGTTCTGGTTAGTTGTGTATTCTCAGGTACGAGGGCTGTTTGATAAGTACCCGTTTATGGAAAAAAAAACTTTTTTTTTGTATATGGATTTATTTTTCTATGCAGTCACCTTTTAACTCTATACATTAGTTCCACCTATACTCAAGCTTCAATAAACCATCCAAAAAGTATGATTTTGGAAAGTCATTAAAATAGGCCTCTGTGGCGGCAATGACTTCGTCATTTGATCCAAATCGCTTGCCACCGAGCCATTTTTTTAGGTTGGGAAACAAAAAGAAATCGCATGGGGCCAAATCTGGAGAATACGGGGGGTGAGACAATAGTTCGTAGCGTAACTGTGCTAATTTAGCCGTCACAACTCTGGACGAATGAGCCGGGGCGTTGTCGTGTTGAAACAGTACTTTTTTCTTTTTTAAATGGGGTCGTTTGTCCTTCAACACGGCGTCAAATTCATCCAACCTGGCACCCACCTCGCCGATACTTTCTTCATACCCAATTTTTCTTCTAATATGTATTGTACCCTCTCGATTGAAACGTTTACAGCATCAACGATTTCTCGAAGTTTAATTCGGCGGTCGGCTAAAACGATATTTTCCATTTTCTTAACCATATCGTCTGTAGTCACCTCAACTGGCCGGCCTGGGCGATCCTCATCAAAGACGGTTGTTCTCCCCCGCTTTAACTCGTTATACCAATAATATCTGACGGTTGTCATAGAAGGAGCACATTCATGGTAAACCGCTTGCATTCTTACTTTTATTTCATCACATGTTTTTCCTTCCAAAAATAAGAATCTAATTACAGACCGATACTGTTCTTTTTCCATTTGAACAATTTTAAGTTCACGCCTTCACTGAATCGTTGTCAAATGAGAAAAAAAAAACAAAAGAATGCCATTTTTTTTTTAATTTTCCCGCCTCTGAAAAATGGCTTAAAAAGGTGGTATACTTATTTGCGGCCAGTGATACTAATATATTTAGAAAACGGGTACTTATCAAACAGCCCTCGTATGGTCAAATTCGAGCTCACCGCGGCCAAATTACATGAAATCGACCACCATGACCAATTTTAGCGTTAAAAATGTCAAACGGACATTGTGGCAAATTGTGTGTGTTGCTGTTGGCCGGATTGCCTTGGATTTAGTTCATAATTCATAGTTCATAGTTATTTATTCATAATAATTCATATTACATGTCGGATCTCATAGTTTTTATACATTATGTCACTATATAAATATACAGAGTAGGTAACTAAAATAAAATAAGTGTACTATTTTCTATTATTAAGTTGTCCAGTGTTAGTAGAGCCCTGCTTATAAGTAAAATATACGCAGTGTGGGGTCATCTCATATTGGTCTCTGAAATCTACAGACAGACAAAAAAACAAGATTTTCAGAATTTTCTGAGTGGTTGTGCTATAAGAGCTACCTTCATACCAAATTTCAAGTTTCTAGGACAACTGGAAGTACCCTTTAGGTTTTCGGATTTCGGGAATTTGTATGGAAACAGCCTTTTTAATGACTGTATCTTTTGATTGCGTTGACTTAGATGGTTGATTTTTTCACAGCTTCAAGGGACCGCAGTGTTCCTGAGAAAAAGGGTCTTGACAGACAGACAGACAGACAGACAGACAGACAGACAGACAGACGGACAGACAGACGGACAACAAAGTGATCATAAGGGTTCCGTTTTTTTACTTTTGAGGTACGGAACCCTAAAAATGAAATGAAACAGCAGAATGTACGCTGATTTGTTATATTTATTTATTTCGAGTTCAAAATGGTGACAGTTACGATGGAAATGGCGCCCTCGTCTATTTCGCACTCTTTACTGTCGTTCAATGTTTCTTTTTACCCAAATTACTGTCAAGTTTCTGTTTAAACGTGGCATAGAGGGCGCCCCTGCCGATGATGTCAGTTGTCGGTGTTTGTTCCAGTGTGACTTCCACCTTGCACTTCTCAAATGGCCACACATTCGGGAAGTCGTCAGCCGGTATGCTTATGTTCATTAGCTTGTAAACACCCTGGAAAAAGAAAGGTATGGCATAATATTCAGCAGGGTTGTTTATCCAAGTAACAAGCTATCTATACATCATCGCGATGTTTTCCTTCATCGAAAAGCTCATGATAAATTACAAATGTAATTCGCACATAAATTCCGACAAACTCAGAGGTGCGAGCCGGGGTTTGAAGCCACGACCCTCTGCTTGAGAAGTTATAGGTCAAACCAAGCCACTAGGCTGTCACGACTCTACACATCTTCCTTATTAAATCACAGGAACACACATATTTTTTGTCTCGCGTCCCGGGCCCGGGCCCTCACCAACGTGTGCTGCTCTTACGACCCATCAAGGACTAAGGTTGGCCGACGAAATAGACTCTGTTTCTTGCATAGTCCAAGAGCTCAGAGCAATTGTTAAGAAACAATAGCAGTCATACAAACACATTACCCTGGTTCCTAGCTCGATAAAACATTTTAGTGTACGGAAGTCTAAAATACACTAGGATGACTGAGTGCGTTTTGAGTGAGGTCTGTCTGCCAATTCCCACCAATCATAGGCCAGTAGCTTGTCTCTCATTAGTGAAGATTGACAGATAGACTTCACTCGAATCCTAGCGGATTTTTGACTCGCGATAGTTTCCCGCACGCATAATGTAATAAACATCGTCACTAAGTCGTCATCGCAAGTCGTACGTATAAACGTGGCCGGATCGCAAAAGGGTTGCCTTTTGCGATCCAGCTGAATGATTTGTGATCCAGAACTCACCGCTGGTGCTGGACACGGCAACCCAATCTTAGCCGTGATGAGGGCAATGGCTCGCCCAACGTAGGGATCGTTTTTGATCATATCGCACCCCTTGAAATGCATCTCTACAAAACTGCGCTTGTACTCGTTGTGCAGGTACTCGTAGAATATCAGGTGGACCTGGATAGAGCACAGAATATGTGAACACATAACAAGCTACAGTTAGCGAGCATTTAGATTTGGATCGGATTTTAGGAACATTTAAGCTGTCAATGGCGCTTCTTAAGTGAATGAAAGATGAAAAAAAAGAATTCACCTGAACCCAAATCCTCACGTAGTGTAGTAAGTTTGAAACTAGAACCTGACTACTGAAAAAAGTTGCTTGAGGCAATCGCGCTGTAAAGACCAATTCGTTGATACCTCATTTCTCAAAATCATCGAAACCGTCTACGCTGTAGCAGGTAATATAGAAATGGAGGCCGATTTTTAAATCTCACCCGGTGACTAAATTCACTGAATTCTAAAGAGTCCGTATTTTTGAATCTCACCAGTGACTAAAATTCTCATATCTATGATATCAAATATGAATGCCTCCACCCACTCGTAAACGAAATCACTGAGTGACTTCTTGACCACTGGCAGTGACAGCTAACCTCAATCTACTATGTTGACATGCTTGTCTATGACAGAAACGCAAATTAGCTGCATGTTAATAGACGGGTATGACATTCAAAAATAAGGCTTTTGGCAAATAGTGATATCAATGTCATCGATGAGAATTTTAACTGCCAAGTAAGATTCAAAAATTTACCCCCTGGACCCATCCAGCGTTTATACAACAACAAGACGACAAAGAAACAACCCTCTGCAGCAGTTTAGTAAAAAAATGTTTTCAGTACCAAACAGATTGACATGAATCGGTCTCGTTGCAATTAGGTACTTATTCGGAATAGGAAAGCATCTTATTACAAAAAATCTGCATTCTGCTGTAAAGTAGGTACTTAGGATGTATGTTAAAAAATTGTCTCCACTCGTAGAAGACGTGGTACACGGGGCTCGTGGCTGGACATGAGATACAATTATAAAAAAACCGGCGAAGTGCGAGTCGGACTCGCGCACGAGGGTTCCGTAGCAAGATTTTAACGCTTTTTCCCCAGTGTTTTAAGAAGTCCAGTGTTAGCTCCAGTGCTCCTAAGCAAAATGTACGCAGTGTGGTGTCAACTTATATTGGTCTGTGAAATCTACAGACAGACATAAAAATTTAAGATTTTCAGAATTTTCTGAGTGGTTGTGCTGTAAGAGCTACCTTCATACCAAATTTCAAGTTTCTAGGACAACTGGAAGTGCCCTTTAGGTTTTCGGATTTCGGCAATTTGTATGAAAATAGCCTTTTTAATTACTGTATCTTTTGATTGCGTTGACTCAGAACATTTGTTTTTCCACAACTTCAAGGGTTCCAGAGAAAAAGGGTCTTGACAGACAGACGGCCAATAAAGTGATCCTATAAGGGTTCCGTTTTTTTCCTTAAAAAAATATATATATATATACGAGGGGCGGCTGAAAAGTAATCTACCTAACAATGAAACAAAAGACTGTCGTGGCTAAATTTTTTTTTTTCTATATAGTCCCCTGCTAGTAAAACGCACTTATTAAATTTTTCAAATATTGTATTTAAACCATTAAAAAAAAACTTTCGGTTTGTCGTCAAAAAAGTCAGTAACCGCAGCCTTCATTTCGTCATCGGTCATAAACCTTCATCCCCCGAGGTTTCTTGAGAAGTCTAAACAGAAAATAGTCACAGGGGGCTAAATCTGGACTATAAGGGGGGTGGTCAATGGTTTCGAAGCCATTGTCTTTAATTGCTAGCTTCGTTGTGCGGGCGGTATGCACTGGTGCGTTATCGTGCAAAATCAGAATTCCTTTGCTTAGTTTACCTCGCCGTTTTTTTTTATTGTCTCTCTTAGTTGATATAGTAAGTTTGAGTAATAATCAGCATTCATTTTAGTTTTCTTCGGTAAATAATCTATGAGCAAAATCCCTTCTGTGTCCCAAAAGATTGTAGCCATAAGTTTACCTGCCGATGGACAGACCTTGAATTTCCGAGGCGGCTTCTCATCCTTAAATTTCCACTGTAACGACTCTTGCTTACTTTCCGGGTCCCATTGTCGAATCCAAGTCTCATCACATGTTACAATTCTAGAAATTATTTCTTCCTCTTTCCCTCGACTCATGTCCAAAAACTCTTCGCAACATTTGACATGCCTCTCCATGTCAAATGCAGTCAACATTCTGAGGACCCAACGTGCACTAACCTTGGACATGTTCAAATGCTCATGAATTATTTCATTGACTCGCTTTTTACTTACGCCCACATCTCTAGCTATCTCCCACTGCTTCACTCGTCGGTCTCTAATGTAATTTTTTTCACCCTGGCTACATTTTCATCGGTGACGGCCGAAACTGGTCTTCCGCTACGACGATCATCTTCCAGGCTCTCACGATGTACCAGACCTACTATAATATTGCCTTAATTGGCTATATTTTATAAGAATAGATATGGGAATAAAATTTTCGATTCTAAATAATATTAATTAACTTTAATAAAAGCATACATTCTATTCCAAATCACATCTTTCGTCAATTTAATAAATAATTCCAAGATTAAACTAATCAATCATTTTATGCATAGAAACTAGTGACATCTCTGGACAAGTAGTGAAGTTAGTCCCTTAATTAGAAAGAGTTTTCAGTTTATCATACAGCTGTGTTGATTGGGTAAAGAGTTTCCCTACTCAACAATAGATGTCACCATGTAGGAGGTAATTGGATACTTAAGCGACACCTAGAGTGAGTTGACGAACTAAAAGCTTCAGGTTATTGGTTTAAAATTAGGAAATTAGCTACTCGATAATAGATGGCGTTGTAATAGAAAAATCAATAAAACAGGGTATAATATATGAGGTTCATTTATTCTCCTTTTGTTGTTTTATAAGCATAAGCAATTAATTCTACAACAGGCGATACTATTACTGTGAACTTCTAGCAAAAGCAGGTCTAACTAATGTAAAATAGTTATAAAAATGTTCAATTTATAGAATTCTTCTTATGATGTCCTCCATCAGCTGAAAGGTCCATTGAATCCGTGTCCAATAAAGCATTTCTTTTATTTTCTGTTCATTTCAGCGGCACAGGCAAATTTGATACCAAATAGTTCAACATCCATGGCGTAGTTTAAAAGTTTCTCTGTAATAGGAATTTTTACCGAGTTAATCCAACATCATTTTGAATGTTTCATTCTCATTTTAAATACAAGCTAGATCTAAGCGCTTATGCTTACATCTGTTCCTAATATCGGTTCTAAAATAGAATTAGTTAGTTCATTTCGGATCTATTAGTTAAATGATTCAATATAAGTAATTTATTGTATGGGATATTTTGCTCCGGAGACTGAAATTGTTATGTCATCTAATATTATACAGTATTGTGTGTTTATAGTCAAAATCTTTATAAGCCTTATCCCTACACCCCAATACACTATATTTATACAATAATTAGTCTTCTAGATCCTATGGATTTTAACCAAGTCATCGAGGTGAATTCTCCATATTAGACCAATTTAGCGGTCTTAATAACTTGTATAATAAAACCTGGATTAGTACTGTTATTATAAATCTGTTCTTTGTGCACTACAAATACTATAATTTAGTATACCTTATCTCATTTGGTTATATGAATTAGCTGTAGTTAAAGTTATAAGAATGGCTAATATGAACACAAAAATATTATTAAAATAACAGTATGAGGTTTAAGTTAAGATATGAAATTTCTATTATACTCTTACCTGGGATTTAGGTGGACATGACTAAGAGTAAAAATTTGGCGTTTCATGATATATTTTCAGCGTTTTCAGTAATAGCATGAAACCCAACATGGGATTAAAAATGCTTTTGGTTCATAAATTCTTGAATTTTACCTGAAACATAAATTAGGTTTAACACGTCATTAAAGATCATCGTTTTGTAACATCAAGTGTAGTTCGTTAAAAGATACACTTTTATTTTATGAAATAATCATACGAAATCATTCAACTTAGAGTGAGGTTTACCTGTATTTTGAGGCATGTTTGCTGAAGCATTGAGGAGGTCACATGCTGAAGTAGCACTTGTGATTGTTAATTGTGTTATCTACTATAATACACACATTTATGGTAAATCAATATTTAATAGCAAATACCGATCAGACGTCAAGTAACATTTCACTCATTAAAGTCAAACTAGACTGTTTGAGTCAATGATTTCTGTGAGCCTAAAAAATGACAGAGTCGATTTGATTAATAATTTTCATCTCAAATTATAATAAAATTCTCTATTTGAATTCCATTGTGGAAAATTTAAATTCAAATAATGTGCCTTTGATTTACTTCTAATAAATTTCGGACCTGATAATTGATGTCCTGCTAACTACCAATCAGACCCTTATATATTTGGCTTGGTTTTAGAGCATTAGCCAATCATGTTTCAGCTGTTGTAATTCCCCAATTAGGAGACGGTTTTGCAAGAAAGTTGGGATGCTAGGGTTGGGAAAATGTTCGCTATTTTCGAAGATCTAGAAGATATTCTAATTGCTGTTTTATGCTTTATTTGAAATTATGACTAAAATACTACACAGTTGTAGTTCAAATTTTGACAAAGTATTTATTTTGACAAAAGGATTGAGAAGGCAATTGTGTAACCTGTTGGAGGTGTTTAATATATTTAAACTACACTTCTTGAAAATATTTCAGAATTGATATCGTAACATCACTAAAGTGGTGGGGCGAAGGGTCCAAGCGAAGAGTGCCTTATATGTTACCATATTAGGTAATCTCGCGATCTCGCGTTCGAACGATTCCTTATGGAGGACCAAATATGGGCATGGAGGCTTTTTCGGTTGTAACGCTTCCCTGGACATGACCATATAAGGTAATGTTTGCGATCCTTCGGGAAAGCTATAAATATGAGGCTCCAGGTGAGCTTCGGGACAGTTTTACTCAGTCTTCAGTCGGGTTCGGATCAGCTTTGGAAGAGTCGAGTCTTCGGAACGCCCTTCCTTGTGAGTGCCTTCAGGTAAAGCCAGAAACTTCTTTTAGTGAGCAATCCTGTGTTTCCTTGGTTTATTGCAGTTAATTATACAATAATACTGTGCTACTGAAGTGTTGCTGATTTTCAGCAGGATTTCATTGTTATTTTAGCATATTTATCCTGGATTTAGTTGTTACTGAATAAATCTAGTATTTAACTAGAATTCCTGGATTTGCTCACTGCATGAAGGTTTTCATTTGTTTTTAATACAAATGGAAGTGCTGGGTTTTATCTATGGCGATTCAAACTCCGTAGTCAGATCCGTGACGGTTTGAATTACGCGTATTAGAAGTTTAGCTAGATAGGTAATATTTTAGAGGGTAGTCTAGTTTATGGGTTTTAGGCTAAATTTCAGTTCGCAATAGGGAGTGATTCTAGCTAGGGGTGTTTTTTTAGTGAAATTATGGGCAATTTGTGTTGTGTCTTAGTGTGATAGGTAGTGTGTTCTTGTGTGCAGGTTGGATTTTATATATATTTACCTAATCTTGGTAAATAAAAGGTATGTAAGCATGCTTTTCTGTGGTTAGGGTGTATGTCGGACTTCAATTGAGTCTTTGCCTCATTTTTCATTGTGTTGTAATAAAATTTGTAATGAGTAGTGTATAGTAAGCATAACGTAGTATGGAGGCTAAGGTTCTTTCTAATTCTGACTATACAATGCTAGGGAGTAGGACAATTTGTAGGGAAAAGTTAGGGAATTTATATTTTACTTTGTGTGGTTTGCACTGCGAATGTTTTATTTTCTGTTAAGATATTAATTTGTGTTATTGTGTGAATGGATTGGTGGTTTTTCTCAGAAAATGAATCTCTATAATTTTGTAAGCAAAATTAGATCCATTTTAACAGAATAGATTCCATTATGAGAATGACATCACCCGTTCGAACAATACATTTGTGTTATTTATACAAAATATGCCTGCAACATGCAACTAAACTATTAGCTATACGCATTTATGTATTTTTATACATACACACTATTCACACAATATACTATCAGTACACAAACTCCATACAATATTTGTTGTGTAGTTCTGAAGGGATTAGCTGTATAGAGTTCCATGGAAATTCAGAGCGAGGTATTTGTGAGAAGTAGTTTCTATAAAGTAATGTCTAAAGGTCTAATGAGACTATGGACGGCATTATGTTGTAGAAATGAGGTGTAATGCAGAGCTGCCTTAATCTTATAATAATACATTTATGATTCGAAGTGTCTGGATGTATGGTCCAGGAATGATCATAATCGAACTGTGTTTTACTATAGGTTTTCCCCTGAGTGAAGGCCTAGCCAGCATTGTGTTATCTATTCTTCATGGCTAAGTGAGTGAAGTTCTTACTATAGTTATGTTGAGTTTATAACATATCATTCATTATGTCTGTTGAACGACAATCTTTTGATTGCCTGTCAAGAGCTATCTTGCCTGTATGTAATTCGGTTATTAATGACTGGTTAAGTATGAAACATGGATCTTACACTTAAACTGGGTTAGGCGGACCTGCCACCAGTAAGTCTGTGTAAAAGACATATTCATATGCTACTTCAAGTCAGTGTTAACTGAAGGTCTAGACTTTGATATTTCCTCTGGATTATCTTAGTGTCGCAATCACTCAAATCTAAAATTCTGTTTTGGTATACCATTGATCCAGGATTATTGGTAGAACAAAATAGAGTCCAATGTCCTCTTGTGTTACTAAACATATTATGACCATTTATTGGACCAATATATCTGAGACTATTGCATTGTAGGATTTGGGAAGCTCCTGCGATGGTGCTGATTATCTGAATAAATGAATTCTACTTAAGGTGTTTCATTTAACTCAAGACAAATATTTGTCTATCATAATCCTACCATTCCTTGTGAGTGCCTGATTTACAATGTTACTATAATTATTGAATTGTTCAAGTTATTGCAACTCGAACCTTTCATCCGGTTTTACCAGATGCTTTTCGTGTGCTGTTAACCTGTGTTTAATACTCAGTGCCTACACCACACTCTACAATTCGGTAGTATGTTTACATGCTACCTTTATCTAATTATTTCTTGTTATGAACCTTTGGATACCTGCCGAATCGCCTTTCGATGTAGTTATGTCTATTCCATGAGGCCCACTCAGTGGGAAGAGAAAGCATAATGAAAAGACTGGTGGATTCCGCTCTCCTTACGTTCTAATGAGACCCCACACTACCTTGTCTGCTTGCAGCTTGGTTATACCGAATATTTTGTAATCCATTGGTTATGCTTAGGCATTCCAACTGATTACCCAACTTTTACCTGTGTTTTATGCACGGTGACGCAGCAGAATGAACGAGCATTGGTTGGATCGGATGTATTTCCATCTAATTACTAAATCTATCTTGGAATTGGGTTTACTCATTCCTCCTAGCCAGTCTCTTTATTTGAGTTGACTTAGCGCCGTGGTTAGCGCTCTAAATTTAACCTAAACTATTATTATTTTTCTGCTGGTGTGTGAAGGTAGCAAGGAGGGGGTAATGTTGGTGACTGGTGTCACCTCCATTAGTGGTTGGAGCCTTGCCCGGGGCCAATGATGGCCCCGGTATCATCATTCCCATTCCCAGACCCTACCTACTATTCTACTCACTTACTACAGAAATCAGTACACTTGCATTATTTATTTTTATTATAATGTGTTATACTAGTTAGTAGTTATGTTTTATTTTTATTATACTGTGTGACATTAGTTGTGTTTAATTATAAGTCTTTAGTTTGAATACATGAATACCTCTAAAACTTACACCTTGTTTTAATCCAGACATACCACATCTTAAAGAATTTTGGGATTACTAAAACAAAAAATTACACAACGTAGGGAGTCCTAATCTTTCTAGACGATCACAATCTAATTTGGTCAATTCAATTTATACTCTTCTTATTATGAGTATTTATTTCAATCCATAGTTATTGAAGGATATTCACTTAAATTGAGCGAAGTATGGAAACCTCCATTGACCAGTAATGAGTAATAACCTGGTTAAAATTTATTAAGATATACCACTGGGTTAGGTACAATTTGTTGCCGTGACGGCAGGATGTGGTTTTACAAATGTCTGGGTTAAGCGGGTGTTTTGGAGGTGGTTTGGATGTTAACATATTTGCAGACATTATGTATTTCAATTCCAGAGTAGATCGAAATACTATTGTCACATTCTTGCTTAGCAAAGTTACGAAATTATGGTGTGGGCTTTAAAATGTTTTATGCATAGAAGCATACTTATTTGTATAAAAATGCATTTGCACACTCGTGCAAAGACGCACTTGATTTTCGTGACTTCACTTGTGCTACATTTGATTGTCACTTAATAAGGATAGGGACCATGCAAATAAATAAACAGGGTATGACAATTTATTATGCTTTGCAAATGCTGCGCTTTTAATTTTGGTCAACCGTTATGTTCTCCGTTCACCTTATTTTGTTTTCACTAAGCATTCTTGTTCGTCTTATTGTTTTACTGTGTGTCTCGTTTATTTCGCTTATATTTTTAGTGCATTTTATTTGGTTCATTCTTCTCTTTATTGTATTTAGAAAATGCATGAAAAGTTATGCATAATTAAGCCATTAACCCATGAGTTGCGATAGGTTTTCATGAACATGCTTGCAGAGTGGGCTGAAATAAAAGTACGTAGGGTTAGAAGCGTGCCAACCAACAAAATTGCGTATTAAGAAGTGATAAGATTTGCGATTAATTCATAGAGATAGATTTGCATAAAATTGAAAAATAGTAATAGAAAACCATAGTTATGATGACTATTGCAACTTAATTTACCTTATTAGAGGCCAATTCTTACAGATTTCCATTATTTTCTCGTGTTAAAATCATATTTTCTCAGTGCCAAACTCGCCTTTTGTTGCAACGTTTACGTTAATATGATGACGCAAATACTCTTATTTTAATTCTAAAATTAGCTTTTGTATATGTGTATACTGTAATATCTACATAAAGCTTCCTTCATTTAATTGAATACTGCGTAGGAGTTGAATTCGCTAGTCATGAACCTCGTTTACGTAATTAATTAACCTCTGAATGACGTTCGAGGCTTGACAGTTATTGTAGTGTTGCCAGTAGTAAAGCTTGAAAAGCTGTAGAAAATATTTAAGTCAATTAAATTTTCCGGAAAATTTATCTTAAAATTTACTTTAAATAGTAAAAATGTTTGCTCCGATTGTTTTAATTGTATTTGATTAAGTAAAGGGTAATATGTTTTATAGAACTTTCATTTGTTAGAGTATTTCTTATACAAAATAACAGTAGTTTTGTTGATGCAAAACAATTACATCGTTGTGTTAAATATTTGATATTAAGTATTGGCTTGTCTATGAGTAGTGTTCGACATGTTAAAGTTACAAAATTTTAATACTATTGATATTATGATGACAGGTTAAGGCTAGAATTGCTATACTTATCGAGTATTCTGGTTAGTCTGGCAACATTACATAGAGTATGCCGAGTTTTTTTTTTAAATTTCCGTCAGGTCGTGGTTTGTGCGGTTTGAGCGTTTAATTCGCTAGTAGAAAGAGGCAGGAAGTGATTTTTAAAGTGGCTCTAACTATTTTAGCTTGACAGTTGTTTTGTCTGTTTTTTTTTATTGCGTAGTCATAAAGCAAATCAGAATGAGATGGAGAGATTGATTTTATTAGTTTGTTTTAAAGTAAAATGATATTTACGTATATTCTATTAAAATGATTACTTCTTCAATTTTCTTTAACGTAGTGTGCACACTTAATTTTTTTTTTGTGCGATCGAGATATTTCTCGATTGCGAGATTTTAAGGGAGATATGTAAGTCGTTTTGTTTTATTTAGCTATTTGATTTGTAGGAATTAGTTCGGATTATGGTTTTAATTGTGTTTTTATGTAACCGATAATAATAAAAGAGGTTAAATTGGGGTTAGGGTACCATAAATATTGCTATGCTTTATGAAGTTTGATGTTGTGTTAGTTCGCGTTCCATAGCATAGGTGGCGTATTAAGCTTTAGTAGTGTCGATACAGATTTCCTTAGCACGTCGAACTTTTTTTTTCTCATTAGTTCGTGTAAAGCAAGACAGGTGGCGTTAATGTCACCATTTCAAGTTTCACCTAGCGGACGTTGAACGAACTGAATTGTTGTGAGCGTACTGCTGCGCATCATACGTTGGGCTGGGGTTGCTTAGTTCGCCACAAATGACACAGATGGCGCCAGCCATTGCTTATTGATTTCACTTGCGGATTTTATTGGTAGCGTGCAGTTGCGTATGATAGATGTCGTGTTTGTTAGTTCGCCACAAATAACACAGATGGCGCCAGCCATTGCTTATTGATTTCACTTGCAGATTTTATTGCTAGCGTGCAGTTGCGTATGATAGATGTCGTGTTTGTTAGTTCGCCACAAATGACACAGATGGCGCCAGCCATTGCTTATTGATTTCACTTGCGGATTTTATTGGTAGCGTGCAGTTGAGTGAGTGCGTATGATAGACGTTGCGGTTGTTAGTTCGCCACAAATGACACAGATGGCGCTAGCCATTGCTTATTGTTTTGAAGTTGAGTTATGGGTAATGTACTGATGTTGCGTATTGGTTAGTTTCGTTTTGGACTAAGTTCACTACAGATAATATAGGGGGCGTTAGATACATGATAGCAAACTTTAACTGATTTTTATTTTTACTGGATTTTGTATTTATTAGAAGTTGAATTGAATTAAATTGTAGTTTTAATTTAATTGAGTTAGTAATATTTTTTCGTAATTGGGGTCTTCCTTAAATTTTAAATATTTCTTCTGTTATACTTACATAGTACATATACGGATGTCTTTTGATTAGGTTCACTAGATAATAGCTTGGTTTTATTAGATTCTTTTGGGGTGCAGTTTTATTTTTTTTAATACCTACCTAGGTTTGGGTAAAGAAGTAGGTATTTATATTTATTTTAAAGTGATTGTTTTATTAGGGAGATAAGATTGGGTCACAACAATGAGTTGGGGTGCAGGGGCGGACTTCACCATTGGGGAGTATCTGCCAGTCAACCTTTGAGTGTTGTAAAGTTAGCTAACTAGGAGACAAATGAAGAGTACGGTTATTTATATCTAGCTTACCTATTGAGTTATCATTGGACCAGTCAGTGGCAAGGTGAACTGAGCACTCATGTGTGTGTACCGTGAATGACCCGACAGGTTTCGGACTGATATGGGGTCCTTTCTCTGTTGTCTGTTCGTTAAATAGTCATTCGTATTATCTGTTTATTATTTAGCAATGAATAAATACCATGTATTAGGGTGATTAATATATTTGAAATTTCTATATTATTTGTTTTTTTTTTCCTTCAAGGACAGTGTTCCTCGTTGATGGTTAATGCGGCAATTATT
Organism: Clepsis dumicolana; assembly: GCA_963691665.1. Lineage (NCBI taxonomy): Eukaryota > Metazoa > Arthropoda > Insecta > Lepidoptera > Tortricidae > Clepsis > Clepsis dumicolana. Next base: position 9,698,467 of record OY829520.1, on the reverse strand, counting down.
ATAGTATTGTCTTCTTTTGTGTTAGGTAATTTATAACTACGGTAAACTTCTTTATAAATTAGGGGCGGTTGTACCAGACCTACTATAATATTGCCTTAATTGGCTATATTTTATAAGAATAGATATGGGAATAAAATTTTCGATTCTAAATAATATTAATTGACTTTAATAAAAGCATACATTCTATTCCAAATCACATCTTTCGTCAATTTAATAAATAATTCCAAGATTAAACTAATCAATCATTTTATGCATAGAAACTAGTGACATCTCTGGACAAGTAGTGAAGTTAGTCCCTTAATTAGAAAGAGTTTTCAGTTTATCATACAGCTGTGTTGATTGGGTAAAGAGTTTCCCTACTCAACAATAGATGTCACCATGTAGGAGGTAATTGGATACTTAAGCGACACCTAGAGTGAGTTGACGAACTAAAAGCTTCAGGTTATTGGTTTAAAATTAGGAAATTAGCTACTCGATAATAGATGGCGTTGTAATAGAAAAATCAATAAAACAGGGTATAATATATGAGGTTCATTTATTCTCCTTTTGTTGTTTTATAAGCATAAGCAATTAATTCTACAACAGGCGATACTATTACTGTGAACTTCTAGCAAAAGCAGGTCTAACTAATGTAAAATAGTTACAAAAATGTTCAATTTATAGAATTCTTCTTATGATGTCCTCCATCAGCTGAAAGGTCCATTGAATCCGTGTCCAATAAAGCATTTCTTTTATTTTCTGTTCATTTCAGCGGCACAGGCAAATTTGATACCAAATAGTTCAACATCCATGGCGTAGTTTAAAAGTTTCTCTGTAATAGGAATTTTTACCGAGTTAATCCAACATCATTTTGAATGTTTCATTCTCATTTTAAATACAAGCTAGATCTAAGCGCTTATGCTTACATCTGTTCCTAATATCGGTTCTAAAATAGAATTAGTTAGTTCATTTCGGATCTATTAGTTAAATGATTCAATATAAGTAATTTATTGTATGGGATATTTTGCTCCGGAGACTGAAATTGTTATGTCACCTAATATTATACAGTATTGTGTGTTTATAGTCAAAATCTTTATAAGCCTTATCCCTACACCCCAATACACTATATTTATACAATAATTAGTCTTCTAGATCCTATGGATTTTAACCAAGTCATCGAGGTGAATTCTCCATATTAGACCAATTTAGCGGTCTTAATAACTTGTATAATAAAACCTGGATTAGTACTGTTATTATAAATCTGTTCTTTGTGCACTACAAATACTATAATTTAGTATACCTTATCTCATTTGGTTATATGAATTAGCTGTAGTTAAAGTTATAAGAATGGCTAATATGAACACAAAAATATTATTAAAATAACAGTATGAGGTTTAAGTTAAGATATGAAATTTCTATTATACTCTTACCTGGGATTTAGGTGGACATGACTAAGAGTAAAAATTTGGCGTTTCATGATATATTTTCAGCGTTTTCAGTAATAGCATGAAACCCAACATGGGATTAAAAATGCTTTTGGTTCATAAATTCTTGAATTTTACCTGAAACATAAATTAGGTTTAACACGTCATTAAAGATCATCGTTTTGTAACATCAAGTGTAGTTCGTTAAAAGATACACTTTTATTTTATGAAATAATCATACGAAATCATTCAACTTAGAGTGAGGTTTACCTGTATTTTGAGGCATGTTTGCTGAAGCATTGAGGAGGTCACATGCTGAAGTAGCACTTGTGATTGTTAATTGTGTTATCTACTATAATACACACATTTATGGTAAATCAATATTTAATAGAAAATACCGATCAGACGTCAAGTAACATTTCACTCATTAAAGTCAAACTAGACTGTTTGAGTCAATGATTTCTGTGAGCCTAAAAAATGACAGAGTCGATTTGATTAATAATTTTCATCTCAAATTATAATAAAATTCTCTATTTGAATTCCATTGTGGAAAATTTAAATTCAAATAATGTGCCTTTGATTTACTTCTAATAAATTTCGGACCTGATAATTGATGTCCTGCTAACTACCAATCAGACCCTTATATATTTGGCTTGGTTTTAGAGCATTAGCCAATCATGTTTCAGCTGTTGTAATTCCCCAATTAGGAGACGGTTTTGCAAGAAAGTTGGGATGCTAGGGTTGGGAAAATGTTCGCTATTTTCGAAGATCTAGAAGATATTCTAATTGCTGTTTTATGCTTTATTTGAAATTATGACTAAAATACTACACAGTTGTAGTTCAAATTTTGACAAAGTATTTATTTTGACAAAAGGATTGAGAAGGCAATTGTGTAACCTGTTGGAGGTGTTTAATATATTTAAACTACACTTCTTGAAAATATTTCAGAATTGATATCGTAACATCACTAAAGTGGTGGGGCGAAGGGTCCAAGCGAAGAGTGCCTTATATGTTACCATATTAGGTAATCTCGCGATCTCGCGTTCGAACGATTCCTTATGGAGGACCAAATATGGGCATGGAGGCTTTTTCGGTTGTAACGCTTCCCTGGACATGACCATATAAGGTAATGTTTGCGATCCTTCGGGAAAGCTATAAATATGAGGCTCCAGGTGAGCTTCGGGACAGTTTTACTCAGTCTTCAGTCGGGTTCGGATCAGCTTTGGAAGAGTCGAGTCTTCGGAACGCCCTTCCTTGTGAGTGCCTTCAGGTAAAGCCAGAAACTTCTTTTAGTGAGCAATCCTGTGTTTCCTTGGTTTATTGCAGTTAATTATACAATAATACTGTGCTACTGAAGTGTTGCTGATTTTCAGCAGGATTTCATTGTTATTTTAGCATATTTATCCTGGATTTAGTTGTTACTGAATAAATCTAGTATTTAACTAGAATTCCTGGATTTGCTCACTGCATGAAGGTTTTCATTTGTTTTTAATACAAATGGAAGTGCTGGGTTTTATCTATGGCGATTCAAACTCCGTAGTCAGATCCGTGACGGTTTGAATTACGCGTATTAGAAGTTTAGCTAGATAGGTAATATTTTAGAGGGTAGTCTAGTTTATGGGTTTTAGACTAAATTTCAGTTCGCAATAGGGAGTGATTCTAGCTGGGGGTGTTTTTTTAGTGAAATTATGGGCAATTTGTGTTGTGTCTTAGTGTGATAGGTAGTGTGTTCTTGTGTGCAGGTTGGATTTTATATATATTTACCTAATCTTGGTAAATAAAAGGTATGTAAGCATGCTTTTCTGTGGTTAGGGTGTATGTCGGACTTCAATTGAGTCTTTGCCTCATTTTTCATTGTGTTGTAATAAAATTTGTAATGAGTAGTGTATAGTAAGCATAACGTAGTATGGAGGCTAAGGTTCTTTCTAATTCTGACTATACAATGCTAGGGAGTAGGACAATTTGTAGGGAAAAGTTAGGGAATTTATATTTTACTTTGTGTGGTTTGCACTGCGAATGTTTTATTTTCTGTTAAGATATTAATTTGTGTTATTGTGTGAATGGATTGGTGGTTTTTCTCAGAAAATGAATCTCTATAATTTTGTAAGCAAAATTAGATCCATTTTAACAGAATAGATTCCATTATGAGAATGACATCACCCGTTCGAACAATACATTTGTGTTATTTATACAAAATATGCCTGCAACATGCAACTAAACTATTAGCTATACGCATTTATGTATTTTTATACATACACACTATTCACACAATATACTATCAGTACACAAACTCCATACAATATTTGTTGTGTAGTTCTGAAGGGATTAGCTGTATAGCGTTCCATGGAAATTCAGAGCGAGGTATTTGTGAGAAGTAGTTTCTATAAAGTAATGTCTAAAGGTCTAATGAGACTATGGACGGCATTATGTTGTAGAAATGAGGTGTAATGCAGAGCTGCCTTAATCTTATAATAATACATTTATGATTCGAAGTGTCTGGATGTATGGTCCAGGAATGATCATAATCGAACTGTGTTTTACTATAGGTTTTCCCCTGAGTGAAGGCCTAGCCAGCATTGTGTTATCTATTCTTCATGGCTAAGTGAGTGAAGTTCTTACTATAGTTATGTTGAGTTTATAACATATCATTCATTATGTCTGTTGAACGACAATCTTTTGATTGCCTGTCAAGAGCTATCTTGCCTGTATGTAATTCGGTTATTAATGACTGGTTAAGTATGAAACATGGATCTTACACTTAAACTGGGTTAGGCGGACCTGCCACCAGTAAGTCTGTGTAAAAGACATATTCATATGCTACTTCAAGTCAGTGTTAACTGAAGGTCTAGACTTTGATATTTCCTCTGGATTATCTTAGTGTCGCAATCACTCAAATCTAAAATTCTGTTTTGGTATACCATTGATCCAGGATTATTGGTAGAACAAAATAGAGTCCAATGTCCTCTTGTGTTACTAAACATATTATGACCATTTATTGGACCAATATATCTGAGACTATTGCATTGTAGGATTTGGGAGGCTCCTGCGATGGTGTTGATTATCTGAATAAATGAATTCTACTTAAGGTGTTTCATTTAACTCAAGACAAATATTTGTCTATCATAATCCTACCATTCCTTGTGAGTGCCTGATTTACAATGTTACTATAATTATTGAATTGTTCAAGTTATTGCAACTCGAACCTTTCATCCGGTTTTACCAGATGCTTTTCGTGTGCTGTTAACCTGTGTTTAATACTCAGTGCCTACACCACACTCTACAATTCGGTAGTATGTTTACATGCTACCTTTATCTAATTATTTCTTGTTATGAACCTTTGGATACCTGCCGAATCGCCTTTCGATGTAGTTATGTCTATTCCATGAGGCCCACTCAGTGGGAAGAGAAAGCATAATGAAAAGACTGGTGGATTCCGCTCTCCTTACGTTCTAATGAGACCCCACACTACCTTGTCTGCTTGCAGCTTGGTTATACCGAATATTTTGTAATCCATTGGTTATGCTTAGGCATTCCAACTGATTACCCAACTTTTACCTGTGTTTTATGCACGGTGACGCAGCAGAATGAACGAGCATTGGTTGGATCGGATGTATTTCCATCTAATTACTAAATCTATCTTGGAATTGGGTTTACTCATTCCTCCTAGCCAGTCTCTTTATTTGAGTTGACTTAGCGCCGTGGTTAGCGCTCTAAATTTAACCTAAACTATTATTATTTTTCTGCTGGTGTGTGAAGGTAGCAAGGAGGGGGTAATGTTGGTGACTGGTGTCACCTCCATTAGTGGTTGGAGCCTTGCCCGGGGCCAATGATGGCCCCGGTATCATCATTCCCATTCCCAGACCCTACCTACTATTCTACTCACTTACTACAGAAATCAGTACACTTGCATTATTTATTTTTATTATAATGTGTTATACTAGTTAGTAGTTATGTTTTATTTTTATTATACTGTGTGACATTAGTTGTGTTTAATTATAAGTCTTTAGTTTGAATACATGAATACCTCTAAAACTTACACCTTGTTTTAATCCAGACATACCACATCTTAAAGAATTTTGGGATTACTAAAACAAAAAATTACACAACGTAGGGAGTCCTAATCTTTCTAGACGATCACAATCTAATTTGGTCAATTCAATTTATACTCTTCTTATTATGAGTATTTATTTCAATCCATAGTTATTGAAGGATATTCACTTAAATTGAGCGAAGTATGGAAACCTCCATTGACCAGTAATGAGTAATAACCTGGTTAAAATTTATTAAGATATACCACTGGGTTAGGTACAATTTGTTGCCGTGACGGCAGGATGTGGTTTTACAAATGTCTGGGTTAAGCGGGTGTTTTGGAGGTGGTTTGGATGTTAACATATTTGCAGACATTATGTATTTCAATTCCAGAGTAGATCGAAATACTATTGTCACATTCTTGCTTAGCAAAGTTACGAAATTATGGTGTGGGCTTTAAAATGTTTTATGCATAGAAGCATACTTATTTGTATAAAAATGCATTTGCACACTCGTGCAAAGACGCACTTGATTTTCGTGACTTCACTTGTGCTACATTTGATTGTCACTTAATAAGGATAGGGACCATGCAAATAAATAAACAGGGTATGACAATTTATTATGCTTTGCAAATGCTGCGCTTTTAATTTTGGTCAACCGTTATGTTCTCCGTTCACCTTATTTTGTTTTCACTAAGCATTCTTGTTCGTCTTATTGTTTTACTGTGTGTCTCGTTTATTTCGCTTATATTTTTAGTGCATTTTATTTGGTTCATTCTTCTCTTTATTGTATTTAGAAAATGCATGAAAAGTTATGCATAATTAAGCCATTAACCCATGAGTTGCGATAGGTTTTCATGAACATGCTTGCAGAGTGGGCTGAAATAAAAGTACGTAGGGTTAGAAGCGTGCCAACCAACAAAATTGCGTATTAAGAAGTGATAAGATTTGCGATTAATTCATAGAGATAGATTTGCATAAAATTGAAAAATAGTAATAGAAAACCATAGTTATGATGACTATTGCAACTTAATTTACCTTATTAGAGGCCAATTCTTACAGATTTCCATTATTTTCTCGTGTTAAAATCATATTTTCTCAGTGCCAAACTCGCCTTTTGTTGCAACGTTTACGTTAATATGATGACGCAAATACTCTTATTTTAATTCTAAAATTAGCTTTTGTATATGTGTATACTGTAATATCTACATAAAGCTTCCTTCATTTAATTGAATACTGCGTAGGAGTTGAATTCGCTAGTCATGAACCTCGTTTACGTAATTAATTAACCTCTGAATGACGTTCGAGGCTTGACAGTTATTGTAGTGTTGCCAGTAGTAAAGCTTGAAAAGCTGTAGAAAATATTTAAGTCAATTAAATTTTCCGGAAAATTTATCTTAAAATTTACTTTAAATAGTAAAAATGTTTGCTCCGATTGTTTTAATTGTATTTGATTAAGTAAAGGGTAATATGTTTTATAGAACTTTCATTTGTTAGAGTATTTCTTATACAAAATAACAGTAGTTTTGTTGATGCAAAACAATTACATCGTTGTGTTAAATATTTGATATTAAGTATTGGCTTGTCTATGAGTAGTGTTCGACATGTTAAAGTTACAAAATTTTAATACTATTGATATTATGATGACAGGTTAAGGCTAGAATTGCTATACTTATCGAGTATTCTGGTTAGTCTGGCAACATTACATAGAGTATGCCGAGTTTTTTTTTTAAATTTCCGTCAGGTCGTGGTTTGTGCGGTTTGAGCGTTTAATTCGCTAGTAGAAAGAGGCAGGAAGTGATTTTTAAAGTGGCTCTAACTATTTTAGCTTGACAGTTGTTTTGTCTGTTTTTTTTTATTGCGTAGTCATAAAGCAAATCAGAATGAGATGGAGAGATTGATTTTATTAGTTTGTTTTAAAGTAAAATGATATTTACGTATATTCTATTAAAATGATTACTTCTTCAATTTTCTTTAACGTAGTGTGCACACTTAATTTTTTTTTTGTGCGATCGAGATATTTCTCGATTGCGAGATTTTAAGGGAGATATGTAAGTCGTTTTGTTTTATTTAGCTATTTGATTTGTAGGAATTAGTTCGGATTATGGTTTTAATTGTGTTTTTATGTAACCGATAATAATAAAAGAGGTTAAATTGGGGTTAGGGTACCATAAATATTGCTATGCTTTATGAAGTTTGATGTTGTGTTAGTTCGCGTTCCATAGCATAGGTGGCGTATTAAGCTTTAGTAGTGTCGATACAGATTTCCTTAGCACGTCGAACTTTTTTTTTCTCATTAGTTCGTGTAAAGCAAGACAGGTGGCGTTAATGTCACCATTTCAAGTTTCACCTAGCGGACGTTGAACGAACTGAATTGTTGTGAGCGTACTGCTGCGCATCATACGTTGGGCTGGGGTTGCTTAGTTCGCCACAAATGACACAGATGGCGCCAGCCATTGCTTATTGATTTCACTTGCGGATTTTATTGGTAGCGTGCAGTTGCGTATGATAGATGTCGTGTTTGTTAGTTCGCCACAAATAACACAGATGGCGCCAGCCATTGCTTATTGATTTCACTTGCAGATTTTATTGCTAGCGTGCAGTTGCGTATGATAGATGTCGTGTTTGTTAGTTCGCCACAAATGACACAGATGGCGCCAGCCATTGCTTATTGATTTCACTTGCGGATTTTATTGGTAGCGTGCAGTTGAGTGAGTGCGTATGATAGACGTTGCGGTTGTTAGTTCGCCACAAATGACACAGATGGCGCTAGCCATTGCTTATTGTTTTGAAGTTGGGTTATGGGTAATGTACTGATGTTGCGTATTGGTTAGTTTCGTTTTGGACTAAGTTCACTACAGATAATATAGGGGGCGTTAGATACATGATAGCAAACTTTAACTGATTTTTATTTTTACTGGATTTTGTATTTATTAGAAGTTGAATTGAATTAAATTGTAGTTTTAATTTAATTGAGTTAGTAATATTTTTTCGTAATTGGGGTCTTCCTTAAATTTTAAATATTTCTTCTGTTATACTTACATAGTACATATACGGATGTCTTTTGATTAGGTTCACTAGATAATAGCTTGGTTTTATTAGATTCTTTTGGGGTGCAGTTTTATTTTTTTTAATACCTACCTAGGTTTGGGTAAAGAAGTAGGTATTTATATTTATTTTAAAGTGATTGTTTTATTAGGGAGATAAGATTGGGTCACAACAATGAGTTGGGGTGCAGGGGCGGACTTCACCATTGGGGAGTATCTGCCAGTCAACCTTTGAGTGTTGTAAAGTTAGCTAACTAGGAGACAAATGAAGAGTACGGTTATTTATATCTAGCTTACCTATTGAGTTATCATTGGACCAGTCAGTGGCAAGGTGAACTGAGCACTCATGTGTGTGTACCGTGAATGACCCGACAGGTTTCGGACTGATATGGGGTCCTTTCTCTGTTGTCTGTTCGTTAAATAGTCATTCGTATTATCTGTTTATTATTTAGCAATGAATAAATACCATGTATTAGGGTGATTAATATATTTGAAATTTCTATATTATTTGTTTTTTTTTTCCTTCAAGGACAGTGTTCCTCGTTGATGGTTAATGCGGCAATTATTATAGTATTGTCTTCTTTTGTGTTAGGTAATTTATAACTACGGTAAACTTCTTTATAAATTAGGGGCGGTTGTACCAGACCTACTATAATATTGCCTTAATTGGCTATATTTTATAAGAATAGATATGGGAATAAAATTTTCGATTCTAAATAATATTAATTGACTTTAATAAAAGCATACATTCTATTCCAAATCACATCTTTCGTCAATTTAATAAATAATTCCAAGATTAAACTAATCAATCATTTTATGCATAGAAACTAGTGACATCTCTGGACAAGTAGTGAAGTTAGTCCCTTAATTAGAAAGAGTTTTCAGTTTATCATACAGCTGTGTTGATTGGGTAAAGAGTTTCCCTACTCAACAATAGATGTCACCATGTAGGAGGTAATTGGATACTTAAGCGACACCTAGAGTGAGTTGACGAACTAAAAGCTTCAGGTTATTGGTTTAAAATTAGGAAATTAGCTACTCGATAATAGATGGCGTTGTAATAGAAAAATCAATAAAACAGGGTATAATATATGAGGTTCATTTATTCTCCTTTTGTTGTTTTATAAGCATAAGCAATTAATTCTACAACAGGCGATACTATTACTGTGAACTTCTAGCAAAAGCAGGTCTAACTAATGTAAAATAGTTATAAAAATGTTCAATTTATAGAATTCTTCTTATGATGTCCTCCATCAGCTGAAAGGTCCATTGAATCCGTGTCCAATAAAGCATTTCTTTTATTTTCTGTTCATTTCAGCGGCACAGGCAAATTTGATACCAAATAGTTCAACATCCATGGCGTAGTTTAAAAGTTTCTCTGTAATAGGAATTTTTACCGAGTTAATCCAACATCATTTTGAATGTTTCATTCTCATTTTAAATACAAGCTAGATCTAAGCGCTTATGCTTACATCTGTTCCTAATATCGGTTCTAAAATAGAATTAGTTAGTTCATTTCGGATCTATTAGTTAAATGATTCAATATAAGTAATTTATTGTATGGGATATTTTGCTCCGGAGACTGAAATTGTTATGTCACCTAATATTATACAGTATTGTGTGTTTATAGTCAAAATCTTTATAAGCCTTATCCCTACACCCCAATACACTATATTTATACAATAATTAGTCTTCTAGATCCTATGGATTTTAACCAAGTCATCGAGGTGAATTCTCCATATTAGACCAATTTAGCGGTCTTAATAACTTGTATAATAAAACCTGGATTAGTACTGTTATTATAAATCTGTTCTTTGTGCACTACAAATACTATAATTTAGTATACCTTATCTCATTTGGTTATATGAATTAGCTGTAGTTAAAGTTATAAGAATGGCTAATATGAACACAAAAATATTATTAAAATAACAGTATGAGGTTTAAGTTAAGATATGAAATTTCTATTATACTCTTACCTGGGATTTAGGTGGACATGACTAAGAGTAAAAATTTGGCGTTTCATGATATATTTTCAGCGTTTTCAGTAATAGCATGAAACCCAACATGGGATTAAAAATGCTTTTGGTTCATAAATTCTTGAATTTTACCTGAAACATAAATTAGGTTTAACACGTCATTAAAGATCATCGTTTTGTAACATCAAGTGTAGTTCGTTAAAAGATACACTTTTATTTTATGAAATAATCATACGAAATCATTCAACTTAGAGTGAGGTTTACCTGTATTTTGAGGCATGTTTGCTGAAGCATTGAGGAGGTCACATGCTGAAGTAGCACTTGTGATTGTTAATTGTGTTATCTACTATAATACACACATTTATGGTAAATCAATATTTAATAGCAAATACCGATCAGACGTCAAGTAACATTTCACTCATTAAAGTCAAACTAGACTGTTTGAGTCAATGATTTCTGTGAGCCTAAAAAATGACAGAGTCGATTTGATTAATAATTTTCATCTCAAATTATAATAAAATTCTCTATTTGAATTCCATTGTGGAAAATTTAAATTCAAATAATGTGCCTTTGATTTACTTCTAATAAATTTCGGACCTGATAATTGATGTCCTGCTAACTACCAATCAGACCCTTATATATTTGGCTTGGTTTTAGAGCATTAGCCAATCATGTTTCAGCTGTTGTAATTCCCCAATTAGGAGACGGTTTTGCAAGAAAGTTGGGATGCTAGGGTTGGGAAAATGTTCGCTATTTTCGAAGATCTAGAAGATATTCTAATTGCTGTTTTATGCTTTATTTGAAATTATGACTAAAATACTACACAGTTGTAGTTCAAATTTTGACAAAGTATTTATTTTGACAAAAGGATTGAGAAGGCAATTGTGTAACCTGTTGGAGGTGTTTAATATATTTAAACTACACTTCTTGAAAATATTTCAGAATTGATATCGTAACATCACTAAAGTGGTGGGGCGAAGGGTCCAAGCGAAGAGTGCCTTATGTGTTACCATATTAGGTAATCTCGCGATCTCGCGTTCGAACGATTCCTTATGGAGGACCAAATATGGGCATGGAGGCTTTTTCGGTTGTAACGCTTCCCTGGACATGACCATATAAGGTAATGTTTGCGATCCTTCGGGAAAGCTATAAATATGAGGCTCCAGGTGAGCTTCGGGACAGTTTTACTCAGTCTTCAGTCGGGTTCGGATCAGCTTTGGAAGAGTCGAGTCTTCGGAACGCCCTTCCTTGTGAGTGCCTTCAGGTAAAGCCAGAAACTTCTTTTAGTGAGCAATCCTGTGTTTCCTTGGTTTATTGCAGTTAATTATACAATAATACTGTGCTACTGAAGTGTTGCTGATTTTCAGCAGGATTTCATTGTTATTTTAGCATATTTATCCTGGATTTAGTTGTTACTGAATAAATCTAGTATTTAACTAGAATTCCTGGATTTGCTCACTGCATGAAGGTTTTCATTTGTTTTTAATACAAATGGAAGTGCTGGGTTTTATCTATGGCGATTCAAACTCCGTAGTCAGATCCGTGACGGTTTGAATTACGCGTATTAGAAGTTTAGCTAGATAGGTAATATTTTAGAGGGTAGTCTAGTTTATGGGTTTTAGACTAAATTTCAGTTCGCAATAGGGAGTGATTCTAGCTGGGGGTGTTTTTTTAGTGAAATTATGGGCAATTTGTGTTGTGTCTTAGTGTGATAGGTAGTGTGTTCTTGTGTGCAGGTTGGATTTTATATATATTTACCTAATCTTGGTAAATAAAAGGTATGTAAGCATGCTTTTCTGTGGTTAGGGTGTATGTCGGACTTCAATTGAGTCTTTGCCTCATTTTTCATTGTGTTGTAATAAAATTTGTAATGAGTAGTGTATAGTAAGCATAACGTAGTATGGAGGCTAAGGTTCTTTCTAATTCTGACTATACAATGCTAGGGAGTAGGACAATTTGTAGGGAAAAGTTAGGGAATTTATATTTTACTTTGTGTGGTTTGCACTGCGAATGTTTTATTTTCTGTTAAGATATTAATTTGTGTTATTGTGTGAATGGATTGGTGGTTTTTCTCAGAAAATGAATCTCTATAATTTTGTAAGCAAAATTAGATCCATTTTAACAGAATAGATTCCATTATGAGAATGACATCACCCGTTCGAACAATACATTTGTGTTATTTATACAAAATATGCCTGCAACATGCAACTAAACTATTAGCTATACGCATTTATGTATTTTTATACATACACACTATTCACACAATATACTATCAGTACACAAACTCCATACAATATTTGTTGTGTAGTTCTGAAGGGATTAGCTGTATAGCGTTCCATGGAAATTCAGAGCGAGGTATTTGTGAGAAGTAGTTTCTATAAAGTAATGTCTAAAGGTCTAATGAGACTATGGACGGCATTATGTTGTAGAAATGAGGTGTAATGCAGAGCTGCCTTAATCTTATAATAATACATTTATGATTCGAAGTGTCTGGATGTATGGTCCAGGAATGATCATAATCGAACTGTGTTTTACTATAGGTTTTCCCCTGAGTGAAGGCCTAGCCAGCATTGTGTTATCTATTCTTCATGGCTAAGTGAGTGAAGTTCTTACTATAGTTATGTTGAGTTTATAACATATCATTCATTATGTCTGTTGAACGACAATCTTTTGATTGCCTGTCAAGAGCTATCTTGCCTGTATGTAATTCGGTTATTAATGACTGGTTAAGTATGAAACATGGATCTTACACTTAAACTGGGTTAGGCGGACCTGCCACCAGTAAGTCTGTGTAAAAGACATATTCATATGCTACTTCAAGTCAGTGTTAACTGAAGGTCTAGACTTTGATATTTCCTCTGGATTATCTTAGTGTCGCAATCACTCAAATCTAAAATTCTGTTTTGGTATACCATTGATCCAGGATTATTGGTAGAACAAAATAGAGTCCAATGTCCTCTTGTGTTACTAAACATATTATGACCATTTATTGGACCAATATATCTGAGACTATTGCATTGTAGGATTTGGGAGGCTCCTGCGATGGTGTTGATTATCTGAATAAATGAATTCTACTTAAGGTGTTTCATTTAACTCAAGACAAATATTTGTCTATCATAATCCTACCATTCCTTGTGAGTGCCTGATTTACAATGTTACTATAATTATTGAATTGTTCAAGTTATTGCAACTCGAACCTTTCATCCGGTTTTACCAGATGCTTTTCGTGTGCTGTTAACCTGTGTTTAATACTCAGTGCCTACACCACACTCTACAATTCGGTAGTATGTTTACATGCTACCTTTATCTAATTATTTCTTGTTATGAACCTTTGGATACCTGCCGAATCGCCTTTCGATGTAGTTATGTCTATTCCATGAGGCCCACTCAGTGGGAAGAGAAAGCATAATGAAAAGACTGGTGGATTCCGCTCTCCTTACGTTCTAATGAGACCCCACACTACCTTGTCTGCTTGCAGCTTGGTTATACCGAATATTTTGTAATCCATTGGTTATGCTTAGGCATTCCAACTGATTACCCAACTTTTACCTGTGTTTTATGCACGGTGACGCAGCAGAATGAACGAGCATTGGTTGGATCGGATGTATTTCCATCTAATTACTAAATCTATCTTGGAATTGGGTTTACTCATTCCTCCTAGCCAGTCTCTTTATTTGAGTTGACTTAGCGCCGTGGTTAGCGCTCTAAATTTAACCTAAACTATTATTATTTTTCTGCTGGTGTGTGAAGGTAGCAAGGAGGGGGTAATGTTGGTGACTGGTGTCACCTCCATTAGTGGTTGGAGCCTTGCCCGGGGCCAATGATGGCCCCGGTATCATCATTCCCATTCCCAGACCCTACCTACTATTCTACTCACTTACTACAGAAATCAGTACACTTGCATTATTTATTTTTATTATAATGTGTTATACTAGTTAGTAGTTATGTTTTATTTTTATTATACTGTGTGACATTAGTTGTGTTTAATTATAAGTCTTTAGTTTGAATACATGAATACCTCTAAAACTTACACCTTGTTTTAATCCAGACATACCACATCTTAAAGAATTTTGGGATTACTAAAACAAAAAATTACACAACGTAGGGAGTCCTAATCTTTCTAGACGATCACAATCTAATTTGGTCAATTCAATTTATACTCTTCTTATTATGAGTATTTATTTCAATCCATAGTTATTGAAGGATATTCACTTAAATTGAGCGAAGTATGGAAACCTCCATTGACCAGTAATGAGCAATAACCTGGTTAAAATTTATTAAGATATACCACTGGGTTAGGTACAATTTGTTGCCGTGACGGCAGGATGTGGTTTTACAAATGTCTGGGTTAAGCGGGTGTTTTGGAGGTGGTTTGGATGTTAACATATTTGCAGACATTATGTATTTCAATTCCAGAGTAGATCGAAATACTATTGTCACATTCTTGCTTAGCAAAGTTACGAAATTATGGTGTGGGCTTTAAAATGTTTTATGCATAGAAGCATACTTATTTGTATAAAAATGCATTTGCACACTCGTGCAAAGACGCACTTGATTTTCGTGACTTCACTTGTGCTACCTTTGATTGTCACTTAATAAGGATAGGGACCATGCAAATAAATAAACAGGGTATGACAATTTATTATGCTTTGCAAATGCTGCGCTTTTAATTTTGGTCAACCGTTATGTTCTCCGTTCACCTTATTTTGTTTTCACTAAGCATTCTTGTTCGTCTTATTGTTTTACTGTGTGTCTCGTTTATTTCGCTTATATTTTTAGTGCATTTTATTTGGTTCATTCTTCTCTTTATTGTATTTAGAAAATGCATGAAAAGTTATGCATAATTAAGCCATTAACCCATGAGTTGCGATAGGTTTTCATGAACATGCTTGCAGAGTGGGCTGAAATAAAAGTACGTAGGGTTAGAAGCGTGCCAACCAACAAAATTGCGTATTAAGAAGTGATAAGATTTGCGATTAATTCATAGAGATAGATTTGCATAAAATTGAAAAATAGTAATAGAAAACCATAGTTATGATGACTATTGCAACTTAATTTACCTTATTAGAGGCCAATTCTTACAGATTTCCATTATTTTCTCGTGTTAAAATCATATTTTCTCAGTGCCAAACTCGCCTTTTGTTGCAACGTTTACGTTAATATGATGACGCAAATACTCTTATTTTAATTCTAAAATTAGCTTTTGTATATGTGTATACTGTAATATCTACATAAAGCTTCCTTCATTTAATTGAATACTGCGTAGGAGTTGAATTCGCTAGTCATGAACCTCGTTTACGTAATTAATTAACCTCTGAATGACGTTCGAGGCTTGACAGTTATTGTAGTGTTGCCAGTAGTAAAGCTTGAAAAGCTGTAGAAAATATTTAAGTCAATTAAATTTTCCGGAAAATTTATCTTAAAATTTACTTTAAATAGTAAAAATGTTTGCTCCGATTGTTTTAATTGTATTTGATTAAGTAAAGGGTAATATGTTTTATAGAACTTTCATTTGTTAGAGTATTTCTTATACAAAATAACAGTAGTTTTGTTGAT
The DNA here is from genome assembly GCA_963691665.1 of Clepsis dumicolana. Classification (NCBI taxonomy): domain Eukaryota; kingdom Metazoa; phylum Arthropoda; class Insecta; order Lepidoptera; family Tortricidae; genus Clepsis; species Clepsis dumicolana. The sequence continues at coordinate 9,682,457 of OY829520.1, read as the reverse complement.
GCAAAACAATTACATCGTTGTGTTAAATATTTGATATTAAGTATTGGCTTGTCTATGAGTAGTGTTCGACATGTTAAAGTTACAAAATTTTAATACTATTGATATTATGATGACAGGTTAAGGCTAGAATTGCTATACTTATCGAGTATTCTGGTTAGTCTGGCAACATTACATAGAGTATGCCGAGTTTTTTTTTTAAATTTCCGTCAGGTCGTGGTTTGTGCGGTTTGAGCGTTTAATTCGCTAGTAGAAAGAGGCAGGAAGTGATTTTTAAAGTGGCTCTAACTATTTTAGCTTGACAGTTGTTTTGTCTGTTTTTTTTTATTGCGTAGTCATAAAGCAAATCAGAATGAGATGGAGAGATTGATTTTATTAGTTTGTTTTAAAGTAAAATGATATTTACGTATATTCTATTAAAATGATTACTTCTTCAATTTTCTTTAACGTAGTGTGCACACTTAATTTTTTTTTTGTGCGATCGAGATATTTCTCGATTGCGAGATTTTAAGGGAGATATGTAAGTCGTTTTGTTTTATTTAGCTATTTGATTTGTAGGAATTAGTTCGGATTATGGTTTTAATTGTGTTTTTATGTAACCGATAATAATAAAAGAGGTTAAATTGGGGTTAGGGTACCATAAATATTGCTATGCTTTATGAAGTTTGATGTTGTGTTAGTTCGCGTTCCATAGCATAGGTGGCGTATTAAGCTTTAGTAGTGTCGATACAGATTTCCTTAGCACGTCGAACTTTTTTTTTCTCATTAGTTCGTGTAAAGCAAGACAGGTGGCGTTAATGTCACCATTTCAAGTTTCACCTAGCGGACGTTGAACGAACTGAATTGTTGTGAGCGTACTGCTGCGCATCATACGTTGGGCTGGGGTTGCTTAGTTCGCCACAAATGACACAGATGGCGCCAGCCATTGCTTATTGATTTCACTTGCGGATTTTATTGGTAGCGTGCAGTTGCGTATGATAGATGTCGTGTTTGTTAGTTCGCCACAAATAACACAGATGGCGCCAGCCATTGCTTATTGATTTCACTTGCAGATTTTATTGCTAGCGTGCAGTTGCGTATGATAGATGTCGTGTTTGTTAGTTCGCCACAAATGACACAGATGGCGCCAGCCATTGCTTATTGATTTCACTTGCGGATTTTATTGGTAGCGTGCAGTTGAGTGAGTGCGTATGATAGACGTTGCGGTTGTTAGTTCGCCACAAATGACACAGATGGCGCTAGCCATTGCTTATTGTTTTGAAGTTGGGTTATGGGTAATGTACTGATGTTGCGTATTGGTTAGTTTCGTTTTGGACTAAGTTCACTACAGATAATATAGGGGGCGTTAGATACATGATAGCAAACTTTAACTGATTTTTATTTTTACTGGATTTTGTATTTATTAGAAGTTGAATTGAATTAAATTGTAGTTTTAATTTAATTGAGTTAGTAATATTTTTTCGTAATTGGGGTCTTCCTTAAATTTTAAATATTTCTTCTGTTATACTTACATAGTACATATACGGATGTCTTTTGATTAGGTTCACTAGATAATAGCTTGGTTTTATTAGATTCTTTTGGGGTGCAGTTTTATTTTTTTTAATACCTACCTAGGTTTGGGTAAAGAAGTAGGTATTTATATTTATTTTAAAGTGATTGTTTTATTAGGGAGATAAGATTGGGTCACAACAATGAGTTGGGGTGCAGGGGCGGACTTCACCATTGGGGAGTATCTGCCAGTCAACCTTTGAGTGTTGTAAAGTTAGCTAACTAGGAGACAAATGAAGAGTACGGTTATTTATATCTAGCTTACCTATTGAGTTATCATTGGACCAGTCAGTGGCAAGGTGAACTGAGCACTCATGTGTGTGTACCGTGAATGACCCGACAGGTTTCGGACTGATATGGGGTCCTTTCTCTGTTGTCTGTTCGTTAAATAGTCATTCGTATTATCTGTTTATTATTTAGCAATGAATAAATACCATGTATTAGGGTGATTAATATATTTGAAATTTCTATATTATTTGTTTTTTTTTTCCTTCAAGGACAGTGTTCCTCGTTGATGGTTAATGCGGCAATTATTATAGTATTGTCTTCTTTTGTGTTAGGTAATTTATAACTACGGTAAACTTCTTTATAAATTAGGGGCGGTTGTACCAGACCTACTATAATATTGCCTTAATTGGCTATATTTTATAAGAATAGATATGGGAATAAAATTTTCGATTCTAAATAATATTAATTGACTTTAATAAAAGCATACATTCTATTCCAAATCACATCTTTCGTCAATTTAATAAATAATTCCAAGATTAAACTAATCAATCATTTTATGCATAGAAACTAGTGACATCTCTGGACAAGTAGTGAAGTTAGTCCCTTAATTAGAAAGAGTTTTCAGTTTATCATACAGCTGTGTTGATTGGGTAAAGAGTTTCCCTACTCAACAATAGATGTCACCATGTAGGAGGTAATTGGATACTTAAGCGACACCTAGAGTGAGTTGACGAACTAAAAGCTTCAGGTTATTGGTTTAAAATTAGGAAATTAGCTACTCGATAATAGATGGCGTTGTAATAGAAAAATCAATAAAACAGGGTATAATATATGAGGTTCATTTATTCTCCTTTTGTTGTTTTATAAGCATAAGCAATTAATTCTACAACAGGCGATACTATTACTGTGAACTTCTAGCAAAAGCAGGTCTAACTAATGTAAAATAGTTATAAAAATGTTCAATTTATAGAATTCTTCTTATGATGTCCTCCATCAGCTGAAAGGTCCATTGAATCCGTGTCCAATAAAGCATTTCTTTTATTTTCTGTTCATTTCAGCGGCACAGGCAAATTTGATACCAAATAGTTCAACATCCATGGCGTAGTTTAAAAGTTTCTCTGTAATAGGAATTTTTACCGAGTTAATCCAACATCATTTTGAATGTTTCATTCTCATTTTAAATACAAGCTAGATCTAAGCGCTTATGCTTACATCTGTTCCTAATATCGGTTCTAAAATAGAATTAGTTAGTTCATTTCGGATCTATTAGTTAAATGATTCAATATAAGTAATTTATTGTATGGGATATTTTGCTCCGGAGACTGAAATTGTTATGTCATCTAATATTATACAGTATTGTGTGTTTATAGTCAAAATCTTTATAAGCCTTATCCCTACACCCCAATACACTATATTTATACAATAATTAGTCTTCTAGATCCTATGGATTTTAACCAAGTCATCGAGGTGAATTCTCCATATTAGACCAATTTAGCGGTCTTAATAACTTGTATAATAAAACCTGGATTAGTACTGTTATTATAAATCTGTTCTTTGTGCACTACAAATACTATAATTTAGTATACCTTATCTCATTTGGTTATATGAATTAGCTGTAGTTAAAGTTATAAGAATGGCTAATATGAACACAAAAATATTATTAAAATAACAGTATGAGGTTTAAGTTAAGATATGAAATTTCTATTATACTCTTACCTGGGATTTAGGTGGACATGACTAAGAGTAAAAATTTGGCGTTTCATGATATATTTTCAGCGTTTTCAGTAATAGCATGAAACCCAACATGGGATTAAAAATGCTTTTGGTTCATAAATTCTTGAATTTTACCTGAAACATAAATTAGGTTTAACACGTCATTAAAGATCATCGTTTTGTAACATCAAGTGTAGTTCGTTAAAAGATACACTTTTATTTTATGAAATAATCATACGAAATCATTCAACTTAGAGTGAGGTTTACCTGTATTTTGAGGCATGTTTGCTGAAGCATTGAGGAGGTCACATGCTGAAGTAGCACTTGTGATTGTTAATTGTGTTATCTACTATAATACACACATTTATGGTAAATCAATATTTAATAGCAAATACCGATCAGACGTCAAGTAACATTTCACTCATTAAAGTCAAACTAGACTGTTTGAGTCAATGATTTCTGTGAGCCTAAAAAATGACAGAGTCGATTTGATTAATAATTTTCATCTCAAATTATAATAAAATTCTCTATTTGAATTCCATTGTGGAAAATTTAAATTCAAATAATGTGCCTTTGATTTACTTCTAATAAATTTCGGACCTGATAATTGATGTCCTGCTAACTACCAATCAGACCCTTATATATTTGGCTTGGTTTTAGAGCATTAGCCAATCATGTTTCAGCTGTTGTAATTCCCCAATTAGGAGACGGTTTTGCAAGAAAGTTGGGATGCTAGGGTTGGGAAAATGTTCGCTATTTTCGAAGATCTAGAAGATATTCTAATTGCTGTTTTATGCTTTATTTGAAATTATGACTAAAATACTACACAGTTGTAGTTCAAATTTTGACAAAGTATTTATTTTGACAAAAGGATTGAGAAGGCAATTGTGTAACCTGTTGGAGGTGTTTAATATATTTAAACTACACTTCTTGAAAATATTTCAGAATTGATATCGTAACATCACTAAAGTGGTGGGGCGAAGGGTCCAAGCGAAGAGTGCCTTATATGTTACCATATTAGGTAATCTCGCGATCTCGCGTTCGAACGATTCCTTATGGAGGACCAAATATGGGCATGGAGGCTTTTTCGGTTGTAACGCTTCCCTGGACATGACCATATAAGGTAATGTTTGCGATCCTTCGGGAAAGCTATAAATATGAGGCTCCAGGTGAGCTTCGGGACAGTTTTACTCAGTCTTCAGTCGGGTTCGGATCAGCTTTGGAAGAGTCGAGTCTTCGGAACGCCCTTCCTTGTGAGTGCCTTCAGGTAAAGCCAGAAACTTCTTTTAGTGAGCAATCCTGTGTTTCCTTGGTTTATTGCAGTTAATTATACAATAATACTGTGCTACTGAAGTGTTGCTGATTTTCAGCAGGATTTCATTGTTATTTTAGCATATTTATCCTGGATTTAGTTGTTACTGAATAAATCTAGTATTTAACTAGAATTCCTGGATTTGCTCACTGCATGAAGGTTTTCATTTGTTTTTAATACAAATGGAAGTGCTGGGTTTTATCTATGGCGATTCAAACTCCGTAGTCAGATCCGTGACGGTTTGAATTACGCGTATTAGAAGTTTAGCTAGATAGGTAATATTTTAGAGGGTAGTCTAGTTTATGGGTTTTAGACTAAATTTCAGTTCGCAATAGGGAGTGATTCTAGCTAGGGGTGTTTTTTTAGTGAAATTATGGGCAATTTGTGTTGTGTCTTAGTGTGATAGGTAGTGTGTTCTTGTGTGCAGGTTGGATTTTATATATATTTACCTAATCTTGGTAAATAAAAGGTATGTAAGCATGCTTTTCTGTGGTTAGGGTGTATGTCGGACTTCAATTGAGTCTTTGCCTCATTTTTCATTGTGTTGTAATAAAATTTGTAATGAGTAGTGTATAGTAAGCATAACGTAGTATGGAGGCTAAGGTTCTTTCTAATTCTGACTATACAATGCTAGGGAGTAGGACAATTTGTAGGGAAAAGTTAGGGAATTTATATTTTACTTTGTGTGGTTTGCACTGCGAATGTTTTATTTTCTGTTAAGATATTAATTTGTGTTATTGTGTGAATGGATTGGTGGTTTTTCTCAGAAAATGAATCTCTATAATTTTGTAAGCAAAATTAGATCCATTTTAACAGAATAGATTCCATTATGAGAATGACATCACCCGTTCGAACAATACATTTGTGTTATTTATACAAAATATGCCTGCAACATGCAACTAAACTATTAGCTATACGCATTTATGTATTTTTATACATACACACTATTCACACAATATACTATCAGTACACAAACTCCATACAATATTTGTTGTGTAGTTCTGAAGGGATTAGCTGTATAGCGTTCCATGGAAATTCAGAGCGAGGTATTTGTGAGAAGTAGTTTCTATAAAGTAATGTCTAAAGGTCTAATGAGACTATGGACGGCATTATGTTGTAGAAATGAGGTGTAATGCAGAGCTGCCTTAATCTTATAATAATACATTTATGATTCGAAGTGTCTGGATGTATGGTCCAGGAATGATCATAATCGAACTGTGTTTTACTATAGGTTTTCCCCTGAGTGAAGGCCTAGCCAGCATTGTGTTATCTATTCTTCATGGCTAAGTGAGTGAAGTTCTTACTATAGTTATGTTGAGTTTATAACATATCATTCATTATGTCTGTTGAACGACAATCTTTTGATTGCCTGTCAAGAGCTATCTTGCCTGTATGTAATTCGATTATTAATGACTGGTTAAGTATGAAACATGGATCTTACACTTAAACTGGGTTAGGCGGACCTGCCACCAGTAAGTCTGTGTAAAAGACATATTCATATGCTACTTCAAGTCAGTGTTAACTGAAGGTCTAGACTTTGATATTTCCTCTGGATTATCTTAGTGTCGCAATCACTCAAATCTAAAATTCTGTTTTGGTATACCATTGATCCAGGATTATTGGTAGAACAAAATAGAGTCCAATGTCCTCTTGTGTTACTAAACATATTATGACCATTTATTGGACCAATATATCTGAGACTATTGCATTGTAGGATTTGGGAGGCTCCTGCGATGGTGTTGATTATCTGAATAAATGAATTCTACTTAAGGTGTTTCATTTAACTCAAGACAAATATTTGTCTATCATAATCCTACCATTCCTTGTGAGTGCCTGATTTACAATGTTACTATAATTATTGAATTGTTCAAGTTATTGCAACTCGAACCTTTCATCCGGTTTTACCAGATGCTTTTCGTGTGCTGTTAACCTGTGTTTAATACTCAGTGCCTACACCACACTCTACAATTCGGTAGTATGTTTACATGCTACCTTTATCTAATTATTTCTTGTTATGAACCTTTGGATACCTGCCGAATCGCCTTTCGATGTAGTTATGTCTATTCCATGAGGCCCACTCAGTGGGAAGAGAAAGCATAATGAAAAGACTGGTGGATTCCGCTCTCCTTACGTTCTAATGAGACCCCACACTACCTTGTCTGCTTGCAGCTTGGTTATACCGAATATTTTGTAATCCATTGGTTATGCTTAGGCATTCCAACTGATTACCCAACTTTTACCTGTGTTTTATGCACGGTGACGCAGCAGAATGAACGAGCATTGGTTGGATCGGATGTATTTCCATCTAATTACTAAATCTATCTTGGAATTGGGTTTACTCATTCCTCCTAGCCAGTCTCTTTATTTGAGTTGACTTAGCGCCGTGGTTAGCGCTCTAAATTTAACCTAAACTATTATTATTTTTCTGCTGGTGTGTGAAGGTAGCAAGGAGGGGGTAATGTTGGTGACTGGTGTCACCTCCATTAGTGGTTGGAGCCTTGCCCGGGGCCAATGATGGCCCCGGTATCATCATTCCCATTCCCAGACCCTACCTACTATTCTACTCACTTACTACAGAAATCAGTACACTTGCATTATTTATTTTTATTATAATGTGTTATACTAGTTAGTAGTTATGTTTTATTTTTATTATACTGTGTGACATTAGTTGTGTTTAATTATAAGTCTTTAGTTTGAATACATGAATACCTCTAAAACTTACACCTTGTTTTAATCCAGACATACCACATCTTAAAGAATTTTGGGATTACTAAAACAAAAAATTACACAACGTAGGGAGTCCTAATCTTTCTAGACGATCACAATCTAATTTGGTCAATTCAATTTATACTCTTCTTATTATGAGTATTTATTTCAATCCATAGTTATTGAAGGATATTCACTTAAATTGAGCGAAGTATGGAAACCTCCATTGACCAGTAATGAGTAATAACCTGGTTAAAATTTATTAAGATATACCACTGGGTTAGGTACAACGACCTAACTTAAACTGCTTTGACCAAAACTTTCAAACAAATTCGGAAGAACACGAACTGCCAAACACACGTAACATACGCTGTCTGATCTCCGAAGGTGTATTCCCTTCTTTAGTCAAAAACTTTATCACCGCACGCTGCTCGATTTTATCCATTTTCACTTTTTCTACCGACATGTTTGAAACAATTGTAGGAGACAAATAAACGTGATGCAATAAACAAATGAATGTAATACATTTTGAAAATAGAATAACAAACGAATATAAATCCATACCAGCCAGCATTATTTTTGTATATATTTCTGACCAAGGAGATTACTTATCAGCCGCCCCTCGTATATATCATGGGACAAATTGACACCAATTGACCTAGGTAAGACTAGTCCCAAACTAGGCAAAGCCTGTACTATGGGTAACAACGGATATGCATACTTATATAGATAAATACATACTTATGTACATATTAAACATCCAAGACCCGAGAACAAACATTCGTATTCATCATACAAATATCTGCCCCGACCGGGAACCATCATTTTGAGATACGGAACCCTAAAAATCAAAACAAGTCATTGAATTACCTGACGCACTTTAACACATTATTAATGGAATACCTACCGTAACATTATTGCCCCAAGTGTGTTTAATGGCTGCTTCCAAGTTGAGGTAGTAGTTACTCCGGCGGCTGTAGCGGCGAACGCTGGCGCTAGCGTTGTAAACGGAGCGTTTGTTGATGTATGTCACGCCAGCCCGCTCCGGTATCACTTGTAGGCCCTACAAAAGCAATCTCACCAAAAACGTAAATTTGATAAACGGTGTCAATCTCAAGTTGGATATCACTATATCCGTCAGATACGATTTTGGTCAGATGGCGATTTTCGTCAGATTCGTTAGTCGCCAGATCTTATTTATCAGATGGGTAAATCTAAAACGACGAAGACGTCGTTTACTGTCAGATTAGTTTTTTTTTGTGAATATGCACGGCTGCTGCGTTGCCAGTATCTTTGTTATTTGGATTGAACTTGGTTGTATAATAATATACCTCATAACTGATATTACTGTACGAAGGTAAAAATAAAATTCAAAATAATTAATACTTTCATACTCACGTAAATGACAGCGAGAATAGCTAAAAAAACTAAACACAACATCTTCATTAACGAAACTGGCAGGAACTAATATTAAACACATCGCGCGCTTAATCCATATGTAATGAATACCTTTCGGAGCACAACCGTTTGTAAATAATTTCCAATGACATTATACAGGATGATGATGTTGTTTTGCATTACATTACTTTGACAGTATTTAATGTATGGATACATACACGTAAGGCCGCGCGGCGAAGGGTTTTTGTTCAGAGGCCGAGTACGAACGTTCGAAACCTGCGTAACGTAATCTAGTAATAGGGTTATCTGGAATTTGTATGACGTTTGGAACAGCGCCCGCCCGTGAACGTATTTGGAACTAAAATTTAGTGTTAATTAAACAACATTGGTTGTTAATTTTCTTTATTAATTGTAATGTGCAATCTGAATACAGTCCTTGGCCTTGCTAGGCGCCAAATCGTCTGACATTGACGTTAAGTGTCAAATCTTATTTTTTTCTAAAAAAGATAACGAACCTGAGGGCAAGGCATTATGCCAACACGTTGTCTCTTTTTTTTTTAATAATAATCATTATATATTCATTATTAAGCAACCATGATTCAAAATAAATTTTATTATCCAAGATAATTATTTATGGTCAGTTAAACACAAAACAATCTGTTAAAGAACAATGTACTTAATGGGGACAAAGTTAAATAGGTACTACAATTGTATCAGACTTTATATTGTAATTTAGTTAATCATAGCCAATATAATCTTTTAAATAAAGCGGTTTTTTCATTTGTCTCTTAGGTCTAGATGAAACCGGGCTATTTGTTGTGTTGAGAGATGTATTCACTATTAAATTAAGTAAATAAATAATTAAGTATAAATAAGTAAATAAGTTAAATCAGAACCTGGTGAGGTTTGTGTGATGTTTTCTGCATTGGGTATGCATGGAGTGTAAACTGGGCTTGGAGAATGTGACGGTGTCTCGGTATGTGATTGATGTTGTTCAGTGTTAATTGAATCAAGATGGCGTTAGCGAGTCAATATCGCTAAGTAACAAGATCTGATGCGTGAATATATAGGAGTTTTTCGTGCTAACTTCCAATTGCTCGGATAGCGTAATTGGATTAGCGCGTTACCACGGTATGGTAAAGGTTTGGGTTCGAACCCCAATTCGAGAACAAATTTTTCTGGTTTTTCTGTATATTTACGCATCAAATTTGAAATTTGTGAAAAATTAGAAAGAATATCTGTTACATGACCAGGTGTCCAGTGTTTGCTTGTTGCAGGTTGAAGCTGTACGGATACTGGTTGGCCAATTTCCAAGTGAATTGGATCTCTTGCAGTTTTGTCATAATAATGTTTAATTTTTTCCTTGTTTTTTATAATGTCTTCTCGAACATTAGGAATTACTTTAGGTTTTAGTAATATTGGCATCAAAGGAAGGTACCCACGTGTCCGTCTTGAAAAGATTTTTTGAACTGGACTAGAATCAATTTTGTTTGGGGTATTTCTGAGACAGAGTAGACTATACCAAAAGTCATCCTGGTTTTCAGCTGATTTCAGAAGTAACTTCTTTGCTATCTTAACTGTGGCCTCTGCTTTTCCATTTGTTTGGCCAAACCATGACGCATATGGATGCAATTATTGCGATTCTTGTTTGCTCTCGAATTGTATCAATGTAATGTGCTGTAATTTTTAAAACGATTTCTACTGTATTTATGGGAAATACACGGTGGTCATCACAAGTGTTGTTTTTGTCCTTATTTGTCCGAACCACACCCTGCGCTGAATATCTCGTGGTCATCCAGCCCTTATCTCAATAAAATGAAACGACCAATTGTTTTATTATCGGAGATCGCGTTTGTAATGCATATAAAGTCTTCCTCTCGCGATGACCTCCTGGGTTGATGAGAGCTTCGCATTACCTTCCACCATGAACTTTTCGAAAGGCACTACTACGGCCGGAAAATTGTCCATAGAAACTGTTATGCTTGACAAGTTGTAAGTGTTCTGAATAATAAATACATTATTATTGGTAAAGTATGAATCTGAACTGATAACAAAATGCGAACTGATAACAAAAGGCAACACGCAAGCAGCAACGCAGCAAGCATCATTGTTATAAAATTGCGACATCTTGAAACTCACTAAGTAAAAAACGCATAGCTAAATTTATCATCAATCATCCAATTCTAAAACAAATAGGTACACGGACAGATTGGACAGACGCTTAAAATTAATGTAAAAATTATTAATTCCATCTTGGCAAACTTTATATTAACATGCAAGGTAAGGTATGTATGAAGGGTCCAGGCCAAATCCTGTAAGTTCAGTCAGAATAGTCTCCGCAGGGAACTCTTCAACGGTCAATGGCATCGACTTGCAATTTGGTATAAAAATGTAAGTTGGATGACAATACAAGTAAGTACAGACAAAAACAAGTACCGCCGGCAAAAAAAGCTGTTTTAAGAACGAATTTTTTATTTTAAGTTATTGTAACAATTACTTTCTGACTTTTAACATGAAACTACCGTGAGATTCAAACATGGTGATATAAACGGATCAGTCTAGTTCTCTAGTATGTTAGTTATGCGGCAGTTTTCGTTTCGCTACCGCCAAAGTGTGTGCGCCCCAAGGATCCTTCCAGAGGATACTACGGATTTTTCCGATACATGTGGGGCTATAATCGAGATCTGATGACTTTAAACGGTCAAGTAAAACATAGGCCGCTGGTACTTTCGCTAGAAACAAGATGACAATAATATATTTACCTTATCTAGATATCGCGGTTACACACTAATTCTGGCGTCAGTTCAATCCCGTCATTCTGGTCAGAATAACGAGAGAAATATCGTGTAACACTCGAACTAATGGACTGATGAAAATTAAATATTTTAGGTAATAAGTAATATTCGTCAGTACGTCCAGTTGTCAACTCAGGAAGTTCTCAAAACCTAAAATGTGCCTGTCTGTATACAACCAGACCAATATAAAATGACCCCACACTGCGTACATTTTGCTTATGAACAGGGCTCTGGACAATTTAAAACACTAGGGAAAAGCAGGAAAATCTTTGAACGGATCCCTCGTGCGCGAGTCCGACTCGCACTTGTCCGGTTTTTTTTATAGTATCCATATTAGACTACAAGACTAAATGACTGCGTTGGGTTCTGTGTCGAAACGGCGACTGTGTCGTAACTTTATCAGTCAGTTGTCAGTCTGGACTGATCGTGCAACCGTGTCTATTTTCCATCATTCTGGCATCGGTCAAAACTCGCATAACTGGCTTATGACTGAACTGACACCAGAATTAACGTGTAAACGATGTCATTTTTCACCGAGGTGACTCACCGGCGGCGCAGGGCACACGACTCCGCGAGATATAAGCAATGTTCCGAAAAATCGTTTCCAAGGTTCCTTGTAAAGCAAGTCGCACAATTTCCAGGTGACTTCCACAAAACTGCGTTTGTACTCGTTGTGGAGAAACTCGTAGAACAAGGCATGAATCTGCACATTAATGGCAGGTTAGTACAGCCAGTAAACGTACGTTGTTTGCCACCATAGAACCTTAATAAAGTAATTTCACAATATTCAGTGGCAGCTAATGAAATGACTCATTGCAAAAAGATTCAATACCCTTCAGGGAAATCAAATGGTGAGACTTACATCCCACTTCCTAACCTCGGGTCAAACTAAACTCAACAAGTATTTATGGGGCTGTAATACCGCCGGTAATGTAATAATTATAATAAAGCCAGATAGCCTAGTGCTTTGACCTAAAGTCTCTCAAGCAGAGGGTCGTGGGTTCGAGCTCCTTTGTGTTTTGTAATTCATCACAAGCTTTTCGGTGAAGGAAAACATCGCAAGGAAAACGCAACCGCGAAGCAATTCAATGGTGTGTGTGAAGTTCCCAATCCGCACTGGTCCCGCGTGGGAACTATAGCCAAAGCGCATTCTGAGAGGAAGCCTGTGCCCAGAAATTGGACGTAAAAAAGGTTGGTGATGATGATGATGTAATTAACTAACAACCGTTGAGGTAGGTAAATGTGTTCTTGAGTAAAATAGAAACCACGACTCGCGGCAAACGTGCTAAAGGACGAGCTCCGGTCAGGTGGGATGACGATCTGCGAAAGACTACAGCTCGCTGAAGACAGGGCGCTATGGGACTCATTATGGGAGGCATAGGGCCAGCAGTGGACTAAAATAAGCTGACGATTATTGTGATGAATTAGCTCGACCCGAGCTCCTTTGAATTCCTATTTGACACAGACTACTTTATACCTAAAAAGTATAGCTACTAACTACATAATAATGTCAAACATAAACGCGCCTGAGGGCTGCGTGCTGTACTTTACACAGAAAACTTATTTTAAAGTAAAATGGAGAGGTCAACAGGGAAGCGGGAAGGGTGTTTGGCTGCGGAAATCCCTTGAGTTATCCGCTATTTTTAATCAACTTCAGAAATGGACGAGGTCCATGTTCCACTGTAGGTATGTCTTTTTTTATAGATAAGTATAATTATGCTAAACGATCAATTCTGGACCGGTTTTGATTTTTTTTTAAGTATATGCTTCTGGGGTTGTCCCATTGTCATCCAGGGCAAACCTCAAATTTCACAGTCACGTATAAATCGTATAATGCTTTTCATAATATTTTCTAAAGCTATTCAAATATTTACGTCTGGTAGTCATCATCTCATGTTGATGAGTTAAAATATTAAATAAATAAAAAAATACGAAATTAAAAATATTTTTACAGAAAAGTAAGAACTTAAAAAAAAACATAAAATAATTCTCTAAAGCCTTTTTAGTTTTATGGCCTAGCACAATATTATGAAGTCGATACTGTGTGAGCGGAATATATTTTTTGAATGACGCATTCATGTTTTTTTGAAAGCGGGTTGTCTTTTTTGTTATTAACATCAGGGGTGCGTTTATGTTTGACACCAACTCAACTAAGTAGATTATCCAAGTTAGGAATACCGTCACGTTATCACCGACGGTCTGCAAAAGCGTCGCAGACGCGTGCACGAAGTAAGGACTGCGCCGAGAATTTCGCTTGACGAAGACAGACACGTTGGCCAGAAATTTTGGATTCACATCGTATACTTCGCTGCGTTCAAATATGACTTCTGCGCTCTGTATGGAGCCACGAAACAAAGTTAATGGTTTCACCGGCGGTAAAGCAGACATAGCAGAATTTCTGTTATTATAACACTTATAACGGCTATAGCCGCTTACCGCCGGCGAACGTGTTGAGTTATACTTTTAAACATAATTTTTAAAAGGCTTCCCTGAGAGGATGACCTTTGAACGTTTCTCGTCTTCCTCACCCTACCACACTTCTACTAAACAACTTCATTTTAGTCTTCGTCTTCGAAGTCTTCGAAAATAATATACATGAAACGTGAAAAAACAAGTTGAGATGTTATTAACGTATTTATATAATCTGTTTTTATGGTTTGAATAATGTACAGTTAGATTCTTAAAACCAGCCATTTCAGCGTCTGGCTCAGGGGAGCCCCTTTTAGTATAGCTCAATCTGTACATTATCGTCATAGTACAAATTTTGATATTTAATTACTTGTTTTTTAATTTTCTAAATAGTTGCCCTCTTAAAATTTTATTTGCAGTGACTTTCTCTCTTGTACAATTTTCTATATTTTTTTATTGCCTTGGGTTTTGCATCAGAATAAGTTCAACTTACATAGATAACGGCAACAATCGCCAAGAAGAATAGACACGACGTATTCATTTTCCGAGCGGCCACTTACTGTTGGAATAATTTTTATTTTGAATAAATAGATAATGTTTGCGGATGTCATAATGATTATACTTACTTAATAAGTCATTAGGTACGTCAATACAAAATGTAATTTTTATGTACATTATTACAACAACAATTCAATGACTGTTCATTTCAACAATTTAACAATTTATTGACTGTGACGAGTAACTTGTAGTACCTACTTTGCGCCCAGCCAACATTTTTGACGGGCTACTCCGAAGTCTAAAATTCGAAGTTTATCTCCGACTGTCCCACTCACGCTAACATAGGTTAAGAGGCTTCCCTGACAGGATAACCTTGAACATTTCGCGCCTTCCTCACCCCACCTCACTTCTACTAAACAACGTCGTTTTAGTGGCGACGTCTATTAAATATCGGTCTAACTTCATGTTATACAGTGTTATTAAAAATCGTTCAGAATTCGCACCGAATTTATTTATTTATTCCAGTAAACAATACGTATAGAATACGTAAATTACTTATTTAAAACATTATTAAAAAGGTACGATAGTAATATTAAACGTGGAATTCCTAGCCTATTAAATTCTCTATACTTTGGTGTATGTCACAAATCAAAGTAAATTATGCTTATGATGTAGTGACAGAAAATAAATTGCGACTTTAATATTTACTACCTATTTGTGACCCAGATATCATAAGTATTAAATACAAAAAAATATATATAAAACGTGAAAAAACAAGTTGAGATGTAGTAGATAATTAACGTGTATTTATATTTTGTTTTTATCGTTTAAATAATGTACAGTGTGGCTCTAAACAGTTGCAAAATGCAGCCATTTCAGCGCCTGGCTCAGGGGAGCTCCTTAACTCGAAAGCGGGAGAGACGGTCGGATACGAACTCCGAATTTGGGACTTCGGAGTAGGCAGTAGAACTCTGCCCTGCCCCCCTAGAACGGTACGGTTAATCCACCCATTTTCTATATTGAGTAGACAATTTATCTACTGCTCTAGCACGGTAATGCATATAAGTAAATACAGTATAACAGCTTTAACAGTTCCTTGGGATTTTAAATCTAGCGTTAATTTTATGTTTCGTCAATAGCATGTTAGGGCCCGCGATATAATATGTCATGTCCAAATAATTTATCCATATTATATTTGTCTACGTTTTAGCGTACTAGGTGGGCTGGTCGTACTTAATTTTTTAATAAATGCGATAAGAACGACAAAAAATTATCCACGGTTTTCTTTGTTCTGGTAAAACATATGTAGTTACTTTCAAGTGAAGAAAGTTGTGGGCACAGCAAATCTGGAACACCCAAAATGGATAAGAAAGATACATTTAATAAACACACTCCCGATTAGAAAATCAATCACGTTTCATTTTTACTTTTAAAGAAGAAAAAGTTTTTATGCAGTTTTAATGCGGGCAGTGTTCTCGCAGTTTTGGTATACTTACTGTATATAGTTTCAAATCGGAATTTTTAAATTTTAAAAACGGTAAGATATAAATGTCTAAAGTGTATTTATGTAACATAATAATACCATACATGCTTTTTTAAAGAATTCAATAAAATATTTTAAGCTTTCTATTTAATATAATATACATGTGTGTATATATGTCGGTATTGTCAGCGGTGACTTTTTACTCTATGCAACAATTTAATATTTTTAGATTTGATAGACTTCCACGGTGATCGCATTATAATTTCATCATCATCAATGTCTAATAGCCAGTTTTTATAATATTTATGGAAAACTCCCACGAGCAAATTAGGCTTTTAATCTCACACTAATAATATTTATGGACTTAATCAGTAATCACGATTTTTTTTTAATTAAGTTACTTTACAGTTCGGTGGGACTTCATTCTTTCTTCATTCCGTTTTTGTTGCAAATTTGCGGCACTAATTTGTGCCAGCGATATGAGCCGCGTGCACCGCTCACCGCCGACGGGCTCGCTCCGTCGTTCCTGTGCTCCAAATGTTTCAAAAGGCATATCCTGAAGTTTATATCAATGTCAAGAGTAGACTGAAATGGAAGTGCCAACTGTTTAGCGGTAACCGCGACGGCTGCAGTGCCGCCGAAACGTCTAGGTCATTTTAAACAGTCATGCAATGATATTATAATATCATTATAATATATATCATTTAATATATATTATATATCATGCAGTCATGCATGTTCGTGATATGTTCCGAAATAATATTAAAGTTTAATGGACTTTTAATTAACTTCAAAAAGAGTTTTTTTGCTGAAAATTTCATTTAGAACACACGCTTTTTCTGGCGGTTCTTGATTATTGGATTGTCATTGGAGCTTTATTCACTTACTGAAATTTCAATCACTGATGTGGATCAAAGGCAAATTTACTAGCCAGAAGAAACAAACAAATAAAGTTACAAATAGGTATATGAAATGAAGTAATAATGAAACACTCATGTCGTGTATATTGGCTACTTGCATGCCTCATGGCACAATATGGTGGTACTAAATTAAACACGTAAGATCTGTATATATGTGACTGTAATAACCCGTTTTTTGACGAATAAATTTGATTGGGTTTGATCTGATTTGAAGCTGAAGCTGAAAAGCCTGAATTAAATTAACAGTGATTTTTTTAACACTCGTAATTGTAATCGTATTCACTTCATTTCCCCTTGGGGGGGTGGCCTTTGAAGAGGACATAGAAGCGGGCTCTCACGATGATCTCCTGAGTTGGCACGAACTTGGCATGAGCTTGCAGCATGACCCTTTCGAAAGGCCAAACGTACGGGAACTTGTCCATTACTATTAATATGTTGTGAAGTCTGTAAGTGTTCTGTAAAATTTAAATACTTAACTTTAAGCACTAATCATGTTTGTAAACTTTGAAGGAAGCATCTAAATGCATCCGAAATTGTTAATGGCACTATACCACAAGCATGTGCGCCGGGAGGGGTTCCTCTTGCACCCGCCCGGCTTAAAAGAAAATAGCTACACAGAGACCCGAGTACGAATATTCGACCCCTACGGTACGTAACATTATCGTATCGAATTCGAGAAACGTACTAAATTGTAGTTCCAAATACGATCACGGCGGGCGATGTTCCAAACGTCATGCGAATTTCTCCGTATTTATAACGATGTAGAATAGATACCCATGACTTCATCAAGTAAAAGTTAAAATACAAATACCTGTCTAAAGTATATGGAAACATGAGGCAGACATGATATTAGACGCACATCGATGATAGAAATAGGTACCTTTTATGCTGAACTCCATAAATATCATGTCCTGCCAATTTACTTCCCACTGGCTGGGCCCAGGCCTCCTCTCAAACCGACACGACTTGCGCTAGAATAGTCCCCAGGCGGGCCCAAGATTGGGATCTTTAAACACACCATTGAATTGCTCCGCAGGAATGTTGCAGTGTCCTGACGATCTTTTCCTTTACCGAAAAGATAAATATAACCCACTTGTTCTTGCCCCCGACTTCGTCAGCGCAGAATTCGTAATAATAATAAAGAGTTAACCCGTACTCGGAGACGTCCATTATTAACATATTAATGAACTCTTAAATGCAACATGTCTGATAGGGACCGAATTTCTAAGCAACACGACCTTGGGACAATACCTATAGCAGGCTAATTTAGATTTAAATAAATACGTAGCGGCTTAGTGGTTTGACGTATAGCCTCTCAAACCGAGGGACGTGGATTCAAGTCAAGATTTATGTGCGAAATAACATAATATTATGCTATTTATCATGAGCTCATCAATGATGAAAAACATCACGAGGAAACCTACACACTCCTGCGAAGAAATTCAACTGGATGTGTAAGGTCCCAATTCGCACTAGACCCGCTTGGGAACTACAACCCAGCTCCTTTCGTTCTGAGAGGAGATCTGTTCCCAAGAGTGGGACGTAAACAGACTGGAGATTAATATGACTATAATTATAGTAGCATTGTTCTCACCGGTGGTGCCGGGCACGTGGCTCCGTGTTCAACAAGCACTGACCCTACCATGGTCTTCCAGGGTTCCTTATACAACACCTCGCACAACTTCATGTTGAGCTCCACAAAACTGCGCTTATATTCGTTGTGGAGATACTCGTAAAACACGCCGTGAAGCTGCAACAAACATGATCTCTATGAGACAAATACATTTACGAGGGGCGGCTGATAAGTAATCTCCTTGGTCAGAAATATATACAAAAATAATGCTGGCTGGTATGGATTTATATTCGTTTGTTATTCTATTTTCAAAATGTATTACATTCATTTGTTTATTGCATCACGTTTATTTGTCTCCTACAATTGTTTCAAACATGTCGGTAGAAAAAGTGAAAATGGATAAAATCGAGCAGCGTGGTGATTAAGTTTTTGACTAAAGAAGGGAATACGCCTTCGGAGATCAGACAGCGTATGTTACGTGTGTTTGGCAGTTCGTGTTCTTCCGAATTTGTTATAAAGTTTTGGTCAAAGCAGTTTAAGTTAGGTCGTGAGAGCCTGGAAGATGATCCTCGTAGCGGAAGACCAGTTTCGGCCGTCACCGATGAAAATGTAGCCAGGGTGAAAAAAATTATATTAGAGGACCGACGAGTGAAGCAGTGGGAGATAGCTAGAGATGTGGGCGTAAGTAAAATGCGAGTCAATGAAATAATTCATGAGCATTTGAACATGTCCAAGGTTCACGTGCGGTGCATGTGCACGTTGGGTCCCCAGAATGTTGACTGCATTTGACATGGAGAGGCGTGTCAAATGTTGCGAAGAGTTTTTGGACATGAGTCGAGGGAAAGAGGAAGAAATAATTTCTAGAATTGTAACATGTGATGAGACTTGGATTCGACAATGGGACCCGGAAAGTAAGCAAGAGTCGTTAGATGAGATGAGATGCAAGGATGAGAAGCCGCCTCGGAAATTCAAGGTCTGTCCATCGGCAGGTAAACTTATAGCTACAATCTTTTGGGACACAGAAGGGATTTTGCTCATAGATTATTTACCGAAGAAAACTACAATGAATGCTGATTATTACTCAAACTTACTATATCAACTAAGAGAGACAATAAAAAAAAACGGCGAGGTAAACTAAGCAAAGGAATTCTGATTTTGCACGATAACGCACCAGTGCATATGAAGCACAATGAAGCTAGCAATTAAAGACAATGGCTTCGAAACCATTGACCACCCCCCTTATAGTCCAGATTTAGCCCCCTGTGTCTATTTTCTGTTTAGACTTCTCAAGAAAGACCTCAGTTGACGAAGGTTTATGACCGATGACGAAATGAAGGCTGCGGTTACTGACTTTTTTGACGACAAACCGAAAGTTTTTTTTTAATGGTTTAAATACAATATTTGAAAAATTTAATAAGTGCATTTTACTAGCAGGGGACTATATAGAAAAATAAAAAAAATTTAGCCACGACAGTCTTTTGTTTCATTGTTAGGTAGATTACTTTTCAGCCGCCCCTCGTATACCTAGGCCACTGTACAATGTTTCACTAATAAACAGGGAGCGAAACTTTGATGCCAACGAAAGCGTATGACGTCAGGCTACATACAGTGTTTTAATCTAGATTATACATTTTATGTAAGTAAACGCTTTATTGTACGGAAAATACAGAAATAAATACAAGTTACAAACAGGATCTCTACCGGTCAACCTATTATAGGTATTATTGGGATCTTTAGTTTACCGATGTTGATACGGCCAGGCCCCTATTCACCAACGTTACAAATGTCACTTTTCAATGACAAGTCGTTGTACATTGCTGACCTGAAGTGTTTTTGTTAAATGTCAATATCGGTAATCTAAAGATCTAGTATCAATTTACTATAAGTACTAAGATTTATTTAGATTTGTTTATTTAGACTAAAGCCCTTAGTGCTTGTCTATATCATAAATTCAATCTCTATGCAAAATTTCAGCTTTCTATGGCCAAAGGTTTCGGTTCCGGGTGTGCATTGTCTTTCAGTCACTCAGTCAGTAACTTAAGAGTTTTATAATATGATATTGATGATTGATAGATATAGATATTTTTTTTTTGTTTTTAGCTAAGTGCTCATACTATCAATTGTGAAATAAAATAACATGATATATTATATACCTTATCCTTATACCAGTTAGTACCAAAAAGCTACCG
Organism: Clepsis dumicolana; assembly: GCA_963691665.1. NCBI lineage: Eukaryota > Metazoa > Arthropoda > Insecta > Lepidoptera > Tortricidae > Clepsis > Clepsis dumicolana. The sequence goes on along the minus strand of OY829520.1, from coordinate 9,661,688 downwards.
ATAGGTTAGATTACCGATTACCGTAGCGGAACATTACCGTCACGTTGTCTCCAATAGTCTCCAAAACGGTTCCAGTTATGTGAATGTAATAAGGACTCCGTCGGGAATTCCGCTTCACAACTACAGACACATTGCTCAGAAACTTCGGATTTACATCAGATACATCGCAGCGTTCAGGTATTACTTCCGTCGTCTGTACATCGAAACAAAAAGGCATATTGAGCGGACGCTGACAGAACGAATTCTTATACCTGGGACCTTAAGCTACAAAAAATTGTACGCTTTGATATAAGTGCAGAAAGTATGTCATTATGCACGAGTCCTGATGTGTCTAGGGCCGAGCAGCAAGGCGAGGGTCGAGTCTCGGGACGAGTGAAAATTACACTTCCGCACTTGTACCAAACGACGTTTTTTTAATACATTTGCGAAAAAATTACAAAGAAGCGGTGGTGCGCCCACCACCACCCGCCGGCGCCCAGGGGGAGGAAGGCGGAGGGGTGCCGCCGGCGCCCAGGGGGAGGAAGGCGTAGGGGTGCCGCCGGCGCCCAGGGGGAGGAAGGCGGAGGGGTGCCGCCGGCGCCCAGGGGGAGGAAGGCGGAGGGGTGCCGCCGGCGCCCAGGGGGAGGAAGGCGTAGGGGTGCCGCCGGCGCCTTGGAAAAGTAAAAAGCACTAGTACGAAAAATACAACTGTCTGCATGAAACGTAGCTACAAAATGTATCACTTTTTGAGCAACTGTATTAAAAAGTAATTTTGCCACCAGCCACGCTGGTCCTTCTATTACACTAACAGCATACTTCTTATCCTATTTTCTGTGGGTCCCACAGTCAACTCGTCTAGGTTGCCTGGAACGGTTTTATTTAAGGAATAAGTTGGGTTTTATATCTTTTTCTGACATAATTATTACACCTACTTAGGTCGAGTGAGAAAAATCAGTGTAGCGTAGAATTACCACAGATAGTGCAGGAATACACTATGAGCTATCGTTTGAGCTATATATTGAGCTATATTTTGTTTAGTAGCTGTTAACGCCTAGCATGTGTGTGTACCGGCGGCGTGTCAACACGGCGCACCCACACACGCACACGGCGATCGGCGCCGCCGCCACTCGCCAAAGGACCACAGAGTACCTTTTAATAACTGAGATAGAGATGTCACTTCAACGTTTCGCACACAGCGACATCTGGTGCTTTGTGACGGCAAAATATGCGATGACGTCATTGACGTCTAGTTTCCTAAATGTAATTGCTATTACACCATGTTCTATTATATACATTAGAACATGGTGTAATAGAAATTGCCCAATTTTCTTTTTATCAGGCATTCCAACTCCAACTTAGACACCTGGTGAATGTGAAAAACCACAGATTAGAGAGGTAATCGCGGCCATTATTCATTCGTTCCGTTCCACTTATACCTTCACTGTACGTTGTTTTTAGTAAATAAAAAAATCTAAATAAATATCAAAACCTCCTGAATTACTAAAAATCTAAGTTTTCGCCCCATTTTATTAGGGTTTAGTTGCAGATATGATACGTCAACTCAACCAGTGTCCATAGAATATTCCATATAATATTTTAGCGTAAGAAAAACTGATGCGTGTAATGATATATTAGATAAGACATTACTATAATTAAAAAAGGTCGATGTTGCCAGTGCTCACAGAATAATTAATTAGCATAAACGCATTTTTAAAACTCCAATATAAACTATATTGATATTAGCACCACCTATCGACGTGTGACAACAACTTCATGTCTATAACCCAACCAAATAGAATATTACTTAAGTATATACTATACAATGTAACTTGAGTGACTACTGAAATTAGCTGAACAACGAAGTGTACATTTTGTTCTAAGTTATACCACCGTGCCAAAGGACCGTCAACGAGCTAGGCTGTGTCCAAATATTATTAATTTTGTAATCTTTTTTGGCAGTACACGTCTTCTGTTTCAAAATCGTTTTCAAATTTATTTATCTCCAACGACTCCATCCCAGCATTCAGTACCTGAGTTCGCACATTTGACTATTAGGGTTACAAATATTGTGTATAAATCTGTACGCATAAGCTATCACGCGTCGTAATTTACAAAAGTTAGAATACCGTTTAGTGATATTTGAATAGTATGACACGTGATCGTTACTATCGGTATTTAAATTACATTGAGACATTATTATTCGAAAAGCATCTTGAATAAATGCAAATTGCATAAGCGTGCGTTGAAGCATTGCTAAAAGCATGTACTTCGATTGATAAAGGACAATCATTCATAATGTATCTAGGTATTTTAATGTTATTTAAGTAGGTCAATTACCTTATAAACTTGGACCACATTGCTTCGATGTCAGACGGTACTGCATCATCCCATGTTATTTTTAATGACCATAATTTCTGTAAAATTACTTTAGCTAGAAGTATAGGTACATGGGTTAATGGGTTAATTAAACCTAAGGGGTCAAATATTTGTGACATAATTGATAATATGGAGCGTTTACTAACATGGTCTTTAATGTTTACTGAGAAAAGCAGTGAGTCTTCTCTGCATGACCAAAGTAGTCCTAGTGTATTGGAGTACTCATTATTAATTAAATTAAGTAGTTCATCACTGCTATTCTCATCAACAATTTGATTCATAATACCTGCACTAATTTGGAGTGCTATTTACGTAGATAAATTATAATTTTTATTAAATGACATAATATGGTCTAGATCGATATACTCCCTAATAAATTTACATTACTGTTCTTTGAAATGTGGTTCACGTTTAAATGTGGTTCACGTTTAAATCTCCGTTCTAAGGTCAGGAACCTGGACAGAGCTTGCTCGTATGAGTCGCCTAGTTTGTCAGGAGACTCCTTTAATGGGATTGTAACTTCAAAGCGCCCGTCTGGTAGACGAACTTTATTTTTTATGAAACTGTTCACATTCCTGCTCTTCCTTAGATATTTTTTAGATAACGGACTCCAATTTGAAAAACTGAGTAAGTTGATTTTGTAATTGGTCATCATAATTATTTAAAACTAGGTGATTGCAATGGACTGTATTAATTGTTGTATTAAGTGCTTGTGCTTGACCTGAAATCAACCAAGCTAATTTTGTTTCACTTAGTGTAGATTTATTTTTACCTAACGATATATTCTGAGAACAAATTAGTGTCCAGAATATATCAGCTCTGAGAAGCATGTCAATTGGCGAAGGTACATAGTGTATAACCGTATGGTAGGTTGAGCATGATGTTCCGTTCACCACGACGTTAATATTATTCTTGTTAGTTATAATCATCTCATTTTATATAGCATGTAACTTTTAAAATTAATGGTCGTAAGATCAATAGTTGTTCATATATGTAGTTTACAAAGGCGCCATAAGATGTCGCTGAATCACGCTGTTAAGATTTTTCTTAACATTATGACCTACCTTGTACAAAGTTGAATCGTTGAACTATTACAACACTTGAGATTGAAGCCCTTGTTTTATTCATTGGTCCTTCGAATCGGTTGTATACGAGACAAGTGCGATTTTTGCGTATCCAAATCAAACAATTCGTGAGAATTGTTTACACCGTATCTACGAACAGTGGATTGCCGTTCGGGACGGATTCAAGCAGCAGGCGGCGCCTAGTGTGAGACTGGACGAACTGCAGCCGGAACCAGAGGGAGAAATTGGATGGACGTCAGTGACAGCGGCAATCGTGGGACGGTTCGAGCGAGACAGCAGTACGCGAAAGAGAGAGAGAGAGAGGTGACGTGCTTACATCGGACAAATTGTGAGTGATTTTATTATTTTAAAACTGTTTATTTATCAGTGAGAAAAGAGATCAATATTGAACCTTATTGAAAGAAGTATTTTAACTTTGAAAAATTCATAGTGCATTGAAGAGTCAAGCAAAAGTGAACTTTATTAATATTAGTAAAATAACTTTAAAAATTGCAGTAGAGCTTTTAGACATGGAATAATTTAAGAAAAGTGGTTACTACGGGGAACCTATGCCCGATTTTACTTAAAAATTTAATTGCTCAAACACTTGTAAAATTTTAAAAACCTATTATAAGGACTTGTAAAATTTTAAAAACTTATTATAAGGACTTGTAAAAATTTGAGATTTCATTCTAAGGAATTGTAATTTTTCAAGTATTTATTTATTTGAACTTGGGAAGCTTGAGAGAGCAATTTAAAATCAGTACTTCTAAAGTTATTATCTAAATTGCGGGTTTGGTTATTTACGTGTCGAGTATTATTTGGAAAACATCAATGGGTTAATAGCATCATAAATTGATATTTCCGGTAGGTTTGGAAAATTATAAAAAATCTCCTAAAGAACGCGTCACCGAGTCATATGTAGATGTAAGGTTAGAAAATTTAGAAGCATTGTGGCTTGAGTTTTGTATAAAACAGAAAACTTATCGAAAAATTTGGTTATAATCTACAGGCAACTGAATACATGTCGGATGACGTGTATAATGTAACGCAAGAATTATACTTCGATTATAAAGTTGTCCTAAAATCTGTCGCTACTAATTTTAAACGAATTAAAGCTAATAAGGCTAAAGAGTCTTCACAGCCTTCAGGAACTGTCTCGACGTCTGTGAAGTTACCCAAAATTGTGATTCCAACCTTTTCGGGTAAATACCTCGAATGGGTAACGTTTCGGGATTTTTTCGAGTCGTTAGTACATAATAACGACTCCATAGACAATGTACAAAAGATGCACTATCTTAAGGGGTATCCTACTGGTGAAGCTGAACAACGGCTTAGACAGATTCCAATTTCTGAGTCAAATTATGTCAAATGTTGGGACTTATTAAAAGAACGCTACAATAATAAGAAATTCATATGTCATACAATCTTAAAGCAGTTTTTGTCACAACAGAGCACAAAAACGCTACAGCAGAGTCAGCTAACTTTTTAAAAGAGTTGATGGATACTAGCAACGATTGTTTAAATGCTCTCGCTAATATCGGTATAGATGTGAGTACCTGGGATGTTATTGTTATCCATTTGCTTACACTCAAACTAGATCCTGAGTCTCGGAAACAGTGGGAGTTGAGTGCGTCGGGAAACACAAATTTAGACGAATTACCAACATACGAAAGGTTCAAAGAATTTATAACGCAGCGTTTTAGAGCTTTAGAGTTTATAGAAAATAAAAAAACCTGTTCATAATGCCAATAATACCGCACACAATGTGAAACCTCGAGCGTTGCACGTGGTTAATAACACTCAATGTCCAATGTGTTCTGATACTCACAAAATTATATTTTGTAAGAAGTTTATTAAGCAAGATGTAAACACACGCCGTAACTTCGTTCAAGAGAAGGGTTTATGTTTCAACTGCTTAGGTGGAAATCATTCTGCTCGGTTTTGTCAGAATTCCACCACATGTCGGATTTGCAAACGTCGTCATCATTCCTTGCTTCATCCCAAGAGTAGTTCCGAGGAGGTCACTTCCTCTGCCAACGCTACAGGAAGTTATACGGGTTCAGTTCAGAGAGGGAATAAACCAACTAGTGATGAATCTACTAGTAATCCTGAATCGGTTTCAATCACGAACAATTTCGCATCAAAAGATAACAACGAAGTGCTGTTGGCTACGGTCTTAGTAGGCGCGCAGTCAAAAAATGGGGCATATTATACCATAAGAGCTTTGCTGGACCAAGGCTCACAAGCTTCCTTTGTAACGGAAGCCATGACTCAGTATTTAGGACTTCAAAAAATACCGGTCAAAGGCACCATTTCGGGTCTTGGAGGAGACAACAATGTGCTCTCCCAGTCCCAGACATAAAACTTTCAGTGAAGGCTTATGTATTTAAAACGGTCACTACTTTACTTCCTGCAAGGAAAGTAGTTAAATTAAACGGAGTCGATGTATTGGACATGCAGCTGGCAGATCCGAATTATCACACGCCCAATAAAACTATCTATAGTAGGATAATTCAGGAAAAATGCTTTGGGCACTTTGGTAGCTCAATCTACAAGTTTTGGTTGGGTTTTATCGGGTGTAGTTAATTCGTCAGGTGATTTGTCATCCAATGTGGTTGTTTTGCATTCCCAAATCAAAGAGGACGAAATCCTCAAGAGATTTTGGGAATTGGAGGCAGATTCATCCGTTGGTAACGAACGAAATTTGGTATCCGACGAGGAGAAACGATGTGAGGAATTATTCGCGGCAACTACGACGAGAGATTCCGAAGGGAGGTAGGTCGTAAAGCTTCCTTTCAAGGAGGATAATCCAAGTCGCGCGAGGTATCTCAAGAAAGATTTTACGGATTAGAAACAAGGTTAAATAAAAATAAGGACCTTAAAGCAAAAAACAGCGAAGTGATTGAGGAATACTTACATGCACATGGAACGAGTACCTGAAAACGAGAAGGAGCGGGTGTCAGTGTACTTATCTCATCATCCGGTAATAAGATTAGATAAAGACACAACTAAACTGAGAGTCGTTTTTGATGCGTCCTGCAAGGGAAAAAACGGAGTGTCCTTAAACGACAATCTGCTAGTTGGTCCAAGGTTACAGCCAGATTTACGACAGCTGGTGCTGAGGTGGAGAACGTGGCCAATTTGTTTGGTAGCTGACATTGTAAAAATGTACCGCCAAGTCAAAGTAGCATCAGAGGACGCGGACTTTCATAGAATACTGCGGAAAATGAACAACGACACCGAACTAAAGGAGTACAGATTACTACGGGTAACCTTTGGAACTGCGAGTGCACCTTATCTTGCCGTGAAAGCACTCCAACAGGTGGCTCTGGATGAAGGATATGAGTATCCAATGGCTGAAAATAGAGTACTTACCGACTTCTACATGGACGACCTAATGACAGGTTGCCAAAATATAGAAGAAGGAGTGAAAATCTATAGAGAAACCAACGAGATGTTAGGCAAGGCAGGGGTTCATACTCCAAAAATGGTCGAGCAACTGCAATCAGCTCCTACAGGAAATTCAAATGGAGAATGAGGATAGGGTCAAAGGGCTGAAAATAAAAGTAGACGAGTTCATAAAAATACTAAGTCTTACATGGAATCGGGAACGAGACGAGTTTCAATACTCGGTGACACTGCCGCCGATGAAGACACCTGCAACAAAAAGAACGATTACTTCAGACATAGCGAGACTGCTCAATCCAATTGGATGGCTTGCACCAAGCATAATCGTAGAAAAGGTCATGATACAAAAGCTCTGGTTGACAGGTTTAAGCTGGGATGAAAGTGTACCAAGCAACTTACTGAAAGAATGGTGTACTTACCGCGATGAATTGTCTCTATTGACCTCCATACGAATATCGAGATGGCTGGGCACACGCGAGAGCGACCGTCTAGTTGAATTGCACGGGTTTTGCGATGCATCCAAGATGGCTTACGCTGCTGTGGTTTACATTAGGGTGATCGATGAAAGGGGCAAGGTAACTGTTACCTTAGTTACTGCAAAAACCAAGGTTGCGCCCATAAAACAGGTTTCTATACCCAGGCTAGAACTATGTGGAGCGGTTCTTTAGGCAAGATTGTTGGTGGAGCTAGCTGATCTTCTGAAAATTTACAAGAACTACATTCACGCATGGACTGATTCGACCATTGTTTTGGCTTGGTTGAATAGCCATCCGAATAAGTGGAAAACTTTCGTGGCTAACCGAGTGTCGGAGATCTTAACAACATTAGAGTCAAATCAGTGGTCCCATGTTACGTCTAAGCGCAATCCTGCAGATTGTGCATCGCGGGGGGTACGTCCATCAGAGCTTCGGAACACCTGCATATGGCTAGACGGACCTGATTTCTTAAAACAAGATTCCATCAAATACGACAAACTGAAGAATGTCACAACGGACTTAGAAGAGGTTAAAAAAGTTAAGATGTTTCACACTGTAGCCTACACTGACATATGGGAAAGGTTTTCGTCACTTACAAAGTTGGTCAGAGTAATCGCTTTTTGCAGACGTTTCTTGAATATCAAGAAACAGGTAAAAGATAGGCACTGCTCAAGCTATCTGACTAGCTAGGAGATCAAGGATGCTACTGACACATGCATTAGGCAATGTCAGGCTCAACATTTTGGAGAAGATGTTGCGGTTTTAGAAACAGGAGGACAAGTACAGAAAAGTTCGAAGCTAAAAGCGTTGAATCCTTTTCTAGACGAACAACATGTTATTCGAGTTGGAGGGCGTCGCAGGCATCCTATTGTGATACCAAAGAAATCGGCGTTGACAGCATTGCTTGTCTCCGACGAGCATGTAAAAACTTTACATGGCGGGACTCAATTGATGCAAAACTATATTAACTCCAGATACTGGATTTTAGGTGTGAGAGACGTCATTAAAGCTCATATTCGCAAATGCATCGCTTGTGTGCGCCAAAATGTGTCTACACAAAATCAATTGATGGGCCAACTACCACCAGCAAGAGTTACACCAACTAGACCATTCAAATCCTGTGGTGTAGACTACGCGGGACCCATACAGTTAAGAACGTCAAGCGGGAGAGGGCACAAGGCATATAAGGGTTACATAAGCCTGTTCATCTGTATGGCTACCCGAGCCGTACACCTTGAAGTAGTGAGTGATCTGACAGCAAAGGTTTTCTGCAGGCATTTAAACGGATGGTGGCTCGCCGCGGTCATTGTCAAGAAATGTGGAGCGATAATGGAACAAACTTCGTTTGAGCTTCCAACGAGCTAAAGCTGATGTTTAACTCAGAAAAATCCACTTTCTTGACCGAGATTGCAGAGTCCCTAGCAACTAATGGTACGACGTGGCATTTCATTCCTCCCCACGCGCCTAACTTCGGCGGATTGTGAGAAGCAGGAATCAGGTCGACTAAATACCATCTGAAACGAGTGATAGGAGTCGACGTTGACGTTCAAAGAGATGGCTACTGTTCTAGCACAAATTGAAGCGTGTCTGAACTCCAGACTGCTGTCGAGGATGGATAACGACCCCAATAACATCAACGTTTTAACCCCAGGCCACTGGCTGATAGGTGAGCCATTAGTCACAGTACCAGATGAAGACTTTACAAAGACAAATATTGGAAGCCTCCGAAGATGGCAACACACACAGCGAATTGTCCAAGATTTCTGGCGCAGATGGTCGCAAGAATATCTCGTCAAATATTACAAACGTTACAAGTGGGCCAGCCAAACTCCTGAACCGAACGTAGACGATGTGGTGTTGATAAAGGAAGATGACTTGCCACCTAGTCGTTGGTTATTTGGCAGAGTGGTTGAAAAGCACCCTGGTGCGGACTGGATTACGCGTGTGGTTACATTGCGCACTAAAACGTCTTTAATTAAAAGACCCACTTCTAAACTGTGTATTCTACCAATAAGTGAGTAGAGCTAAGGCTGACGCTTTTGATTTTAGTCATATTGATGTGATATATGTATAGGTTCAAGGTTAGTTACAATTTTAGCATTACTCAACTGCATTGTGTGTTATGTTTGTCATTTTGCCATGGTGGGCGGTAAAATGAAGGACAAATATCTGTGCTTGGTGGGCGGAATGTATAACCTTATGGTAGGTTGAGCATGATGTCCCGTTCACCACGACGTTAATATTATTATTGTTAGTTATAATCATCTAATTTTATATAGCATGTAACTTTTAAAATTAATGGTCGTAAGATCAACAGTTGTTCATATATGTAGTTTACAAAGGCGCCATAAGATGTCGCTGTACGGTGGCGTACTAAAGCTGAATCGCGCTGTTAAGATTTTTCTTAACATTATGACCTACCTTGTACAAAGTTGAATCGTAGAACTATTACACCACTTGAGATTGAAGCCCTTGTTTTATTCACATAGAATGTAGGATCCGCTAAGGTAATGTTTTGGGGTATATTTAACGATTTATAATCCACCTTTGTGGTTGGTAATAATTGTGTAATGCGAGGAACAACCAAGCAATTAATGTTCTCGTTGTATGAATTAATTCGTGACGATATAAGGACGTCACAGCGCTTTGACAAGCGTGATGATTGAAGATTGACCCTTCAACTAATGTCGAGGTTGAAGAAGTAGGTAATTTAAGTTTAGCACACAGGCTATCCGTAATGAAACTAGATGTGCTGCCGTTGTCTAACAAGGCACGCACGTCGTGATGTTTACCGTCGCTATCGGTAATTTTAATTAAAGCTGTGGATAACAATACACATATTGTGAACAGCTGACAACGCAATGTTGTGAATAGGACTAATCGGTTGTCCTTGGGGTTCGGGATTAGAAGCAGAATGTAATATGACGTCATTATTAGAAGGAACATTCTAAGATGTAGAATCTTTTTGCTGATCATGCAACAAGCTGTTGCGCATTAGTTTACACGAGTGGCAAGGATCCAACTTACATGCACCTACAGCGTGTCCCTGGCGTAAAAAATTTAAACACAGTTAAAGCGCCCTAGCCCTTTCGACTCTTGTTTCTAAAGGAAGTGATATGAACTTTTGACAGCGGTAGATCGCATGATTATTTTTACAGAAAGGACAAAGGTCGCGCTGGAGGCGAATGTGTATTTGTCACAAAGGACTTTTGACGGACGTGTGTAGGATCACTAGACCTCCATTTTTTACTAGCTTCCTCCTTTGTTTCCAACAAATCAGCACGGATCTTTAAAAAGCTGTGAAAATCTGTTAATGTGGGTAGCTCCATTAAATTATTGCGATGAGTTTCCCATTCTCGCGTTGTTATGTAGTCTAACTTGTTTTAATTCTAATTAGCATATCCCAATGCTCAGTTGGTAAATTAAGTGAATTTAAAGCTCTAAGATTTCTCTTGACAGTATCTATAATGTTTCGCAACGATTTCGAAGACTCTTTTGTCAATATCTCAATGTTAAATATCGCTTGCATATGATTAGTGACAAGAAGTCTTTTATTGTGAAATCTGTCACATAGCAAGTCCCAAGCTACGTTATAATTTTATTCTCTGCGGAGAAATCGATCGACCGGCCCGTAAATAATGAAATTTACTAATTGCAGGTATAGACCCATCTGAATGAATAAGACTATTAAAAGTATCGTGGAATTCTAACCAGTCTTGATAATGTCCCGAACCCGGCCCACCTTCGCGTGCAGTGCAACAAGAACCTGTGACCGAGGAGCCGCGGCGGCCGGGCGTGGGCTCCGCCGCTGGCGCCAACAGTGCCCTAAGCACGACTTGTCGAATCCTGCGTTACGTTACGGTTATCGTATCGAGATCGAGAAATCTCATACAAAATTTTAGTTCCAAATACGCTCACGGGCGGGCGCTGTTCCAAACGTCATTCAAACTCGTTAGTTTACTATTCGATTTTACGTGACGCAGGATTCGACAAGTCGTACTTAGGGCACAGCAGTCTCAAATGTTTCGCGTTCTTTGTACTGCTCGTCTGGAATTTCACACGAATTTTCTGTGTCACATTGGACGCAATCATAATCGCAATAAAGTTCCTCAATTTTGGACAAACGGGCATTTAATTCATTCAACTTTCGACTGTTTCTAAATAATTTTTAAATAGCGTAAGCTTAGCCTTAGCACGCTTTTTAATTAAGTCTTTGAAGTCCATGTTGAAAGAAAAGATAAAGAAAGTCTTTATAAATGGCTTTAAAGTAGAAGATAGGTAACAAATAATAAACCTCTAATAATTTAAGAAGATGCGGTGATGTATGTAATCCGGTGCAATGAGTCGCTAGAAGTCATTGCAAAATTAATTAGTTATGCAAATGTTGAACGAAAGAAAATAAGAAAAATGCTTAAATGCAGCGAAATGCGGGTGTGCGAGCATACGAAAAGTGCGGTAGCGGTAGGTAGCAAGCGAGGCGCCGGGCGTAACCGGTTTAGCTCGAGCGGCTAGCGCGCGACCCAGCGCAGCGACGGTTCGATGGAATGTTTTAGAACACACGGTTGACAATAATTAGCAAAAAATGAAACAGTTCGTACACAGATCGTTAAAATCCAAATCTCGGGACTCTGAAATGAATTTAATTTTAATGCTTTGGGAATGCTATGTTTAGGATTCTACTTTAACAGAAGATTTAATTTAATTTAATGATTAATTAATGATGTTGAAAAAATTTGAAAACGATTTTGAAATAGAAGGCGTGTACTGCCAAAAAAGATTACAAAATTATAGTACATTGTGCATGAAGGGCGGTAAGAAGGGTATTATTAACGAAAGTCTATTAGAAGGCCGACGCCGAAGGCGGAGGGCTTTTAATGACTTGAGTTTGTAATACCCTTACTGCCCGTGATACACACAATGTTTTTCTTCACATTTACAAAATTGAGGAAATAAATACATACAACAAAAGGCAAAAAATCTATTTATTAAAAGTTTGGTCTTCACATACAGAAGACATATTTTACTAAGTACAGGCAGTACCTCCGTAAATATTAGATTAAGTATATACGATTATAAATATAAACTCAGCAGTCGGCAACAAATAATAGTTTTGAGATTGTCAACTTTTTTCAATGGAGACTTCAGACTTCCAGTACTTCCACAGATAATGATAAAAAACGCGTTTAGAAATTGGAAAGACGAAAGCCCATCCATACAGCCAGTTTTTATCGTTTTCAAAATAAAATTCACTGAAATAATTGCAAAGTAAACTCAAATAGTTTTAAAACACAATAATAACGTTTAAATTAAGTAATACTTATTTGTAGAAAACGTTAAAAACCATGTTTGATTTAAAACCTCCTTAGTGTGGAATGACATATTGTACCTACTTACCTACGAGTGAACGCCATATTTTTTAAAACTAAACTCATTACTCCCTTGGGAAAATTACAAATTACCTATTACTCCCGTAGGAATAATTTAGGTCGTTGTCCTTCAGTATGCCTGCGTACAATACGACGCTTAACGAGCAAGTGTGATGAAAATGATATTTGGACACAGCCTAGCTCGTTGACGGTCCTTTGGCGAGTGGCGGCGGCGCGGCGCCCGCGCCGATCGCTGTGTGCGTGTGTGGGTGCGCCGTGTTGACACGCCGCCGGCACACGTACACATGCTACGTACATATGCGTAGGTACAATAAAACGGCTAAAAAACAAATACAAATATTGTATAGTTTCCTGAAAAAGTTAAGGTCACGGGTGACATCAGTCATAAATTTCCTGATTCAGGCCGTAGCCATTCAATACACATTTCGCTTGTTGAAGTGGTTTTTCAGGGTTCCGTACCTCAAAAGGAAAAAAACGGAACCCTTATAGGATCACTTTGTTGTCTGTCTGTCTGTCTGTCTGTCAAGACCCTTTTTCTCTAGAACGCGTGGAGGTAGCATGCTGAAATTAATATCAAATACTCAAGCCTGCGGTCCCTTGAAGCTGTAAAAAATTAACCTTGTAAGTCAACGCATTCAAAAGATACAGTCATTAAAAAGTCTATTTCCATAAAAATTGCCGAAATTCAAAAACCTAAAGGGTACATCCAGTTGTCCTAGAAACTTAAAATTTGGTATGAAGGTAGCTCTTATAGCACAACCACTCAGAAAATTCTCAAAATCTTAAATTTTATGTCGGTCTGTAGATTTCGCAGACCAATATAAGTTGACCACACACTGCGTACATTTTGCTTAGGAGCAGGGCTCTGCTAACACTGGACTTCTTTAAACACTGGGAAAAAGCTTTAAAATCTTTCTACGGAACACTCGTGCGCGAGTCCGACTCGCACTTGTCCGGTTTTTAGCAGAAAATAAGTCCATGATCTCAATTGGAGTATCTTTTTGTATTTACCCCATTTTTTTTTTACGGTTTTCCCATGCATATTATCAATTATACTTTTAAAATAAAAAAATAATAGTCCTACACATCGATTTCGATGACGGCGACCCGGACCATAGCTATTTTTTTTATTTTATCATACGTACATACACTTTTACATACTTTTTTTATATATCTGTAAGACTTAATATAAAATAAAACTTACATCCTATTATGAGCCTTAATGTGACTTTTAAAATACCTACTCACTGAAACATGAATGCACAGAAAAAAAAGCGGCCAAGTGCGAGTCGTAACATTCATCAACATATAAGGTACATGTACTTACATCAACTAGTCCTGTCATGGCATAATAAAACTAATAAAATAGTTTCAGAATAATAAGGAACAACCTAAAATACACTTTACGTGACAGTTGCAAAATAATTTCAACTTACATAAATGACACCGAATACTGCTGCTAAAACTACACACAGGGTATTCATTTTTCCCAACATCAATTAAGTACTTAGTACTTACTGTGTGGGTGAAACAGTAGGAATAAATATTTGCTTAATAAATAGTCAGTCAAACTAGGTACACTTATGACATAAATAGGCTGCAGATGATTGGGCAATTATTAACCTAGGCGAGCGAACCGAGGGTTCTATTTGCAATTGAATATTTTCTTCATACCTACAAGGCAATTTAAAGACATGAGAAAGTAACGCACCTTCTTTTCGAGCTTACTTACTCTATTCGCGTTAACGTCAAACGTAATAAGTACAGTCAGTGTCAAAAGTCGCTCATCACTTTTGTACCTTGTCGCAATAACACACTTGTCAATCACGTATGACGCGCTATATCTGGCCGTAGAGCGAAAAGGTACAAAATTGACAAGCAACTTTTGACGCTGACCCTTGTAAAACGATCTTGCTCATCTAACAACTATGGAGTCTATATTAAATTTAACCAAGAACTGATCCTGGTCACGGGTAGACCTAATTCTAAAAATACCTAGCCTAATCATACTAAGAAAACATAAATCCTTGGTCACCGCGACACTATTCTGAAGTACCCTAGCTTACACTGATCAGCTTACCTAGAAATTTCTAACAATTGTTATTATTATGGCCTTGTGATTCGTCTAGTGATTGTGGAACCTACATTGTGAACGCTGTAGTAAACCCAAAGTACTTTAAGTCAAAGTAAGAATGGATCCCTGCTTAACTAAGAAAACACTCCTAAGTGGTTAAGGAATAATACATACTTGTTAGGAATAAAACAATTGATTAACTGCATCATATAAAGAATAGTAAGTATGTCTATGAAGTATTAGAATTGGCTAGCAAATTAACTAAAGTTATGTTATCTTAAATGAAATGAGGTTTAATTGTGTCAAAAGTATTTAAAGATTAAAGGAATGATTTAACAAAGTAATTCTACTAACTGTAGTAAAACAAAGTAACTGGGGTAACATTAATGCTTTTCAAATAAGCATTATGCTTTGTGGCTAAGATTAGGGCCCCATCCTTCCGCCCAAGACTATCGTCTTTGGTTGATACCATAACTGTGAGACTCGACTCCAGACTGGACATCTCTCCACCGCCCCCAGGGAGTATTGAATTATTTATTTATCAAAAGTCTATAGTCAGTATAGCAGTAATGTCAGTATTTTTACTACTAGAGATAGAGAGGAACCCCGCAAATGTATCAACCATTGTATTGGCTAATTTTCTTTTCACATAGGTATTTATAGTACCTGATTACTGCATATTTATGTCTGCCAAAGATCAATATTTTATAGATTTATATAGAGTATAGAGTACATATCATAGCAACATGAGTAACCATATATATTTAGTTTTCCAAGATTGTGAATTTCAATCACTCAATTAATATATAAACTGAGTATTAGGTATATCAATATATTTAGCTGTATACCTAGTTTGGCATTCATTATTTGCCTTCTTTATTTAGAAGTAATAGGGAATGTTATAACTTTCAGTTAGATAGTGCTTATATCAGCTATGAATTTTCATGCAAACATATTTCTATTGCTTTGAAATCCCTTTGTATTATAATGTACTCTAATATAACTTCGGAAATATCATAAAGATTATCTACGATTATAAACTAGTTAAAAGTCACTAAATAATACAAGTTTTGGAGCGAACGGGCCAAGGGTCAAAAATGACTAAAAATACTGAAAATGCAAGCAAAACATAAATGTAAATTTATGTCTTGGTCTATTAGCTATCATTAAATTAAGATCTTAAGTAAAATGGGATAATTAGGAAGGCGTAGGAACACATTTAGTATAGATAGTAGTCATTAGAACCTTGTCGTATAAGACGTAATAACATTCAGTAAGGAAATGTAGGCGACAATTTGAAGTGTCAATGTGACAAGGTACACAGTATGTTTAGCCAGGAACACAAGCGCTAATTTAAGTGGGAGAACATGGGAGATATTGAGGATGCCGGTTTAGAAATACCGCCATTTTGGCAAAGTTTTGGAACTAGTAGCGGGAGTTTTTGGCTATAAATTAAGAAACACATTTAAGGAAAAATAAAAGGGTATCGTCTAATTACGATAAAGACCAATACTATAAGTGATTTGGATATTAAGAGAAAAGTTATTGATAAATAAATTTAGAAATTTACGCGTTAAATACGAAAAGTGTCGAAATTAAATAAATTAGGTTAGTGTATATTTTTAACGTGAGGTAATTAAATGAAATCCAAATATGAAAATAGTTGCATCTGGAAATAAATTAGAATTTTAGAGTAGGTTCAGGAATAATTGGCGAAAAATAATGTAGTGTTTGGGCATAAATTATTCTAGTTCTGGTATCACCAGAATATGTCCACGAAGTCCGCATTGTCCGTGATGTCCGTGATGTCCGAGATGACGTCATCAAATCTATAAATAGAGGCGGAAGAAAAGTGGAAAGGAGGATTGTGGTTCCGGATTTTGTACAGTTTACATCTCGCGTATTTGGTTGATTCAGTTTTGGCGGGAATCCAAAGAAAGAGATCATAATATCAGAGAATTAACATCGCATTGTCAGTTTAAGGGGTTAATTTTGTATCAGACGTGTTTATCATTTAATTCTTTTAATTGGGGTAAATTCATTAGCATTTAATTGGGGTTTGATTTTTAATATTTTAAAGTAAAATCAGGTTATAGCGGTTGTAAGTTAGATCGAGTCTGCTGAGTGTTAAGTGGAGTTTGGTCATTGGTTTTTAATTTATTAATGAAATATTTAATGCTAGCTTTCATTCGGAAGGTTTTCGTGAAGGTCTATTTGCAGCCCTGTGGCGGTAAATGTTCTTTGCTTCTGTGAGACTTTGGTCGCCGTTCCATAGCGGTTTGAATTAGAGTCTTACGCATTGTTATTGTATTTTATTACTAATATTTTTCGTGTCTTTCCCCTTAACGTTATTTCTCGAAATCTACCTGTGTCAACGTCAGGAAATAATAGTTAAATCTTCACCGGATTGTGAGAGCGATCTGGAGGCTGTCTGGTTCACGCTGGGCAGTCTAAATACTCTCTTGCAGTGCTATTGGATTGGCAATATCAGACTTGACGGTTGATCTGGTTGTCGTGTTACGACACAAGAACGGGTATTGCCAATACTTAGTATTTGCAATCCCCATATCTATATATTTATGCATACACTACATAGGTATTCTGCTGTTCCGCCCGGTCTTTCTCTTAGGGGAAAACGTTCGCGTTTTCCAAGACCTAGCAACAATTAGGGACTGGTTAGGAAAGTTGGCACACACAACCTCTTTTATAGGAGCATAGTAGAGTTTCATTGCACCTCGAAACACTTTACACTACACTAAATGTAAATGTGGGAACGTACCCTAGTTTTGCCTGTTACACAGAGATTAGGGTGCCTCTTGGCGTAGCTAAAGTACAAGTTAGGATGATAGGGAAGTTAGGCAGGGACTTTGTTGTTAGGGAATAGCTAGAATGGCGAAGCCTAGTGACGGACTAGATAGCCCAATTTCGCGGACACACTATTAATACATAAAAGTGAGATCATTGGTTTTCATCACAGAGCTAGGGAAAAGCTTAAAATCATACACACCAATAGTCATAAGTAAAATTGCCTAATTAAATGACTCACTAGATTATAATTAATTCCATAACAAATCCAGATAGAGTTTTTATCCTTAATTGATTTGTACTCTCTTTGCTTAAATTATCATCCATGATGAAATACGTTTTAAGACTAGCAACAGGTCCGTAGTAGTTGATCCTACTCAGTAGATCATGGATCTGAGGCCAGCCCTGGGGAAACCACCCTGGTGAAAAGGTAACCGCCTAAAGCGGAACCGATTCTTTGGCTCGCGTCTCTGCTGATATGACTAGAAGCCCGCCAAGTTACATGTAATGATGGTTGGCGACCGTTAGTTTTAATCGTCATAGTTTAACTTACAACACAGAGTTAATCAAGGGATAAAATACTCACTGTTTGATTAATTAAAATTCATCATTAAAACATTCACAAAGTAGAGTGAACGTAGACCTAAACTGAAAGAGTCATAAAAGTTAGACAATTTATAATATTAGTATATAAAGTTATTTGTTAAGAAATTCCAATTGAACTCTATTATATGATCATTAAGAGCTATGTTGACTCACACCTCAATACAGTAAAGTTACTTGCTAAAATATAAGCAGTGTCAAAAGAGTAAAGTTGCAAAGACAAAGCTATCCTCCAATCGACTCTATCATTCATATACTAAATGAACGTTGTGTTTTGTTCATGGTTACGTTCCGAGCAAGTTTGACACCGTATGGGCAAATGAGCTTAACAGTGAACTAACATTGTCTTCATTTATCTTTCAATACAGACATAATTGAAAGAATTCTAAGGCAAAACATTACCTGAAAAGAAAACGTAGTTCTGTCTGTGCAAACAAGCTTAAATGACTGATAAATAAATATATATAACTCGGCGACTAGGACCGGGACGAGACATCGCACACACCAGCGGACCTGGTTTGCTAGCTAGCTGTGTCAGGATGAAATGGGTTTTACACGTAGTAGAGCTTGGTCATGAGCTTTACTCATCCTCAAGGTCGATTGAGGTGGTTGAAATAACTGCAGACACATCATGTTTCACTTCTAGGCCAGTCTTTATTTGATTAAGGCCTACATCAATGACTCTACCGCACGGTTCGGAAATAACCTTTATTGAGAAGATACCGGCAAGAAACTCAATGAGGTATAATCTTTTCAATAATAACACCATACGAGGTCTAAATTAGTTACAATTGATATCACAGTTAACTCGTTACTATTAACGCGAAATGCAAGTACCATATTGGAAACGTTGGAGAGTTCTGTGCTTGCGCCCATTCACGTGATATATTGCCAAGATATCATTTAAGACTCAAAATAAGACTCTGTACTTGGGGCACAGGCACTTAGTTCATTAAATCACTAACAATTCTCCTTAAAACTCAAAGCACCAAGCCGATACAAACGGATTACATTACCAACTTGTGATCAGTCCGACCCCCCCGATCAAGAATCCCCTTTTCTTTTCAAAGTTACTAAATGTCATTTCGACCTTATACCAACTACCCACAAATGAACCAAGCACAGACCACTCCCAAGCAGTATTTATTTGACAGCTGTCACCGCTTGACGTTTCGTTAAAATCATAACAAATGAAGGTAATTTATAACTTTAGACTATGACCAACACCGACTAGTGTATCGATTCTCCGACATATATAAAAGCAAACCTAAATAAACATAGATCCTTAGTGTTCATTGGTAGAAGTTGAAACTTGAAAAGTACATACACATACATTATACTTTATGAGCAGTTTTCTAAGTCAAAACTAGGACATTTAACAATCCACAAATATATAATTGACATTCACACAATGAATGAATATGTGTTAGTTTTGAGGTCAAGGCCAAGGAGGTATTTCTTGACACCAGCATGGGCAAGGAAGCTATACAAAATTAGCATGCTTTCATTTAACTTTCAATGTAAACAATAATTGAAAGGGATTAGGCATAAACATTACCTATCCATAATATGATAAAACAAAATCATAACCATAAACCAAGTTCTGGCTTAACAAACAAAGCTTAATTGAGTAAAAGACAAAGTACTTAGACATGTATGTGAATAACATAAAAGTAGATTATAGTATCTATAAAGCTGTACTTACTTACTGCAAAAACATCAGCTGCATTAAGCCATGATTGATCTGTGAAATTATACTAAATAAAAGTGTGTCTAAATTAGACCATTCATAATGTACCATAACAAATGATATTACATGACCTTTCTCTGTTATTTAATTGGACCTTATTTAAGATTTTCTTTCAACAAACTGCCACCATGGAACAGCGCCATTTCGTCTTCCATTACATGTTTAGATGCTCTTTGTCTTTACTCATAAACTACTGAACAGAACTAGATGAAACATATGTTAAAATGAGCGTAAGACACTAGTCTTTAATAATCAACTCCCGTTTTCCTTGCATTTTCCATAATCTCTTTGTATTATTCATAATGTTATTCCCATGCCGCGTAAGTCTAAAATACTGAATCGAGTCGTATGAAATTTGCTAGTATAGAAGATTATAATGCAGAGATTATTCTCCAATAATTGTTTTCCTTGCATTTTGAGTATTTTCTTTGTACTAAAGATAAATATCCCAGTCTTAATTTAACGCCCTCTATTATCATAAGCTTGAACGGCGTGTACCTAACCCAGTGGTATATCTTAATAAATTTTAACCAGGTTATTACTCATTACTGGTCAATGGAGGTTTCCATCCTTCGCTCAACTTAAGTGAATATCCTTCAATAACTATGGATTGAAATAAATACTCATAATAAGAAGAGTATAAACTGAATTGACCAAATTGGATTGTGATCGTCTAGAAAGATTAGGACTCCCTACGTTGTGTAATTTTTTGTTTTAGTAATCCCAAAATTCTTTAAGATGTGGTATGTCTGGATTAAAACAAGGTGTAAGTTTTAGAGGTATTCATGTATTCAAACTAAAGACTTATAATTAAACACAACTAATGTCACACAGTATAATAAAAATAAAACATAACTACTAACTAGTATAACACATTATAATAAAAATAAATAATGTAAGTGTACTGATTTCTGTAGTAAGTGAGTAGAATAGTAGGTAGGGTCTGGGAATGGGAATGATGATACCGGGGCCATCATTGGCCCCGGGCAAGGCTCCAACCACTAATGGAGGTGACACCAGTCACCAACATTACCCCCTCCTTGCTACCTTCACACACCAGCAGAAAAATAATAATAGTTTAGGTTAAATTTAGAGCGCTAACCACGGCGCTAAGTCAACTCAAATAAAGAGACTGGCTAGGAGGAATGAGTAAACCCAATTCCAAGATAGATTTAGTAATTAGATGGAAATACATCCGATCCAACCAATGCTCGTTCATTCTGCTGCGTCACCGTGCATAAAACACAGGTAAAGTTGGGTAATCAGTTGGAATGCCTAAGCATAACCAATGGATTACAAAATATTCGGTATAACCAAGCTGCAAGCAGACAAGGTAGTGTGGGGTCTCATTAGAACGTAAGGAGAGCGGAATCCACCAGTCTTTTCATTATGCTTTCTCTTCCCACTGAGTGGGCCTCATGGAATAGACATAACTACATCGAAAGGCGATTCGGCAGGTATCCAAAGGTTCATAACAAGAAATAATTAGATAAAGGTAGCATGTAAACATACTACCGAATTGTAGAGTGTGGTGTAGGCACTGAGTATTAAACACAGGTTAACAGCACACGAAAAGCATCTGGTAAAACCGGATGAAAGGTTCGAGTTGCAATAACTTGAACAATTCAATAATTATAGTAACATTGTAAATCAGGCACTCACAAGGAATGGTAGGATTATGATAGACAAATATTTGTCTTGAGTTAAATGAAACACCTTAAGTAGAATTCATTTATTCAGATAATCAACACCATCGCAGGAGCTTCCCAAATCCTACAATGCAATAGTCTCAGATATATTGGTCCAATAAATGGTCATAATATGTTTAGTAACACAAGAGGACATTGGACTCTATTTTGTTCTACCAATAATCCTGGATCAATGGTATACCAAAACAGAATTTTAGATTTGAGTGATTGCGACACTAAGATAATCCAGAGGAAATATCAAAGTCTAGACCTTCAGTTAACACTGACTTGAAGTAGCATATGAATATGTCTTTTACACAGACTTACTGGTGGCAGGTCCGCCTAACCCAGTTTAAGTGTAAGATCCATGTTTCATACTTAACCAGTCATTAATAACCGAATTACATACAGGCAAGATAGCTCTTGACAGGCAATCAAAAGATTGTCGTTCAACAGACATAATGAATGATATGTTATAAACTCAACATAACTATAGTAAGAACTTCACTCACTTAGCCATGAAGAATAGATAACACAATGCTGGCTAGGCCTTCACTCAGGGGAAAACCTATAGTAAAACACAGTTCGATTATGATAATTCCTGGACCATACATCCAGACACTTCGAATCATAAATGTATTATTATAAGATTAAGGCAGCTCTGCATTACACCTCATTTCTACAACATAATGCCGTCCATAGTCTCATTAGACCTTTAGACATTACTTTATAGAAACTACTTCTCACAAATACCTCGCTCTGAATTTCCATGGAACGCTATACAGCTAATCCCTTCAGAACTACACAACAAATATTGTATGGAGTTTGTGTACTGATAGTATATTGTGTGAATAGTGTGTATGTATAAAAATACATAAATGCGTATAGCTAATAGTTTAGTTGCATGTTGCAGGCATATTTTGTATAAATAACACAAATGTATTGTTCGAACGGGTGATGTCATTCTCATAATGGAATCTATTCTGTTAAAATGGATCTAATTTTGCTTACAAAATTATAGAGATTCATTTTCTGAGAAAAACCACCAATCCATTCATACAATAACACAAATTAAAATCTTAACAGAAAATAAAACATTCGCAGTGCAAACCACACAAAGTAAAATATAAATTCCCTAACTTTTCCCTACAAATTGTCCTACTCCCTAGCATTGTATAGTCAGAATTAGAAAGAACCTTAGCCTCCATACTACAGTATGCTTACTATACACTACTCATTACATATTTTATTACAACACAATGAAAAATGAGGCAAAGACTCAATTGAAGTCCGACATACACCCTAACCACAGAAAAGCATGCTTACATACCTTTTATTTACCAAGATTAGGTAAATATATATAAAAATCCAACCTGCATACAAGAACACCCTACCACACTAAGACACAACACAAATTGCCCATAATTTCACTAAAAAAAAAACACCCCTAGCTAGAATCACTCCCTATTGCGAACTGAAATTTAGTCTAAAACCCATAAACTAGACTACCCTCTAAAATATTACCTACCTAGCTAAACTTCTAATACGCGTAATTCAAACCGTCACGGATCTGACTACGGAGTTTGAATCGCCATAGATAAAACCCAGCACTTCCATTTGTATTAAAAACAAATGAAAACCTTCATGCAGTGAGCAAATCCAGGAATTCTAGTTAAATACTAGATTTATTCAGTAACAACTAAATCCAGGATAAATATGCTAAAATAACAATGAAATCCTGCTGAAAATCAGCAACACTTCAGTAGCACAGTATTATTGTATAATTAACTGCAATAAACCAAGGAAACACAGGATTGCTCACTAAAAGAAGTTTCTGGCTTTACCTGAAGGCACTCACAAGGAAGGGCGTTCCGACGACTCGACTCTTCCAAAGCTGATCCGAACCCGACTGAAGACTGAGTAAAACTGTCCCGAAGCTCACCTGGAGCCTCATATTTATAGCTTTTCCGAAGGATCGCAAACATTACCTTATATGGTCATGTCCAGGGAAGCGTTACAACCGAAAAAGCCTCCATGCCCATATTTGGTCCTCCATAAGGAATCGTTCGAACGCGAGATCGCGAGATTACCTAATATGGTAACATATAAGGCACTCTTCGCTTGGACCCTTCGCCCCACCACTTTAGTGATGTTACGATATCAATTCTGAAATATTTTCAAGAAGTGTAGTTTAAATATATTAAACACCTCCAACAGGTTACACAATTGCCTTCTCAATCCTTTTGTCAAAATAAATACTTTGTCAAAATTTGAACTACAACTGTGTAGTATTTTAGTCATAATTTCAAATAAAGCATAAAACAGCAATTAGAATATCTTCTAGATCTTCGAAAATAGCGAACATTTTCCCAACCCTAGCATCCCAACTTTCTTGCAAAACCGTCTCCTAATTGGGGAATTACAACAGCTGAAACATGATTGGCTAATGCTCTAAAACCAAGCCAAATATATAAGGGTCTGATTGGTAGTTTGCAGGACATCAATTATCAGGTCCGAAATTTATTAGAAGTAAATCAAATGCACATTATTTGAATTTAAATTTTCCACAATGGAATTCAAATAGAGAATTTTATTATAATTTGAGATGAAAATTATTAATCAAATCGACTCTGTCATTTTTAGGCTCACAGAAATCATTGACTCAAACAGTCTAGTTTGACTTTAATGAGTGAAATGTTACTTGACGTCTGATCGGTATTTGCTATTAAATATTGATTTACCATAAATGTGTGTATTATAGTAGATAACACAATTAACAATCACAAGTGCTACTTCAGCATGTGACCTCCTCAATGCTTCAGCAACCATGCCTCAAAATACAGGTAAACCTCACTCTAAGTTGAATGATTTCGTATGATTATTTCATAAAATAAAAGTGTATCTTTTAACGAACTACACTTGATGTTACAAAACGATGATCTTTAATGATGTGTTAAACCTAATTTATGTTTCAGGTAAAACTCAAGAATTTATGAACCAAAAGCATTTTTAATCCTATGTTGGGTTTCATGCTATTACTGAAAACGCTGAAAATATATCATGAAACGCCAAATTTTTACTCTTAGTCATGTCCACCTAAATCCCAGGTAAGAGTATAATAGAAATTTCATATCTTAACTTAAACCTCATACTGTTATTTTAATAATATTTTTGTGTTCATATTAGCCATTCTTATAACTTTAACTACAGCTAATTCATATAACCAAATGAGATAAGATATACTAAAGTATAGTATTTGTAGTGCACAAAGAACAGATTTATAATAACAGTACTAATCCATGTTTTATTATACAAGTTATTAAGACCGCTAAATTGGTCTAATATGGAGAATTCACCTCGATGACTTGGTAAAAATCCATAGGATCTAGAAGACTAATTATTGTATAAATATAGTGTATTAGGGTGTAGGGATAAGGCTTATAAAGATTTTGACTATAAACACACAATACTGTATAATATTAGATGACATAACAATTTCAGTCTCCGGAACAAAATATCCCATACAATAAATTACTTATATTGAATCATTTAACTAATAGATCCGAAATGAACTAACTAATTCTATTTTAGAACCGATATTAGGAACAGATGTAAGCATAAGCGCTTAGATCTAGCTTGTATTTAAAATGAGAATGAAACATTCAAAATGATGTTGGATTAACTCGGTAAAAATTCCTATTACAGAGAAACTTTTAAACTACGCCATGGATGTTGAACTATTTGGTATCAAAATTGCCTGTGCCGCTTAAATGAACAGAAAATAAAAGAAATGCTTTATTGGACACGGATTCAATGGGCTTTTCAGCTGATGGAGGACATCATAAGAAGAATCCTATAAATGGAACATTTTTATAACTATTTTACATTAGTTAGACCTGCTTTTGCTAGAAGTTCACAGTAATAGTATCGCCTGTTGTAGAATTAATTGCTTATGCTTATAAAACAACAAAAGGAGAATAAATAAACCTCATATATTATACCCTGTTTTATTGATTTTTCTATTACAACGCCATCTATTATCGAGTAGCTAATTTCCTAATTTTAAACCAATAACCTGAAGCTTTTAGTTCGTCAACTCACTCTAGGTGTCGCTTAAGTATCCAATTACCTCCTACATGGTGACATCTATTGTTGAGTAGGGAAACTCTTTACCCAATCAACACAGCTGTATGATAAACTGAAAACTCTTTCTAATTAAGGGACTAACTTCACTACTTGTCCAGAGATGTCACTAGTTTCTATGCATAAAATGATTGATTAGTTTAATCTTGGAATTATTTATTAAATTGACGAAAGATGTGATTTGGAATAGAATGTATGCTTTTATTAAAGTCAATTAATATTATTTAGAATCGAAAATTTTATTCTCATATCTATTCTTATAAAATATAGCCAATTAAGGCAATATTATAGTAGGTCTGGTACAGGCGTAAGCACACCCAGTTAAGCTAGCTCTATAAAATCGAAACTTAATTAGCAACCTGTTGCCGGATACTTCCGCTAGATGGTGTTACTAGTAATTTTACCCTATACAAATCCATATTCTTAACTATTTTGTTTATTTAATCAATTACTTGTACCAAGTATGAGATATATTCGTGTCCAGGGCCAAATATGCTTAAATGAAGCCTTGAACCGTTACACCCTACGTCCCTAACCTCAAACTGTTAGCTGTGCCTCGAGCTCGAACATTCGAATCCTACGTAACGCAATCGAGTAGTAACGTTATCGTATCGCCCCATCAAAAAAAAAATCATACAAAATTTCAGTACCAAATAAGATCACGGAGCTCGGAGGGCGCTGTGCCAAACGACATACAAATATATTGTCGATAATGTTAGTACTCGATTATGTTACGTAGGTTTCGAATGTTCGTGCTCTGCTCTCACTGACGAACATGAAGTCACAGTCTTTGGTGCAGTACGTTTAAAGAATGGGCTTAGTTTTCCCAGAGGAAGGACTACGAATTAGTTCGCTAATCTAGACTTTATAAGTGAGTCATCCGTTGATTTCCCTACTACGAAGGGACCCCCAATAATCGAGGTTATTTTAGGTTCAACTTAACAATCATTTAATTGTGTACCAACTCTTTCCGGTTGTATCATAATATAATTATGTTAGGTATTACCTACCATATCGATTACGAATCTAGAGTTAAATTACTTTGCTATCATTATATTGGCAATCTGAGCTGTGCCCTAAGCACGACTTGTCGAATCCTGCGACACGTAAAATCGAATAGTAAACTATAACGAGTTTGTATGACGTTTGGAACAGCGTCCGCCCGTGAGCGAATTTGGAACTAAAATTTAGTATGAGATTTCTCGATCTCGATACGATAACCGTAACGTAACGCAGGATTCGACAAGTCGTGCTTAGGGCACTGATTGGCCTGAGGGTCGAGCACGACTTTACGAAAGCTGCGTAACGTTACGGTTATCGTATCGAGATCGAGAAACCTCATACTAAATTTTAGTTCTAAATACGCTCACGGGCGGGCGCTGTTCCAAACGTCATACAAACTCGACAACGTTTACTATTCGATTTTACGTTACGCAGCTTTCGTAAAGTCGTGCTCGACCCTCTGAGCTCACCGAAGCATATAAATACGTAAAATTTTAGTGTGCGCGTGCGCTTTACTTCCTGTCCGTTTCAGAGTCAATGGGCTCTATCATGTAGAGAAATATTTTACTTACGAAATGCATTTAAAGCTTCTCCATTTGTGTAGGTATTTTCAGCGGTGACTTTTTACTCTATGCAGCAAGTTCATATTTTTAGATTCGAGATACTTCCACAGTGATCGCGTTATACCTAGATAACCGGTAACGAACAAAAACGAAGTTAAAATATGGCACCGGCCAGTGTCAGTTTGCTATTGATTATTTTGATCTAATCTAATCGTCAACTGTTACAATAACGTACAATTTTGCGTGCAATTAATAAGAGCGCTAACTACAAGTGAGCCATAATGTTTATGGAAAATAACCACGAGCAAATAAGGCTTTTAATCTAAAACTAATAATATTTCTGGGCTTAATCAGTAATCACGACATACATATTTTTAAGTAGCTTTATAGATCGGTGGGACTGAACGGGCCCTTCTTTATTCCGTTTTTGTTGCCAATTTTGTGGTGCTAATTAATGCCAGCGATATGAGCCGCGCACGTCCGCACGGGTGCCGACGGTCGCGCTCACCGCTCACCGCCGACGGGCTCGCTCCGTCGTTAATGTTTCAGAGGCCATATCCTGAAGTTCGTAATTAGGTACCAATGTCACGAGTGGAAGGTGTCACTGTTTAGCCGCGCGTAAACATTCTACACGTGACCACGACGGCTGAGGGTCGAGCACGACTTGACGAATGCTGCGTAACGTTACGGTTATCGTATCGAGATCGAGAAACCTCATACTGAATTTTAGTTCCAAATACGCTCACGAGCGGGCGCTGTTCCAAACGTCATACAAACTCGCTAACGTTTACTATTCGATTTTACGTGACGCAGCACTCATAAAGTCGTGCTCGACCCTCTGAAATGGAAGGTGTCACTGTTTAGCCGCGCGTAAGCATTCTATTCGTGACCACGACGGCTGCAGTGCCGCCGAAACGCCGAGGTCATTTTAAAAACATGTACGTTTCTTTCTTTTCTTTCTTTTTATGTTTGTGATAAAGTTCCGAAATAATATTAATATTATTACCTTGCATTGCATTAGCCGTCCACTGTTACTTTGCATTGCATTAGCCGTCCACTGTTACCTTGCATTGCATTAGCCGTCCACTGTTACCTTGCATTGCATTAGCCGTCCACTGTTACCTTGCATTGCATTAGCCGTCCACTGTTACCTTGAATTTTCTTTGTACCTTTTTCTGTTTTGTTTAATAGGTGGTGTTCAATAACGAGTTATTGTATTGTATTGTATTGTAATATGAGTTTCAATTGCAAAAGTTTAAAACAGTAGGCTTTTAATCTTCTGGAAAGCTTTGGTTGAAACTTTAAAATCGTTTC
This sequence comes from Clepsis dumicolana, assembly GCA_963691665.1. NCBI lineage: Eukaryota > Metazoa > Arthropoda > Insecta > Lepidoptera > Tortricidae > Clepsis > Clepsis dumicolana. The sequence continues at coordinate 9,633,053 of OY829520.1, read as the reverse complement.
AGAAAATTTCATCTTGAACTCAAGCTTTTTGCTGGTGGTTCTTGATTATTTACTTACAAAAATTTCAAGTCTTACTCGCTAATCTTGCCGCTAAGCAGCAGTGTTTGCACTGTTGTGTTCCGGTGTGGAGAGTAAGACAGCCGGTGTAATTACGGGCACAAGAGGCATTTCATCTTAGCTCTCTAGGTTGGCATCGCATCCGCAAACCCTCCGGGGTTGCGGGTGTCTATGGGGAGTGGTGATCACTTACCATCAGGTGACCCACTTGCTCGTTTGCCTTCCTTGTCGTATAAAAAATATATATATATATATATATAGTAGTGTTGTTAATGTTACTGTACACTAGTTTAAACTGTATACCTGCAAACTATTGAATAAATATCTTTTATTATTATTATTTATTAAAAGTCTTTCGGACCACTGACGTGGATCAAAGGCAAATTTACTTGCAAGAAGAAACAAACAAATATAGCAACAAATATACGAAATGAAGTAATAATGAAACATTCATACCGTATATTGGCTACTTGTATGCCACATGTCATCATATGATGGTACTAAATTAAACACGTAAGATCTGTGTACCTATACGTGACTGTAATTAGCTTTTTTTTGACAAATAAATTTGATTGGATTTGATTTGATTTGAAGCTTTATTTTATACGACGAGGAAGGCAAACGAGCAAGTGGGTCACCTGATGGTAAGTGATCACCACTGCCCATAGACCTCCGTAACCCCGGAGGGTTTGCAGATGCGTGGGTTTGTGTGGATTTGCTGAAGCGGAAAAGCCTGAATTGATGAAACAGAGGATTTTTTAACAACTATAATTGTACTCAATTTAATCACTTTATTTCCCCTTTGGGGGGTGGCCTTTGAAGAGGACATAGAAGCGGGCTCTCACGATGATCTCCTGAGTTGGCACGAACTTGGCATGAGCTTGCAGCATGACCTTCTCGAAGGGCCAAACGTACGGGAATTTGTCCATTACTATTGATATGTTGTGAAGTCTGTAAGTGTTCTGTAAAATTTAAATAAATATGCGCATGACAATCTGTGCAAACGTTGAAGGTAGCATCTAAATGCATCCGAAATTGTTTATGGCACTATACCACAAGTATGGGCGCCGGGAGGGGTGCCTCTTGCACCTGCCTGGCTTAAAAGAAAATAGCTACACAGAGGCCCGAGTACAAATAGTCGACTCCTGCATTACGTAACGTTATATTATCTTATCGAAATCGAGAAACGTCATACTAAATTGTAGTTCCAAATGTGCTCATGCAAATTTCTCTATAACGTTACTACTCGATTACATTACGCAAGATTCGAATTATTATTATTATTATTTTATTTATTTATTTATTCGTACTCGGGCCTCAGAACGAGACTAAGATTTGGTATTTATAACGATGTTTCCCTTAGATGCCGATGCAATACACCTCTTTGACAATATTTCCGACGGCGCCAATGGCCGATTTTATAAAACATACTTGTGAAAATAGCACTCGAGTAATTTCAAATGGTATTTTTACAGTTGTGGTACCTATGTAAAATAGATACCCATGACTTCATCAAGTAAGAGTAAAAATACATATACCTGTCTAAAGTATATGGAAACATGGCATGGCATGGCATTGCAAGTATATGGTATTGTGTCGATCCCCAGTGAACTATTCCTCTCCACCACTCAAAGGTTGACTGGCAGAGATCCCTTAAAGGGATAAGTCCGCCTTTGTACTCAAATGTTATTGTTGTAACTTGGGTTTTATCCTGTTTTTTGTACAATAAAGTGTTTACTTACTTACTTACTTACATGAGGCAGACATGGTATTAGACGCACATCACTGATAGAAATAGGTACCTTTTATGCTGAACTCCATAAATATCATGTCCTGCCAATTTATTTCCCACTGGCTGGGCCCAGGCCTCCTCTCAAACCGAGAGGAGTTGGGCTATAATAGTCCCCAGGCGGGCCCAAGATTGGGATCTTTAAACACCCCATTGAATTGCTTCGCAGGAATGTTGCAGTGTCCTGACGATATTTTCCTTCACCGAAAAGATAAATATAACCCACTTGTTCTTTACCCCCGACTTCCCGACATCGTCAGCACAGAGTTCGTAATAATAATAAAGAGTTAACCCGTACTTGGAGACGTCCATTAACATATTAATGAACTATTAAATGCAACATGTCTGATCAGGACCGAATTTCTAAGCAACACGACCTTGGGATAGTGCCTACAGCAGGCCAAGCAGGCTAATTTTGATTTAAATAAATACATAGCGGCTTAGTGGTTTGACCTATGGCCTCTCAAGCAGAGGGACGTGGCGAGGGTTCAAGTCAAGATTTATGCGCTAATTAACATAAAAAAAAATCAGAAGATACAGGATTACGAGGGCTGTTTGATAAGTACCCGTTTATGAAAAAAAATATTTTTTTTTTGTATATATGCATTTATTTTTCTACGTAGTCACCTTTTAACTCTATACATTTGTTCCACCTATACTCAAGCTTCAATAAACCATCCAAAAAGTATGATTTTGGAAAGTCATTAAAATAGGCCTCTGTGGCGGCAATGACTTCGTCATTTGATCCAAATCGCTTGCCACCGAGCCATTTTTTTTTTGTTGGGAAACAAAAAGAAATCGCATGGGGCCAAATTTGGAGAATACGGGGGGTGAGACAATAGTTCGTAGCGTAACTGTGCTAATTTAGCCGTCACAACTCTGGACGAATGAGCCGGGGCGTTGTCGTGATGAAACAGTACTTTTTTCTTTTTTAAATGGGGTCGTATGTATAATACCCTGCGAATCCCAAAAAACGGTCGCCATGACCTTTCCAGCCGATGGGACGGTTTTTGCTTTCTTTGGAGCAGGTTCACCCGGTAAAATCCACTGCTTCGACTGCTCTTTCATTTCCGGGGTGTAATGGTGGACCCACGTTTCGTCCACGGTCACGAAACGACGCAGAAACTCCTTCGGGTTAAGTTTGAACACGGCCAAACACTGCTCCGAAGTAGTCAGTCGGTTCCGTTTTTGCTCCTCCGTGAGTAAACGCGGCACCCACCTCGCCGATACTTTCTTCATACCCAATTTTTCTTCTAATATGTGTTGTACCCTCTCAATTGATACGTTTACAGCATCAACGATTTCTCGAAGTTTAATTCAGCGGTCGGCTAAAACGATATTTTCAATTTTCTTAACCATATCGTCTGTAGTCACCTCAACTGGCCGGCCTGGGCGATCCTCATCAAAGACGGTTGTTCTCCCCCGATTAAACTCGTTATACCAATATCTGACTGTTGTCATAGGAGCACATTCATGGTAAACCGCTTGCATTCTTACTTTTATTTCATCACTTGTTTTTCCTTCCAAAAATAAGAATCTAATTACAGACCGATACTGTTCTTTTTCCATTTTAACAATTTTAAGTTCACGCCTTCACTGAATCGTTGTCAAATGGGAAAAAAAACAAAAGAATGCCACTTTTTTTTTAATTTTCCCGCCTCTGAAAAATGGCTTAAAAAAGTAGTATACTTATTTGCGGTCAGTGATATTAATATATTTAGAAAACGGGTACTTATCAAACAGCCCTCGTAACATAATATTATGCTATTTATCATGAGCTCATCAATGCTGAAAAACATCACGAGGAAACCTACACACTCCTGCGAAGAAATTCAACTGGATGTGTAAGGTCCCAATTCGCACTAGACCCGCGTGGGAACTACAGCCCAGCTCTTTTCGTTCTGAGAGGAGATCTGTTCGCAACAGTGGGACGTAAACATACTGAAGATAATTATATATTAGAAACTATAATTATAGATATTGGGATTAATCTCACCGGGGTTAACGGACAAATGGCTCCGTGCTCAACAAGCACCGACCCTACCATGGTCTTCCAGGGTTCCTTATACATAACCTCGCACAACTTCATGTTGAGCTCCACAAAACTGCGCTTATATTCGTTGTGGAGATACTCGTAAAACACGCCGTGAATCTGCAACATGGCTATGAGACAAATAGGTTTATACCTAGGTCATTGTACAAGATTTCCCTAATAAACGGCATACAGGGATTTTCTGGCAGATGGAGAGATATTCAAAATTCTGTTATGAATGTACTCGTATGTACAGACAGCGTCAGAGAAAAGGACCCCCCTGGTAATGACATGAAGACATGAAAGCGTTTTTGTCCGCTGACGCAGTAAGCTAGTTGGTCTAGTGGTTAGTCGATCGGCCTCGCAGTACTGAGGTCCCTGGTTCAAATCTATGACAGGTAACTTTCACTTTAATTTTTGTTTCCATTATTTAATCATTGACTACTATTTAAGAGCTCTTTGCTAAAGTAGGTATGAGGTATACAATACAAGAAAAGATAGGCATGTTATTAACACAATACTTGTTTATTTATTTACATTTGTAGGTCTTTAATCCATAGATTTCTGGTTCAGTATACAGTTTTCTATATGTGTTAAAATATGGCCATTTACTTAGGTTTTGAACCGAACTAAATTTACTGACAAAACAAATGGATACCTGAGTCACGTTTCGCTTATAGGTATGTGGTGACCATCATTCCACACGCAGACGTCCTCCAGCACTACAAGGTTGCGCACCCCTGGCGTGGCCTCAAAAAGCGGCGAAGCGAACAACGGCTGACGTCACGCACCCGTTATCCCGCCGGTCGCCGCGCAGCTCATAGCATCGCCGGCGCCTGCGCACACTCCCGATCGGACTTTTGAAGCAAGCGCACTCTGCCTTGCCCCGCGATTTACAGAGCCGCTACGATCTATCTCTTTTATCACAATTTCACAACACTTTTAACACAACATACACATGCACATAGGTGCAGATGGTTCATCATTAACACATCGTAAACAAGGGTAACCTGATTGATATTAATAATAAAGGTTTGTCTATTATTGATTAAACATTGGTAAATATAACTATTTCGTTTCTCCCGTCGAAATTTTTCTGGGGTTTATAATTAAGTATGAATGTTCACCGCGTGTAGATACCGTCGAATTGTGCTAAGAGGCACCCCAAAAGTTTCAGCACTTGAGCGTAAAGATTTGAAGGGGCTTGCACTTCCACTGAGTGAACTTGCACTATATTACGGTGTGAGCTCTTCTTCACCGATGTAAGCCATAGCGAGGGACAAGGGTATAACTTATTGTATCCATCTACGAACTGTAATACATAAATAGTGTAATTTGTAAGAAATATTGCACCAATGAATATATAAATATTAAGTATATAAAGTAAATCTTACCGTTATGCCCTTTACAGATTGTTCTTGTTCCCAAAGAACAATAATTTTAGTCTTCAAAAAAGTTGTTAATCGAACTATAATAAAAAAAAGTCGAGAACTTAACAAATTGGATAATATTACGACGTGAAGATTTACACTAGGAGATCGACACTAAACGTAACGATTTGTAAAGTAATTATAAAGATTACCTACCGTCAGTTTAGTAAATGAGACTCATAATAAAATTGCGGTAGTGCAACAATCGGCAATAAACACAAGCTAACTATGAACTAAAAACAATTACTCACTTTGCTCACCCGCGACCACCTAACTATCTATATCTACGCATTAGCTGGACAAGGATGCAAAGATTAAGGAAATATCTGCCATAAGTATTTACCCTCAAAATCTCAATATGAAAAACAAAGTTAAAACTTAGCAATAACTCAGTCGGTGCTTCTTTGAAAGTCGCTATTTAATGTGCAATAAGATTGCATTTGCTTTGAAGCCTGGTGTATACTTACTAAAGTTCTCTTGTCTCACTCAACCTACGTAGATTGTATTGTATCAATTCTGTTGTGGCTAATAAAAATATTATATCAATGAGCAAAACTTTCAAAAAAATTTTTTTTACTTACCTAACTAAATGATCAGAAAAATGCTACGAAAAAATAAAACAAAAAGTCTTCGTAGAAGTGGACTCGCTTAACACAAGAGGGGGGTCCTTTTCTCTGACGCTGTCTGTACATCACCTTTTAATACCATGGTAGGTAGTTTAGCTAAAGATTTGTTACTAGTTTAGTTTTTCTATATTTGTTTGTTTCTCCATGTTACCAGACCAGAGGGAATAAAATAGTGGCTCTGTGAGCTGAAGACCTCGTGACCCCATTTTTGAACTTTTATTATTTAAAAAAACCGGCCAACTGCGAGTCGGACTCGCGCACGAGGGTTTCGTAGAAAGATTTTAACGTTTTTCCCGTGTTTTAAGACGTCCAGTGTTAGCAGAGCCCTGCTCCTAAGCAAAATGTACGCAGTGTGTCGTCAACTTATATTGGTCTGAGAAATCTACAGACAGACATAAAAATGTAAGATTTGAGATTTTTCTGAGTGATTGTGCTATAAGAGCTACCTTCATACCAAATTTTAAGTTTCTAGGACAATTAGAAGTACCCTTTAGGTTTTCGGGGTAAGGCAATTTGTATGGAAACAGCCTTTTTAATGACGGTATCTTTTGATTGCGTTGACTTAGAAGGTCGATTTTTAAACAGCTTCAAGGGACCGCAGACTTAAGTATTTGATATTTCAGCATGCTACCTCCACGCGTTCCAGAGAAAAAGGGTTTTGATAGACAGACAGACAGACAGACAGACCGACGGACAACAAAGTGATCCGATAAGAGTTCCGTTTTTTCCTTTTAGTACGGCTCGTTAGCGCAAAAAAATGAGAAATACGGTCCCATCCGGCAGAAAGCATGAAACTTGGCATGCATATAGCTTTTACGTATACGAGTATAACAAAAAATATCGAAGTGGTAACAAGTCGTGAAGTGATTTTTGGACCCTCCCCCCCTTCTTTTGTGTCACCAATTACAGTTTTTTGTTAATAAAACAGAAACGGTTAAAGCTACATCAAAATTGTCAATGAGGAATATGTTCTTCATTAAATTCTCTACAATAATTGTCTTGGAAGTATATTGATAAGACTTATAGTTTTCAAAACAAACTGACAACCACTGGGACGAAAATTAAAAAAAAAATTAAACTACCTATAGTGGGATACCTTTCCTTGCAAAATTGGTACAAAGCAACCGCTTGGAACAGGTCTTCCTGGGGGTGATTTAAGCAGATTTAGTCAGGTTGGCACGAGGTTCCCGCCGGAAGGTGGGCAGGGGAGAAAGAGGAAAGCTGCATCCGGCGCGCCTCACTCTAAGCTACATATCTGCATACATGTAGCAACTACATCGAAATGGGTATCGTTTTCTTATAACTCGAGGACGAGCAATTCATTTCTGAAACTAATTTTTCACTCACCAATACAAAAAAGATGAGAAATTAAAAAAACATTTTTTTTTACACTTTTTTTCGAAAATTCTTTCCAGAATTAAAACCATGACAATTTGTGCCACAAACAAAACCCTTCTGAATAGCCCAGTTATCCTACTATATAGAATAATCTTGTCTGATATTTTTGTCTAATAACTGTGTTAAAAAAAAATATTTGGTCGCGCGGCGGACCTGCATAATAAGAGCGGTATGATTTCTAAGTTATGTTTAGATAATAAAGTACGGCTCCTTAGTTAGGAATACTGTCCCACACGGCAGAAAGCATGAAATTTGGCATACATATAGCTTTTACATGTACCTGTAATAAAACCACAGAAGTGGAAACAAGTCGTAAAAGTGGTTTTTGGCGACCCCTCTATTGAGTCACCAATTACAGTTTTTTATTGAAAACAAAAACGGTTAAAGCTACAACAAAACTGTCAATGAGCAATATGTTTAACATTAAATTCTCTACAGTAATTGTCTTGAAAGTATATTGATAGGACTTACAGTTCAAAAAAAACACACTATCACTAGGACGAAAATTAAGCAAAAATAAATTAGCTAACTATAGTAGTATCTTACCTTGCATAATTGAGACCAACCGCTTGGAACAGGTATTCCTGGGGGTGTTCTGAGTAGATTTAGCCCAGTCGGCACGTGGTGTCTCCCAGCAGGTGGGCAGGGGAGGGAGGAGAAAAGGTGCATCCGGCGCGCCTCACTCACTACATATCTGCATACATGTAGCAACTATATCTAGTGCAGCTTTCCCCTCCCTCCCCTGCCCACCTGCCGGGGGGAACCTCGTGTAAACCGGACTAAATCTGCTCAAATCACCCCCAGGAACACTTGTTCCAAGCGGTTGCTTTGTACCAATTACGCAAGGAAAGATATTCCACTATAGGTAGTTTAATTTTTTTTTATATTTCGTCCCACCCAGTGGTTGTGAGTTTGTTTTGAAAACTATAAGTCCTATAGATATATTTCCAAGACAATTACGAGGGGCGGCTGATAAGTAATCTCCTTGGTCAGAAACATATACAAAAATAATGCTGGCTGGTATGGATTTATATTCGTTTGTTACTCTATTTTCAAAATGTAATGCATCACGTTTATTTGTCTCCTACAATTGTTTCAAACATGTCTGTAGAAAAAGTGAAAATGAATAAAATCGAGCAGCGTGCGGTGATTAAGTTTTTGACTAAAGAAGGGAATACGCCTTCGGAGATCAGACAGCGTATGTTACGTGTGTATGGCAGTTCGTGTTCTTCCGAATTTGTTATAATGTTTTGGTCAAAGCAGTTTAAGTTAGGTCGTGAGAGCCTGGAAGATGATCCTCGTAGCGGAAGACCAGTTTCGGCCTTCACCGATGAAAATGTAGTCAGGGTGAAAAAAAATATATTAGAGGACCGACGAGTGAAGCAGTGGGAGATAGCTAGAGATGTGGGCGTCAGTAAAGAGCGAGTCAATGAAATAATTCATGAGCATTTGAACATGTCCAAGGTTAGTGCACGTTGGGTCCCCAGAATGTTGAATGCATTTGACATGGAGAGGCGTGTCAAATGTTGCGAAGAGTTTTTGGACATGAGTCGAGGGAAAGAGGAAGAAATAATTTCTAGAATTGTAACATGTGATGAGACTTGGATTCGACAATGGGACCCGGAAAGTAAGCAAGAGTCGTTACAGTGGAAATTTAAGGATGAGAAGCCGCCTCGTAAATTCAAGGTCTGTCCATCGGCAGGTACAAGGTACAAGGCTACAATCTTTTGGGACACAGAAGGGATTTTGCTCATAGATTATTTACCGAAGAAAACTACAATGAATGCTGATTATTACTCAAACTTACTACATCAACTAAGAGAGACAACAAAAGAAAAACGGCGAGGTAAACTAAGCAAAGGAATTCTGATTTTGCACGATAACGCACCAGTGCATACCGCCCGCAAAACGAAGCTAGCAATTAAAGACAATGGCTTCGAAACCATTGACCACCCCCCTTATAGTCCAGATTTAGCCCCCTGTGACTATGTTTAGACTTCTCAAGAAAGACCTCAGGGGACAAAGGTTTATGACCGATGACGAAATGAAGGCTGCGGTTACTGACTTTTTTGACGACAAACCGAAAGTTTTTTTTTAATGGTTTAAATTCAATATTTGAAAAATTTAATAAGTGCATTTTACTAGCAGGGGACTATATAGAAAAAAAATTTAGCCACGACAGTCTTTTGTTTCATTGTTAGGTAGATTACTTTTCATCCGCCTCTCGTACTGTAAAGAATTTAATGGAGAACATATTGCTCATTGACAACTTTTATGTAGCTGTAACCGTTTTTGTTTTATTAATAAAAACTGTAATTGGTGACACAAAAGAGGGGGGGGGGAGGGAGGGTCCAAAAATCACTTCACGACTTGTTCCCACTTCGATATTTTGTTATATACGTAAAAGCTACATGCATGCCAAATTTCATGCTGTCTGCCGGATGGGACCGTATTTCGAGCTAACGAGCCGTACTATTTTAAGGTACGGAAGCCTAAAAATGAATAGACAAGAAAAAATCTGTATAATTAGGGAACCTGATCATACGAGAACGAAAATTGGTTGAGAAATGCGTACTGTAGAAGAACAGCTGGACAGCGGGACAGCTGAGGGTCGAGCACGAGTTTTCGAATCCTGCGTAACGTTACGGTTATCGTATCGAGATCGAGAAACCTCATACTAAATTTTAGTTCAAAATACGCTTACGGGCGGGCGCTGTTCCAAACTTCATAGCGAAGTGGATTCCTTTTTCGCAATAAAATTATATTTAAATTCGCTTTTGCCCGCGACTTCGTAGGTACGTGTATAAAAATCCCGTATTCTCTATCCCGTGGGAATTTCAATAAATCTATAGATTTACTATACTAAGATTTATTTACATTTATTTATTTAGACTAAAGTCCTTAGTGCTTGTCTATATCATAAATTCAACCTCTATGCAAATTTTCAGCCTTCTAGGGCCAAGGGTTTTGGGTGTGCATTGTCGACTGAAAAGTCACTCATTCAGCAACTTAAGAGTTTTATAATATAACTAGCCTATGCCCCGCGGCTTTGCTCCCTTGAAATATTACAAAACGGGTTAACATTAACATGATATATTATATACTAACTTCGTCTGCGTAGATTTCGGTTATCGCTATCCCGCGGGAACTATAAAATTTTCACAAATAAAATTCAAACCTTCTCTTTACTAATTTCATCTAGATTGGTGAAGCGGTTTTCCCGTGAAGAGGTAACAAACAGACAGACAGAGAGACAGAGTTACTTTCGCATTTATAATATTACTAGCTGTTGCCCGCGACTCCGTCCGCGTGGAATTTGTTTATTGCTACAACATCTTGGAAACTAAGTATAAGAGCTCTTTTAGGAATCTTATTTTAGTCTTAGAGAAAAAAGTTGTAGGTGCGTAGATTTCATGGCGGGGGACTGTGCCCCCACCCGAGACTCCCTTCCTTCTTGTCTTACTGCAGCGTAGTGGTTCGCTACATATCTATGTCTTGGGGGAAAGAGTTGTGTTTGTATGATTTTACGGCATGGAGTTGCGATCCCCGACCCCCCTTCTTTGCTTGCTGCAGCGTAGTGGTTCGCTACTTGGAAACGTCTTGGAGGAAAGACTTGAATTTGTATAGTTTTCTGTAAAGTGTTATGATTTTGCTGTTCTAATAATTATTTTTTAACATAAAACTACCGTGAGACTCAATCATAGTGAAATAAACTGATCACTCACGTATGTCAGTCGAGTATAGCTCGACATGAACTAAAAAACAATTACTTTGCTCACCCGCGACCACTAATGACAAATAGTTATATCTGTGCGGCAAATGTATGTTTCCATGCAACACCTCCGCCTCCACTGCTACACGAATCAACACATGCCACACAGACCCAACTATCACCACCACCACTATATACTAAACGCTGACGCGCTGCTGGTGTTGCATGGAAACATACATTTGCCGCACAGATATAACTATTTATCATTAGTGGTCGCGGGTGAGCAAAGTAATTGTTTTTTAGTTCATAAATATGGACCTCCGCAAAGTAACGCCTGATTCAATAAATTATAGCTCGACATGTTTCGGACTAATCCGTAGTCCTTCCTCTGGTAGCACACGCTACGCCGGTGGCGAGACGTAAACTGCGCGCCGCGGCTCTGCTCGCGCGGCTGCTCGGCGCAGCTGACGGCGACTCACAAATACCCTCGTTTTCATCGTCGTTTTTATTATTGTCAAAAGTGGGGTAGCACACTACACTAATCACATCACTTTGTAAAGGCTCGTTCACACTAGTTGTTGATGCAGTATTCAACACAGTTTTCCAACTTGGGGGCACTGACCATCCACCAACACGGTTGAAATTGGGATGACGACTAATTTCAATGGCTTCACATACTTTCCGCGGCATGAAAAATTTTTCTCTCGCCGGCACCGACACCTTATCAAAATGAATGTAGTGCGTCGAATCCGAGTTCATTGAATATTCGGCCACAGCAGAACCCTTATCGTCCTGTTTTTTCATACTGCGTATGTGCTCCGTCAGTCTTGTGGATATATTCCGCCCAGTCTTTCCGATATAGTTCTTCCTACAGGAACATGGAATCATGTATACCCAGGGAATATTCAGGGGCTCCTTATCTTTTTATGTTAAAAGTGGTAAATCTCCACGGAGAGATATGGCAAAATAAAGTGAGAGTGTTGTCGCGGCTGAGAAATAAACGTAACAGAATGTGGGTTAAATTATGTGGTGCAGTGTCGTGATAACGGGGTAATTCCGAAGTTTGCTCGCATAAAACCGGTTAAGTGCATTCGAGATTACGAATCTTTCTTCCGTGTAGCTAACAGCAACTTTTTGGCGAGGATTATTTCAGACTACCGCCGGAGGATCGCATTTGTTAATAGTGAACTGTACTCGGAACATTTGGATGCGGAGCTATGGGCGTGTTTGGATGCAATGTCTTACAGCAGGTCGGAACACATTTTAAGTGACACAATTATGAGACACACAGGGAAATTGTCACGGTTAATTAATAGCAAACTACCCGCACAAAATGTTGTTCCTGAGATCGCAAAGGAAGTTGTTATTAATTTATCTTCGTGTAGTGTGAATGAAGTGGCTAAGCTAGGCGTGCCTTAGCGCGGGGTTTGAGTTTTGCTCCCACACCGAATAAGATACCTACCGAAATGATTATTACGAGTGACGACCAAAGTAAATAAACTTTTGCAGAAATTACCGGATAAAAATTTGATCACACAGTTGCGCCCACAGAATCCTGTATCACCAAAAATATATGGTCTGCCAAAGATACACAAACCTGATTGGCCATTGAGACCCATAGTGAGCCAAATTGATTCACCGACTTACAAGGTTGCCCGCCATCTCTCGTCTGTGTTAATAGGGTTTACGGGTAAGACGACGAGTCATGTAAGGGATTCGAGGCATTTCATCGGCTTGTTGAATGATATCCGAATACGTGAGGACGAACTGATGGTAAGCTTTGACGTAACTTCTCTTTTCACCAATGTACCTGTAGACGAAACTTTGAGAATTATTTCAGACATTTTGAGTGATACTGATTTACCTGCCGTGTATATGGAGGGGATTGAGTTGTGTTTAAAGAGTGGTTTTTTTGGTTTGGCACGGTGATTATTATCTACAGGTTGATGGAGTGGCCATGGGTTCACCTATTGCTCCGGTCACCGCCATTATTTTTATGGAGTGGTTGGAGGATAAAGCTCTGAGAAACGATCCCGTAGTACCTAGATGTTGGTGGCGTTATGTGGATGACGTTTTCGCGGTTGTGTCTAGAGATGGTTTGTCGGAGTTCTCAGACTACCTTAACACGTTGCACGACAAAGTTAAGTTCACGGTGGAGATAAAAAGTGAAGGAATGTTGCCATTTTTAGATGTGTTGATTGTGCGGAGATCCTGTGGGAGACTTGTGACCACAGTCTACCGTAAGCCAACTCATACCGACAGATACCTTAGGGCTGATTCACACCATCATCCGTGTCATTTATCTTCTGTGCCTAAAACTTTGATCGATCGAGCCTTAACTATTTGTGATACACAATATGTAAATCGTGAGCTAGATCATGTTAAGCGTGTTTTGGAAAGCAATGGTTTCAACTGGAGGCAATGCAATCGTGTCGTGAACGCATCGGCCCGGCAACGGCCGGCCGTGGTCGATAGGTTACCGGTCAACCTGCCATTCATAAAAGGGGTAACGGATAAAATCGGGCACTTCTTACGCCGAAGATATAGAATCAATTCGATTTTCCGTCCTCATTTGCAGCTCAGACAGCTGGTGCGCTCACCCAAAGATAAGGAGCCCCTGAATATTCCCGGGGTATACATGATTCCGTGTTCCTGTAGGAAGCTATATCCACAAGACTGACGGAGCACATACGCAGTATGAAAAAACAGGACGATAAGGGTTCTGCTGTGGCCGAACATTCAATGAACTCGGATTCGACGCACTACATTGATTTTGATAAGGTGTCGGTACCGGCGAGAGAAAAAAATTTCATTCCGCGGAAGGTATGTGAAGCCATTGAAATTAGTCCTCATCCCAATTTCAACCGTGATGGTGGATGGTCAGTGCCCCCAAGTTGGAAAACTGTGTTGAATACTGCATCAACAACTAGTGTGAACGAGCCTTTACAAAGTGATGTGATGTGTGCTACCCCACTTTTGACAATAATAAAAACGACGATGAAAACGAGGGTAGTTGTGAGCCGCCGTCAGCTGCGCCGTTTACGTCTCGCCACCGGCGTGGCGTGTGCTACCAGAAGAAGGACTACGGATTAGTCCGAAACATGTCAAGCTATACTCGACTGACATACGTGAGTGATCCGTTTATTTCATTATGATTTTTTACACTTGTTTCTAAAATACGGTATTTTTTCTCTTAATTTTTTAATGATAGAGTGAGGTTTCTTAGTGTAATTTATCTGTGGTTACGTATTGCAAGAGCTAATGTAACTTGTTTTTAGAAAAAATGACTTTGTGCCAAGTTTCTTGCGGCGCATTCCTCTTGGCAATCATGGTCTTTCCGAAAGCGCTGGTAGATTAAAAAAAAATTACGTGTAAAGAGCATTCAACAGCCTATTTACTGAATAAAAATTTGCGCCCCGCGAGCCCCCCCTTCCTTGCTTGCTAGAGCGTAGTAGTTCGCTACGTATCAATGTCTCGTAAGAAAGAATTGTTTGTAAGATTTTATGGCGGGGGGCTGCGCCCCCCGAGCACCCCCTTCTTTGCTTGCTAGCTGGAGCGTAGTAGTTCGCTACTTATGAATGTCTTGCAAAAAAGAGATATGTTCGTATGGTTTTATTGCGGGGGGCTGCGCCCCCCCCGAGCCCTCCTTCTTTGCTTCCTACACGCAGCGTAGTGGTTCGCTACTTAGAGATGTCTTGGAGGAAAGACTTCAGTTTGTGTGGTTTTATGGCGGGGGGCTGCGCCCCCCGGGCCTCCCCTTCTTTGCTCGCTAGAGCGTAGTGGTCCGCTACTTATCAATGTCTTGCAAGAAAGAGATATGATTTTATGGCGGGAGCTGCGCCCCCCGAGCCCCCCTACTTTGCTTCCTACGCGTAGCGTAGTGGTTCGCTACTTGGAAACGTCTTGGAGGAAAAACATGCCTTTGTATAGTTTTAGGGCGGGGGGCTGCGCCCCCCGAGCCCCCCCCCCCTTCTTTGCTTCCTACACGCAGCGTAATGGTTCGCTACTTAGAAATGTCTTGGAGGAAAGACTTCATTTTGTGTGGTTTTATGGCGAAACAGTTGTGTTTGTAGCAAGCATGCAAGCGTTCAAGCAAGCATGCAAGTAAGTGTGCAAGCAAGCGTGTAAGCAAACAATTCCAGTGTCACGCATTACAGTTCAAAATATCATGTGACAGACGGATAAGTATCCTATGTGTTAATTCAGGTAATAAGCTAGGTATGTACATGCCTTTCATTCCAATATAACTAATATTAGTTGGTAGAACTATCAATTTTTTATTTAGATTATGTTCGTATAAGTTTCAAATCATCATTTAAGAGACTAATTAACCATTAACCAAAACTGTAATCGTTAATAACCGAAGTTTTCGCAAAATCAACAATGATTCTTCCAAAACTGTCCGATAAAATAATTTAAATTGACGTAACTTTTTAATTTGTTAACCGATTTCAATGAAATAAACACTAAATGTTAATCCGAAAAATGGACAATACATCAGTGAAAACCGCATCCTTCTAGGTTAAGCCGTTTCTGATATTAGCGTGAACAAACGCACAGACAAACAGACAAACAGATAAACAGACAAACAGAAAAGAATTCTAAAAATCGTCGTTTTGGTTCCTATTGCGCTAATAAAGAGCCCTAGTAACAGTTCTTCAATGTACAGACACGGACTTGTTACAGATTTATTATATGTATATAATAGAAGAAGAAGATTATACCTTATTCTTATACCAATTAGTAATAGAAAGCTACTGATAGGTATTACATTACCGTCACGTTGTCTCCAATAGTCTCCAAAACGGTTAGAGTTATGTGAATGTAATAAGGACTCCGTCGGGAATTCCGCTTCACAATTACAGACACATTGCTCAGAAACTTCGGATTTACATCAGATACATCGCAGCGTTCAGGTATTACTTCCGTCGTCTGTACATCGAAACAAAAAGGCATATTGAGCGGGCGCTGACAGAACGAATTCTTATAGGTACCTGGAACCCAAGCCCGTTTTCACCAACGACTCCTAAAATTTAAGGGATCCCTTAGCTCTTTTAGGTGAAACCTAAGATCAATTTCCGTTTCACCAACGCTTAAGTAACACCTAACTGCTAAGGGGGCCCCCTAAGTTTAGGGGCTCAAATATTGACCCCCTAGCGCTAAGTGACAGTTCGCGCAGTCGCAGATGCGTTTTAATTTTTATAGGTTATTGTGCATTTGTTATGCAATAATTATCTTGATTGATAAGATTTATATAAAATGGAAGGCTATTTAAATGATTTTGTAGAGTTTGGAAGCTGTTGAATAATTGGATTTAATATTCACATCAAACTTATTTAGATCAGACCGAAAATCAGACGATTTATATCAAAGTATGATAGGTACTAAAGATTTGTCATAAGATATACCTACTCGTAGAATGTCTAAAGAAAACGTGCTTTTCATACTTTCGTTCCGTTCTGTATAAAGGAAGACCTCATCGCAGCCGGACGAATGCCTAATACTTATTCATCATCAGTCTATTAATGACCCTCAGAATACAAAACAAACCAGAAGCCGCGTTCAATCATAACAGAACGCCGCGCACTGTGTCAATTTATTATTGACTTCGCTATCCGTTTACACTTAAAATATAATCCTATTTTGTGTTTTTTATATACCCAACGGCATTTCTGCATGTAGGAAACACACGAGAAGCGATTAATTAACATGCGCGCTCGCGGGTTCTGGTCAGTTCTGTATTATACGGGTTTCAAAGAAATCGAATAACACAATACTTTGAAAATATGTACAGTTCATGAATAAATTAATCTGATAACTAATCATTCCAGTCTCAGTCAATGAATGCTAATAAATTTCAATCATCGCACCGAAAGTTCGGAAAAAACTTCATACTTAAATACAAACTGTCTCCGTAAGTTCTTATTTTTCTGGATGGCAAAGATAATGCCATACAGCCTATTCAACATTTAAAAATAAAAATTAAGACGTCAATTTAGTATTAACAATATATTTGTCTAGTTTTCCTATGTTCTTAAAATGTTGTTTTAATTTTTTATAGACGATTTTTGAAGTTATTTCTCTTAAAAAAAATTATCGATACAAAACCGGTTTTAGAAATCACTATACCTGAAACAAACCGTCACTTAGTTAGGTGACCCCTATTAAGGTGTTACCTAGGATGGTGAAAATGAAAGTAGGTTAGGGAGAGATATAAGGGGCCACTTAGGATAGGGGTCCCCTGACTAGGTGATGACTTAGGTGTCGTTAGTGAAAACGGGCATTAAGCTACCTACATAAAAAATAGGTAATTTTGCCACGCCACGCTGGTCTCTTCTAGTACTAGCAATACTTATCCTATTTTTTGTGGGTCCCACAGTCAACTCGTCTAGGTTGGTTGGAATGGTGTTTTCTTTAAGGAATAAGATGTGTTTTATATATTTTTCGGACATAATATTATACCTACTTATGTCGGGTGACAAGAATCCGAGTAGTGTAGAAGTACCACAGATAGTGAAAGAATACTTAGGTACATGACTAAAAAACAAGTACATTTATCGTATAATTATGTAGTTTTTCCCGAAAAAGTTTAGGTCGCGGGTGATATCAGTCATAAATTTCATGCAATGTATTTCGCCTATGAAAGTGGATTTTTTTAACATAAAATAAATACTTAATTTTATAAGGGTATAATGCACGTTTTCACCAACGACACCTAAGTCATCACCTAGTCAGGGGACCCCTATCCTAAGTGGCCCCTTATATCTCTCTCTAACCTAATTTCATTTTCACCATCCTAGGTAACACCTTAATAAATAAGTGACGGTTTTTTTACGGACGGATAGTGAATAGCATGCTTTACTCTGCGTTGCCATCTCAGCTTACTAACAAATTTAGATCTAGTATTACTTATGTTGGCCGGTTGTCTGACAAGATTTATAATATTTTAAAATCAAATAACATCAATGTTGCCTTTAAGACTACTAATTCTTTACGTTCTAGACTTTGTAATAACAAAGAAAAGGTGGATAAAGGGAACAGGTCGGGCGTATATAAACTCACTTGTGGCGACTGTAGTCAAGTATACATTGGACAAACCAGTCGAAGCTTTGATACTAGATTTAAAGAGCATGTCTCGTCATATAGGCATGATCATCCAGAGAAATCAAACTTTGCCAAGCATTTATTAGAAACGAATCATTCGTTGTTAGACTCAGATACGTACGAAATTTTACATTATTGTGATAAGGGTTTGCGGCTATCGGTTTTAGAACAATTGGAAATAATTAGGTACAACAACATGGGGTCTATTATTAATGAACAAGTTAATTTGGTTTCTTCGCCTTTGTTACGACTTGGTTCTAATTTTAATAATGTGTCATAGTAATAATGAGAACATGACTTCTCTTTTTACCGTACTCGGTTAAAAATAACGGGGTACCTGGCGTAAATTAAAAAGAAAAAGAAAAAAGGGTAGTTTGGAATTCATTTTAAAAAAAAGGGTAGTTTAGGACTTACATAAAAGGGTAGTTTGGAATTTATAAAATATTAGTGGGTAAGTTGGTATTGTCATTAACTAAGTTGAGTACATGGTTTACATATGTCAGTAGTGGAAGTGGTGGCATGTTGAGCGGTTGTTGTTGTGCTTCGTAAATGGCCTCGTGGAGAGTGCCGAAACGCGTCAGCGTTTAGTATAGTGGTGGTGGTGGTGATAGTTGGGTCTGTGTGGCATGTGTTGATTCGTGTAGCAGTGGAGGCGGAGGTGTTGCATGGAAACATACATTTGCCGCACAGATATAACTATTTGTCATTAGTGGTCGCGGGTGAGCAAAGTAATTGTTTTTTAGTTCATAATTATTGCATAACCAATCCACGATAACCCATAAAAATAAAACGCATCTGCGACTGCGCGAACTGTCACTTAGCGCTAGGGGGTCAATATTCGAGCCCCTAAACTTAAGGAGCCCCCTAAGCAGTTAGGTGTTACTTAAGCGTTGGTGAAACGGAAATTGGTCTTAGGTGTCACCTAAAAGAGCTAAGAGATTCCTTAAATTTTAGGAGTCGTTGGTGAAAACGGGCACAAGACTAATAACGGTCCCGTGCCGGACAAACTAAAATACACTTTACGTAACAGTAGCAACATAATTTCAACTTACATAAATGACACCGAATACTGCAGATAAAACTACACACAAAGTATTCATTCTCCCCAATATGACTTAAGTACTGGTTAAAGCGGTAGGAATAAATATTTGATTTATGAATAGTCAGTCAAACTAGGTAGATACATTTATGACATAAATAGACTACAAATGATGTGCCAATTATTAACCGAGGCGAGCGAACCGAGGGTTCTATTTTTTTGCATTCATTAACTTTAAATATTTTCTTCATACAAAGCAATTCAGAGACACGAAAACTTTTAGCTGTGCCTCGAGCACGAACATTCGAATCCTACGTAACGTAATCGAGTTGAAACGTTATCGTATCGCCCCATCGAGAAAAAATCATGTTTCATCAATTTTAGTACCAAATAGCTACGCTCAAGGGGGGCGCTGTTTCAAACCTCATGTAAATTTTCTTGATTACGTTCTACTCGATTACGTTACGTAGGATTCGAATGTTCACGCTCGGGGCACTGATGAACATGAAGCTACGATCTTTGGTACAGTATGTGGAAAGAATGGACTTAGTTTCCTGAAAAAATCGATATTTACGAGTACTTAGTCTTTCATTTATATTTTACTATCAAAAAATATTTGGGTTCTTTTGTCAATTATAGAAAAGATTCTAAGATAGATATTGTATTGAAGTTTCACGAAATTTAAACTTTTAGTCAAAAGTGACGTCACGGGAACTCCCGCACGTTGACGCGTTTTATCTCCGTAAATATTTATTGATTTGATAAAGCAAGAAATACCTACGTAAATATCTATCATTTTTTGAAAATCTGACTGAATTGGGGTTATTGTTGTTTCACACGTAGGTATATAGGTATTATAAAAAAAATAAGTCGCCAGGATAACTTGTTCTACAGGGTGTTACAATATGGGTATATTGTAATGGGTAATTGCAAAGCTGAAAGGGGGTTAAATGGTCCATTATAAAGAGTCCATTTACAATATTTCAATCACTCTATGAAACAAAAAAAGAGTTATACGATATGCAAATCCTAACATTACATATTACATGTTTATGGGTTATTTTGTAACACGTTGTATATGGCATCAGATCCTTCCTTTCTTTCTTTCTTAACACTGTAAGCCTTTCACTTTTAAAATGAAACTACCGTGAGACTCAATTATAGTTAAATAAACGGATCGCTCACGTTCGTTTTGCGGGTGGTAGGACCTTGTGCGAGGTCCGTCCGGATCGCTACCACCATCTTACTTGCTAATCCTGCCGCTAAGCAGCAGTGCTTGCACTGTTGTGTTCGGTGTGGAGAGTAAGACAGCCGGTGTAATTACGGGCACAAGAGGCATTTCATCTTAGCTCTCTGGGTTTGCAGTAGCGTTGTTCCGGGGTTGCGGGTGTCTGTGGGCAGTGGTGATCACTTACCATCAGGTGACCCACTTGTTCGTTTGCCTTCCTCGTTGTATATAAAAAAAAATCTGGTCTTGGAGTTTAGCCAGACATGTTTCGTTTCGGACTAATTCGTAATGTGCGTCTCACTGCCGCTGAGTCGTGCGCTCCCAGTGGAAGGACTACGAATTAGTCAGAAACGTGATGTCTTGTAAGATAAACTAAAAACAATTACTTTGCTCACCCACGACCACCATGTCTTGTATGCATGTCTTGTAAGATGCCTGGCAAAATTAGACCTATTTAAGTACGTGAGTGATCCGTGGATTTCACTACTACGAAGGGACCCCCAATAAACTAGGTTATGTTAGTTTAAACTTAACGATCATTTAGTTGTGTACTCTTTCCGGTTTTGTAATATTTATGTTAGGTACCTACCATATCGGTTACGAATCTAGAGTTAAATTACTTTGCTATCATTACATTAATACCATGGGTAAATAAATAAATACCATGGGACAATTTGACACCAATTGACCTAGTCCCAAACTAGGCAAAGCCTGTACTATGGGTACTAGACAACGGATAAACATAATTATATAGATAAATACATACTTATAAACATATTAAACATCCAAGACCAGAGAACAAACATTCGTATTCATCATACAAACATCTGCCCCGACCGGGATTTGAACCCGGGACCTCAAGCTTCATAGTCAGTTTCTCTATTGGCAATAAGCTGAGCTATCAAAGCGTCTCGATCGCGTTCGCGTTTACGTCTGAATTACTATGGACACATTAGCAGCGCCACTAGTGGCACGTATCGACAACAAACAATTCTCATACTATTTGAAACCCGTAACGCAAACACAATCGAAAGGTATTTTTGGTCGTTGATTACACTAGACGCTCTGATTGGCTTGAGTTCACCGAAGCATATAAATCCATACAATTTTATTGTGCGCGTGCGTTTACTTACTGTCCGTTTTAGAGTCAATGGGCTCTATCATCTAGAGAAAATACTTTTACTTGCAAAATGCATTGTGAAAAAATAAATATAAATAATCGATTTATTGATTATTTTTGTTTTATTTTTATGAAACATTCATAGAATGAAATTCAACATACAATGACAATGCAAAGAAAAATTACCGAGGTTGCTGGTTCAAGTCCAGCTGCTTAACGAATTTTTCTTTGCATTGTCATTGTATGTTGAATTTCATTCTATGAATGTTTCATAAAAATAAAACAAAAATAATCAATAAATCGATTATTTTCATTGATTCAGAAAATAGCTCCATCTCTTGCCACTAATGCGTAACTGTAGAAGTTCCGTAGTGGGTGAGCTGCTTGATTAAGCTACTCATAGATGGCGCTGAGGAGAGATCTTCCAAATAAAATATGACACAAGGCATTGAAAAATTCATTAGGTACACCAACGTTAAGTATAGCTTAATTGGTGGAGCGTGGTACGGATTACCGAGGTTGCTGGTTCAAGTCCAGCTGCTTAACGAATTTTTCTTTGCATTGTCATTGTATGTTGAATTTCATTCTATGAATGTTTCATAAAAATAAAAACAAAAATAATCAATAAATCGATTATTTTCATTGATTCAGAAAATAGCTCCATCTCTTGCCACTAATGCGTAACTGTAGAAGTTCCGTAGTGGGTGAGCTGCTTGATTAAGCTACTCATAGATGGCGCTGAGGAGAGATCTTCCAAATAAAATATGACACAAGGCATTGAAAAATTCGTTAGGTACACCAACGTTAAGTACAGCTTAATTGGTGGAGCGTGGTACGGATTACCGAGGTTGCTGGTTCAAGTCCAGCTGCTTAACGAATTTTTCTTTGCATTGTCATTGTATGTTGAATTTCATTCTATGAATGTTTCATAAAAATAAAAACAAAAATAATCAATAAATCGATTATTTTCATTTTATAAGCTAGTATTGTATAAAAAAAGCAACTGTAAATACTTGCGTCATTGAGTGACAATGAGTCACGGCTTTACCTATTATAAATTCAGCTTTAGCTTTTAGTAAATTAGACTTATGCCCGTTTTCACCAACGACACCTAAGTCATCACCTAGTCAGGGGACCCCTATCCTAAGTGGCCCCTTATATCTCTCCCTAACCTACTTTCATTTTCACCATCCTAGGTAACACCTTAATAGCGGTCACCTAACTAAGTGACGGTTTGTTTCAAGTATAGTGATTTCTAAAACCGGTTTTGTATCGATAATTTTTTTTAAGAGAAATAACTTCAAAAATCGTCTATAAAAAATTAAAACAACATTTTAAAAATGTAGAAAAACTAGACAAATATATTGTTGAACGTCAACGTCAACACGATTTCAAATAAAGCTCCCAAATATTTTAATAATTAAATACTAATAATAATGTTTGTTTCATGTGCATCCCGGCCACCTCGACCTCTTTCCACGCCGGCCTGAGTCCCCGCGACTCCCGCACGCGCCGCTCTTGGCGGAGCCCCGTCAGTGCAGTTTTGTCGCGGCTGTCAGACTATTTTTCTATTTAGTTTTCCGTTGTGTTGTGTTTTTATGCCCTTAGATCATATGCAGAATGCAACGCAACCCGTAGATGGTACGTCACATGTATGCCCAATATGCAGTAGAACATTTAGTAGTAGTAGAGGTTTGAATATTCACAAATCCAAATTGCACAAATGTTTAAGTCAGAATGCCCCCCCCTTGTACATAAATCCTGTCTCCCCAAATACAAACCGTACTCCTACTAATCCACCCACTATTCCCTTCCATCTGCATTTGAGCCACTTAAAAAACAATGTTAAGGTGGTAAAAAGAATTCCCCGTGGCGCCCGGATCTCCGTCGCTACTCATTTGGCTCAACTTATAACGAAATGTTTGGACAATGATAGCTATGCGGACTGGCAGAATTTGTTACTTTTCCCATTTAATACACTTCACGTTAAAGACGATAAATCGTCTAAGATTTCTCTTACCCAAAAAATAAAAAACAATTGTTCCAATTATTCACCGCCTTGCCTTACAGTTTTTAGTACAGGCAAAAATAGCAATCAAAATTATTTTAAAAACATAGTGGAATCTAAAGTTAGCGACGGAGACCTGAAGGGGGCCGCGCGGTTACTTTTTTCCAGTGACGTACTATCTCCAGATAATAGCGACACACTCTCGGCCTTACAAACTAAACACCCTCGAGCTCCTACAAACGCATACTTTTTGGACCCGCCTACGTCGCCCGATGTTTGTTTAAACATTCACGAGAAAGACACAGTGAATGCAATCTATTCATTTAAAACCGGTTCTGCAGCAGGTCTTGACGGACTTGCTCCCCAACACCTAAAAGACCTTACCTCTCACTGTGTGGGCGACGCAGGCAAACATTTAATCCTCGCTTTAACAAAATTAATAAACCTCATGCTGTCTGGCAATGTTAATCCCGAAATAGTTCCCGTTCTTTATGGAGCCAACCTAATTGCGCTCACTAAAAAAGACGGAGGTGTCAGACCCATTGCGGTCGGCTCTACATTTCGGCGATTAACTTCTAAAATTTCAGTTCGTCACATAGTTTCAAAATTGCAACCTCAGTTTGAACCAATTCAATTAGGTTTCGGTACTAAAGGTGGGTGCGAAGCGGCAGTCCATGCCCTGCGCACCTACCTTAATAACGATCAGTGTGAGGTTTTACTCAAAATTGACGTCAAAAATGCATTTAATTCGGTAAACAGGGACACCTTGCTCACAGAAATTAGGAATAATATTCCGGAAATGTATAATTACCTACTTAACTGTTATCATGAACCTTCTAAATTAATGTACAAAAGCAACGAATTATCTTCTGAAGTCGGCTGTCAGCAGGGTGATCCCCTCGGACCAGCCATTTTCAGTTTAGCCATTAACCCCATCATTCAAAATTTAAAGTCCAAATTTAACGTATGGTATCTTGATGATGGTTCCCTAGGAGGTGATGCAGTTACGGTACTTTCAGATCTCTCAGAAATTATAAATAAATTTAAGGCCATTGGTTTAGATCTAAACTTTAATAAATGCGAACTGTTCATAAACAACGCGATCCGATCCGATCTCTTCCAACATTTTAATTTACTTTGTCCAAATATCAAAATTGTCGATAAGCAAAACTTAAGCCTCCTAGGGTCACCAATCTTCGACGATGCCATTCCAGATTTAATCGCAAAAACTGTTTCAAAATTTCAAAATTCTGCAGACCGGCTGCTGGAAATCAGTGCTCACACTGCTATCACTATTCTAAAATTTTGCCTTTTTGTGCCAAAATTTACTTATTTGCTTCGTTGTTGTCCCTTTTGGAAACATCAAAATTCTCTGACCTTAATTGATTCCCTTATGAAAACTTCTTTGGAATCTATACTTAACTTACAATTCAATGGGCAATCTTGGACCCAGGCTTCCCTTCCTATCAGATATGGTGGGCTAGGTATCCGCAAAATTTCTAGTGTTGCTTTACCAGCGTTCCTATCATCTGTCCACAGCACGTCCACCCTCGTAGGTAAAATCCTAAAGGATTGTCCTTCAAACTACGAGACGACGGGTTTGGTCGATGCTAGGAATGCTTGGCTTATGGCTTGTCCGGGTGAAAATCCTCCCGCTTATCCAAATTTCCAACGGAGCTGGGATGACACACTATCCAAATTAACTTATTCTAATATTCTCAGTTCCAGTTCAGGCCCAGACCGCGCAAGGCTTTTGGCTGTGGCAAGAAAGGAATCCGGTGACTGGCTTCATGCTTATCCTTCCGTTAACACCGGAACCTTTCTTGAGCCTGAAACTCTGAGAATTGCAGTCGGGCTAAGACTGGGTGTTGCGCTGTGTTCACCACACCGTTGCCTCTGTGGCACCAATGTGGACGAAACGGGACACCATGGTCTTTCCTGTCAAAAGAGCGCCGGCCGTTTCTCCCGTCATGCCGCGCTCAATGACATAATCCGCCGGGCTCTTGCCTCTGCAAACGTGCCGGCCATTTTGGAGCCAAGCGGCATTGCCCGCGACGATGGCAAAAGGCCGGACGGTATGTCTCTGATTCCCTGGAGAATGGGTAGGGTTCTGGTTTGGGATGCGACCTGTGTCGATACAGTAGCACCCTCACATCTCCAGGGAACCACACAAAAAGCTGGTGCGGCGGCAGAAACGGCCGAAAATAGAAAAAATTCTAAGTATCAATCTCTCGGTCCGAATTATAATTTTGTTCCTGTCGGGTTTGAAACTTTGGGTCCATGGGGTCCCAGCGCTTACAAGCTTATTTCTGAGTTACAAAAGCGCTTAGTTGATGCAACTTGTGACCAAAGGGCTGGCAGTTTTCTCTCTCAAAGAATCAGCATCGCTATTCAGCGAGGCAACGCTGCCAGCCTTTTGGGCACTATGCCACGGGGGCCTTATTTAGATTTAATTTAGTTTTAAGTTGTAGTTTATTTAGTTTAAGCATAGATTTAATGTCATTGTAAATTGCTTTTATTTTGTTAATACTAAATTGACGTCTTATTTCTTATTTTTTAATGTTGACTAGGCTGTATGGCATTATCTTTGCCATCCAGATTTTTTGTTTCCAACTTTCGGTGCGATGATTGTAGTTTATTAGCGAGCATTCATTGACTTCAGTTTCAACTGGAATGATTAGTTAAATCTGATAATTTATTCATGGCCTGTACATGTTTTTAAAGTATTGTGTTATTCGATTTCTTTGAAACCCGTATAATACAGAACAGACCAGAACCCACGAGCGCGCCCTAACTGAAGCAACTAAAACTACACTTAAATAGGTAGTGCAGTTTCGCGTATCATCTTCGTGCACGCAGCGTATCGTGACATGTTGTACGAATGACAATGTTAATTAATCCCTTCTCGTGTGATTCTTACATGCAGAAATGCGGTTGGGTTTATAAACAGCAAAATAGGATTATATTTTAAGTGTAAACGGGTAGCGAAAACAATAAAAAATTGTCACAGTGCGCGGCGTGCGGATATGATTGAACGCGGCTTCTGGTTTGTTTTGTATTCTGAGGGTCATTAATAGACTGATGATGAATATTAGGCATTCGTCCAGCTGCGACGAGGTCTTCCTTTGATATAGAATTATTCATCTTCTGTTCTGAGTTATCCTTATATTCCAAATACCTATAATATTAAATTTACAGTATGAAAAACACGCTTTCTTTAGACATTCTATGAGTAGGTGTATTTTATAATAAATCTAGTACCTGTCATACTTTGTTAAATCATCTGATCTTCAGTCTGATCTAAATAAGTTTGATGTGAATATTAAGTAAATACAATGATTCAACAGCTTCCAAACTCTACAAAATCATTTAAATAGTCTTCCATTTTATATAAATCTTACCAATCAAATTAATGTTAACAAATGCACATAACCTATAAAAATTAAAACGCATCTGCGACTGCGCGGAACTGTCACTTAACGCTAGGGAGTCAATATTCGAGCCCCTAAACTTAGGGGTCCCCGTAAGCAGTTAGGTGTTACTTAAGCGTTGGTGAAACGGAAATTGGTCTTAGGTGTCACCTAAAAGAGCTAAGGGATCCCTTAAATTTTAGGAGTCGTTGGTGAAAACGGGCATTACAATAACAGCAACAACAATAAATATTCCTCATTGAAGACCACGAAACAGTACCTACAAAGAGATTACAAAAAAACAGGCCAGGTATAAAATAAACGAATATAGACCTTAAACGTCCTTCCATTGTTGTCATTATATCCTTAAAATAATAAGTAGTTAAGCCCATATTTAGGTAGCACCGAGTGCTAAATTATGACTATCATAAAATGGTCATAAATACACTATTTCATCTGATGTCATTATACAGCGAGGTGTTGGCAATACTGGTGAGATCTGTATTTTGTGTGAGTTATTTCATTATAATTCTTAAAGAACTGAACTGGTTTTACTTACAAAAGTCCAGACATCTCTCTCTACACGAGGAAACAGAGTAATACAGTTCCTGTCAGACTTAAATGCGCCTAGAGTGAAATCAGTCACTTGTACAGTCAGCAGCAAAAGTAGCTAAGCAACCGAAGCGTTCACAATGATCTAAGCACGGCTCTATTGTTATGGACATAAGAGCTTGTGCAGATCATTGCTTAGCGACTTCTGCTGCTGACTGATGCATGTACATACCTAGGGGAAACGAGACGCACAAATACTTGGGAATGTGGGAGCGAGACCGTAGCTCTCCCCTCCCATGGCCTGAACAACTCCAGAGGCGCATTTAAGTTTGATCTGTTGCTTAGCAACTTCTGCTGCTGACTGTACATACCTAGGGGAAACGAGACACACAGATACTAATGGGAATGTGGGAGCGAGACGGTAGCTTTCCCCTCCCACGGCCTGAACAACTCCAGAGGCGCATTTAAGTTTGAAGCGTACTATACTCGTATTTTCATACGGAGACAATGCCGTGTTTCCACTTAGTACTAGCGCGCACTGGCAACTTTTGCGCGACATTATTGTTTTCCCTGCCTTTGTCAACGAAATGGAAAATGAGGAGTTTGTTACAAAGTCTTAATAGGAATCTTTGTAACCAAATGTTTCTTTAACCTCCTTTGGTCACCAAATTGTGTCACCATGGAGCATTGTTATGTCATAGTTACCGACGGCCCACATTCCGTAGTTGCGGAAACAATCGACACGTGTGGTAAACAAAGATGTTCCGCCACGTTTGTCATCGTCACCCTTCGTGATTGCGAGCGTCGCCTCTTTTGAACGCTACATTCGCAGAACTACTGTTGAGATTGGATACCTACAAAGAGATCATTATTATAAAGCCCAAAACATGGAAAAAAATATATACGACGAGGAAGGCAAACGAGCAAGTGGGTCACCTGATAATAAGTGATCATCACTGCCCATAGACACTCGCAACCCCGGAGGGATTGCAGATGCGTCGTCAACCTAGAGGGCTAAGATGAAATGCCTCTTGTTCCAGTAATTTCCTCGGCTGTCTTACTCTCCACACCGGAACACAACAGTGCAAGCACTGGTACTTAGCGGCAGGATTACCGAGTAAGATGGTGGTAACGATCCGGACGGACCTCGCACAAAGGTCCTACCACCCGCAAATCCATGGTGGTAGAGACGGAAATATATGAATAGTCCCGCTGCCGACCCGTGCCCGACCCGCTACCGTCCTCCGTTCCGTCCCGGTTCCACTGCTATCCGAATGCCTTACCTTTACCATAACTTTTTCGATTGCTTGAATTTGAAACTTGATGTCGGTAATGAAATTTTCAAATTGCCTTTGACATTGGTCGCACGAGACTTATGTAAGTTGAAGACAGAGTATTATATTAAAAAGCAAGCCAATTAGTCTCTAATAAACATATTTTTCTTTCTTTCTTTGGTTCCTTATGCAAGTACCATAACATACTATTATTTTGAAAACAAACCCACGGCCAATACCGCAAAAAAAACTATCCGCCACTAAGAAGCAACAACAATAGCGCCATTAGCAGATGTCATCGTGCGTGCTACAAACAAAAGCCACCGGGAAGAGATAAAACAGCTAGACAAGTCCGAACCGCCTCAATCATATCAGCGAAGCACTACCTGTTCCTCCAGTCGCTCACCCACCCTGATCCAAGATGGTCGCCATTATCGTACTCCTTTCATGCCTAGTGTTGGTTTCCGCGGAACATTCCGGAGCGTACTCCTCCCCCCAATACGCAAAGAAGATGTATCCAAAGCAACCGTTCGATACGAACGCGTTGTTGCCTCGCGAGAAGCCGCCAGTTCCTTTTAAGAAGACTATAGATAGATTTGACAGTGATTCGAACGATACGGCTCAGTACGCGAGGTCGTCGCTCTTGAGTTCTGCGGGTAGTTTTCTCAGTGGTGCGGGGGGTCAGATGGTGAGCAACTTGGCGAAGGATTTCATCGCTCGGTCGACGGGCAGCAGTCAGGTTGGTTTTGACTGCGTCTCGCAGGTTCGTATTGCACTTGTGTTAAGTTTGCACGCTATGCATGAACAGTCGCTGTGTATACTCCTTTTAATTAGCCCATGAGCAATGATATTACATACAAAAAGAGGTAGATAGGTATGTCATGAGCACGCCGAAAATTAAGCGCAGAACTGGCTACATTGTAGCCTCTTTTGGCCTCAGTCACTCTCGAATAAGGTACAAACTTGCGCGTAAATATCAACATGTTCGGAACATGTTATTCAACTGTTTTGTGAGCATATGGAGTATTTTCATCAATATCATTGCCCATAAGCCTCATGAGGAAATCACGTTGAATTGGCACATAAATAGCGAGAAATGCTCAGTCCTGCCTGAAGAAATATCCCCAAACATGTATAATAAAATGACTTAAATTTATCTAAAAGCTAAGATGGGACCAAAATGTGCCAACCTCAGCTCAAAAATCATGCTCTGTAAGTGGCCAAATATTTTGAAACCAGTTATTAAAATATTACGTGAACTGAACAGGCATGAATAATTGCATTATTAATATTGTAGATGAATACAAGCATTGAATTCGATCTGCTAAATAATTATACCAGTATATTTTCTATGTTTTATTGCTCAATGATAAGCACTTAGGTATCTATTTTATCAATTCATACTTACTTAATAATTGCCAAATGTTTTTTTGAACCTCTGACTCACCGATATGATATTTTACAAAGTGACGTAATATTCAAAAGGATTCCCGTATCTTCCATGATTCATGCTTCCTTTGTATTGGGCTATTGAAACATGTCCCAAACAACTCTTTGTAAGTCGGTATCGGGCCAATAGCATTGCGGTATTATAGGTACCTTTGAAAGTCATTTAGTTCTTTACTAGGACCCTTTAAATGTAAATAATTATGTTGTTTTCATCATTCGACGTCGTAACTAGTACCCGTTAACCCGTCTGGAACGAAAGTAACTGAAAGGTTTAATATCACTATATCAATTAAATACTCATGCCAATTACCTACTAACTTTATTGTAAAGCCCATCAAATGCCATTATGAAACCAGCAAACCGACGTGAAGCAGTGGGAATAGGAATGATAAAAACTACTCTTTATTTCCTGGCTATAATTGTAAATTATAGCAATTTTCAGCTGAGTACATCAACCTGAAGTAATCCAGGTCAATGACCCTATCCGTTCCAGGTGCTGAGCCTGAACCTAACGAACCTGGTGATTCTTATAGTGCTGAAGGCGCTCATACTGGCTGCGGGGTTCTTCGGCGCAGGCGCATGGAAGGGCGGACACCACTACGGAAGGAGTCTCGATGGTAAGCAATTTGAAGTATGACAAAGACCTAAGGAACATCTACTAATTTTTTCCGGAACCAGAAAGTTATGTAAACACACAAAAGTTAAGTACTCCATACCTGTAAGAAGAAAAAAATAACAAAACCGCCTGTAACAAAAACATGATAATATAATAATCTTCTAAAGCTATCAGTTTTACGGCCTAGCAGAAATATTAAGTCTATGCAAGGAAATATTCTTTCAAATAATAAAATAATTTTCATAATCGGTACACGATTGACAGAGAAATCGGTGAACATAAGTACCTACATAAAAATACTTACCTACAGTGGAACATAATTATAACTTCCTCCTCTGAAGTCGATTAAAAATACACTTTAGGTCTAGAGCAGGGGCGTTATTTTTTAAAGATATTAATTGCTGTTTCATTCATTAAGGTATCAAATCGGCTTTAATTATTAAGTAAAAACAGCAAATTTTATTTCCTGCCATTTTGTTTCTTGTTTTTTGCGGTATCGTATTCAAGTTTGGCATATAGTTTTTATGATACTCTTACCGGTGTTTTTTTTTTAATTTTGATGGGACCAAGTTTAAGCCATACCTCTACCCATTAAAAGAGAATCGCCAAAATCGGTCTGTCCCGTAAAAAGTTACGTGTGGTCATCGTCATGCATAAAAAAACATAATACTTACTTAAATATGTATATGTCAAATTTAATAGTAATCCTCCTTTCTTACGTCGATTAACAACCCTTCACATCAGCACGCGACCGCGACACATCAATGTGCGAACCATCCATCCGGCTCTTAAAGCAAAAACTCCAAATTAACCCATTAAGCATTTTAAATCCACTTACGGAAATCCGCATCTTCTGCAAAATGGCCATCAGATACAATGACCATCACCTAATCGCCATAATGTCCACTACATCTGCCTGCCCCCACTGTACAGTACATTTACTAACTGACCATCTATGTATGAACCAAAGGTCGTAACTATTAGGTATACATAAGCCTCTTTTGGTAAGAAGGAATTGACACGTTGATGCATTTGTCATGTCCGGGACTTAATCCCATTGTTTGAGGATTATCCGACCGCGATCGTCTCTTGTCTGACCAGTGACCGCCAGTACGGAGAAGGAATCATTACTTGAAATAAACCTTCTGCTGTACAGTGTACAAATCAATTTGACGTCACCTTGGAGTTTTTACTTGTGACGTTGTAAGACTAAATATTAGTTGGTTTAGTTGAATGACCGCTGTTTATTGTTATTTAGTTCAATAATATTGTTATTGCGACGGAAGGTAGTAAGGAAAATTGTACTAATATTTTGTAGCTGTTGAAACCCTGTTGGTGGTCAACAATAACTCGCCTCATGTTTAAAATCCTTGTCATAAAATACTGGTTATTTTCAGTTAGTGTAATAGTTTCAGAGGTATAAGAACAAAGAAAAAGAAGAATCTATACCCATGCTAAGGCCGAATCTTAGAATACTCACCCTATTGATCGTATACGTAACATAGTACATTTACTTTCTGTAATGTACTATGTAACATGTTTCTGCTCCAGACAACAGAAACGCCTCTTACATCACGGAAGACGAGATTCTCCTGTACTTGAGCTACCTGGCTGGTCAGCAGACCCAAGACTTTGGCTGTCTGTACCGGCTGTCTTGTCAGAAGTCGGAACAGGCAACGATGTACTCCTCGGGTGCGGAGATACTGCTGCAGGGAGCTAAACTTCTACAGGGGTAGGTACCAGTAGAACGGCTCTTAACCCTTAGAATCTAAGACTTAGATAAATGACATTTAGATATGACAATTGAAAAAGTATTCTTATTGTGCATTTAAAGAAATACCTAATGCTTGAAGCTGAACTGCGTCGAAATATCTACACCTAATAAGGTAATCGTGATCGATAACCCATATTTAATGTTTCTAAAGCTAGAAGTATTAATAAAACAGCTGAAAATAATTTTATTATTGTTTGCCAGTCACGTGTTAAAAAATTAAGTTGAAAAAGGTTGCTGCATTGCATTAAAAAGGTGTTATCAATTCTGACACCATATTCATCAAAGGGCTAATCTTGAACTGCGGTATGGATTGTGTCCTGGCCTGGCTTTCTTACCTGGAACCGTGTTACGCTGATAGTTCAAAGCTGTAAAGGCCAAAAACTGTTCTTTAAATAACTAGCTAAGCTCTTGTAGAGGTCATGCTGGGGCCTGCCGTCTATGCATATAGAGATAGTGAAGCGTCACCGGTCTCTATTGTTAACTATCATAGAAGCCATAATCATGATAATCGGCTTTGTACTAGTACGTATTAGGCCCAAATTTATTGCGCCATCTT
The DNA here is from genome assembly GCA_963691665.1 of Clepsis dumicolana. Lineage (NCBI taxonomy): Eukaryota > Metazoa > Arthropoda > Insecta > Lepidoptera > Tortricidae > Clepsis > Clepsis dumicolana. The sequence continues at coordinate 9,599,879 of OY829520.1, read as the reverse complement.
GGGAAATTGAAGTAGAAGTCTTTAACCTACTGTATATTATTTTTCTCAGAAACGGCGTGGAACTGGACTCCTACGAAGAGATATCGAAGGGCATCAAGGAAGCGGCAGCTTGGGGTGAAGAAGGCATGAACTGCGACTCCCGCTACCAGTGCGGAGAAGAATGATAACATCATAAAAGTTATACTCCCACTACCGAGATCGTTAAGGTTTACACTGATGTGAAGAAGTTCTATGTTACAATACAAATTATGAATAGGATAAACTATAAGACCTTCACAAGAGTCAATGTTAAATTTTACAAACTGAAATTGTTGTGGTCCATTATCATTTCATTAGATTTGATTGTCTCTTATTTTAATTACCAATACTCTTGACGATTTGTCGAGTTACAGATCTACTAGTTAGTCAATGTATCTGAGTGTGGCAGTTCACGTCCTATATTCTAAAACGCCGGGCTCAATGTTGATAAGCAGTTATTTAGTCATGTAAATAAGAAGTACAATTAGGAACTTATGTTTATTTTAATCTTAGTTAAATACTCCCCGGCGGTAAACCAGACACAATAGAATTTTTATTGCTATAACGGCTGTGGCCGCTTACCGCCGCCGAACGTGATAAAACATTTAAATATTTTACAGTGTTTTTACATCGTTCGGCATCAGCAGACTTCAAACACATCCCTCAGGAACACATATTACTATGAGATAAATTAGTCTTAGCTCCATAAGTTATATTCTTCTAGTATATCCAGTATTTGACATTTAAGTACAATAAAGACTTGTTAATGATAAATTGGTCTGAGTTGTACCATGAAAAGATTGGACAGAAATATACATAAAATACACGGTGATTATTAATCGGTGATCAGGATTTGAAAAATATTAATAACCAGCCAAAATGGAACGGAATGGAGGTCTCAAGCAATCAAATCATTGCGGAATTAATGAAAAATAATGTTATTCTCAAAATTAATATTATAACAGGTTTTAAACTAACTTTGACGCAGTATTTATGAAATTTCCCGTCAAATGTCCATGCTTTAAATGGATGGACGTTGTGTTTTTTTTTTAATTTCTCGATTCTCACTTCTACTATCAACAACATTTCGGGACTTCATCACGACATAAATGTTTAACTTTAATAACATGTATGTCGTAATTAAGAAATTAACTCATCAAAGAGGTTTTAGGCTCATAAAAACTCAGAGTAATTTACTTTTACTTAAAGTTATTTATAAATCATACACTTCTGTTCTGAATCAAAGCTTATTATACGAACCAGGCTTGAAATGTTTTATTGTCATATACTAGGTATTTTCTATACCTACTTTTTAGGCCAACATTCATTTCTCATTTGTTTCTCTTCATTCTTTCAAGTACATCTAAATCACGTTAATTTTAATTTAACGCTTTTGTATGAAATAAATTATTCTAAATGAGACTTATTTTCAATTAATTAATATACATTTCGTGCGAGCCTGTGGAATGCTAACAATATATGAGAGAAGCTCCCTCCTCCTAGATGACTTGGGTGGTAGAAAGTGGTAACTAAATTGTCAGTATCTTGATGTACACTCGAACCATTTGATTCCTGACCCACTGTAGAACTTTCTCACAGTTTCATAGATTTTCCTTGTCAGGCAATATGACGTCGCCATGACATTTTCTACGAAAAAGTTCCACAGTAGGTCACGATGCACCTGATTCGATAGTTCCTACATTTGATGACTGCTAGAATTGCAGTGGGGAGTTACTGGGATTACTGGCCACCAACCAACCACCACCAACCAACCAACCACCAACACCAACCACCAACCACCATTCACCAACTTTACAATTGCCAGTTTTTAAGGACAGTTCGGTGTCAACTGCTGACTTAAATAGCTTTTGTTTTAGCGCGCTTCATATGGTCAAAGAAATGTAGTTCGAATTGTCATATGAAACTGACAATTGTAAAGATGGTGCAATACAATTCCCAGACCAGGCCCCCCTTGGTGATTGGTGTTCTCGTACTTGCTAATACTACTAGCGTTACGGAGGGGAATTAGCAGCCAGCACTCTGGGCGTTCTTTCCGCGGGGTTGTTGGCGCGGGCGGCGCGGTACTCCGCGTACGACACGTAACCGTCGCCGTCCGTATCGTCCGACTGCAGTGTCCGGTCCACTAGAGCTGGAACAAGGATGGTGCAGGATTGACAGTTTGACAACTCTATGGTCTAAAAAGAGAAAAATTAGCCCTTTATAAGTACTTTATCAATAACTTTAATATTATAAGGAGTTTTCAAACCAATATTCAACGCATGTTACAGCTGTTTTTAGCCAACTGCGAAACGCAAAGGAGGGTAATTGTAAAATTTGTTGCCCCCCGCCTGCATTCTTTATAATATTCAAGTTATGGATAGAATACTTATAATGAGCAAGTTTTTCTATTTTTAGTTAATGATTTTTGCAGTCGAGTTTTTCGTTTTAAAAAAAAAATGTTTTGTTTAAAGCTTTTTAGTCGTGCCAAAGGGAATTCCGGGAAAAAATATACCCTGTCACTTCCACAACTGAAACGAATGTAATGACACCCCATACATTAAAATCGGTGAAACGTATTAGGCCGTCCGTAGAACTTAGAGCCAAAGAATCAGACATGCATATGTACGCTCAAAAATCATAACCTTCCTTTGGCAGTTGGGTAAACATCACAAGTCTCAGGTTCCTAAATGTTATGTTATAGTGTTATGTCGGTTATTACCTATGTAAGCTTCCAGCTCGTCTGCTTCTGGCTCTATCGAAGAGTCTGCATCAGGATCTGGAGCCTCGTGCTCTATTGTATGATACACTGCCTGTAAGTGATTATTTAGTGTGTTTAGTCTCTTAGTTTCCAATTTAGCATTTTTACACTCGGGGTACGAAAACCTTCGTTAGTGTTTAAAATCATTTCTTTATCAAGTTGTAAAATTTTAGCAACTTATAACTTTTTCAACGCCAAGAGCCACTAAAGTGGTCCAGTGCTGTCGTGCCCACCACGCCAACAACCCATAAAAAGGTCGGAATAAAGTTGTAGTTTGATCATGAATAAAATCTATTATGACCTGCTTTGCTTTATTTTTACTGGCTTAAATTTTACATTAATTCATGTTTTGTTCCTTATAAGAATTGACGAATGTTTGGACAGCTCAAAATGTGAAAATTTCGGGATTATTCTTTGGATATGATTTGATGCAAAAATGTCAGTGTCTCATACGCCAACAGCCCATAAAGTGGTCGCTAGTGCTGTCGCCGGATCTGTATTATTTATATTTGATTTTTGTGAAAATATTGTTACGATGGTGTCTTTTCCAATAATTTCCAAAAATCATCGTCTTAGCATATAAATCTACTGAAACAAAATTTAAGCCTAATAATTACAATTTACTGACACTGATCTGTCGATATAAAAATATATCTGTATAGCGTATCAGTTATTTCTCTATGATCGTGGGAAATCATAGTTCCTTATACGCCAACAACCACTTTAGAAGGTAGCCTATGACGTCATTGACGGTAAATAGTCTGTACTAGTGATGGCATAGTGGTGTAAATAAGAAACAAAATTAGTAAAATGGAAAGGTCTGATCCGTTTTGTTACGTATGAGATTCATTACATTTCTGCAAAAGAGTATAGGAAGATAAAATCAAGATTTACACCTGCAAGTTATTACTGTACTGCAACTATGAGTAAGTGGCAGTTATCTGCATCTTTTTCTTGCATAAGAGATTGTCTTAAAACATGCTTCAATAACTTATAGGTGTAAATTCCGCTTTGCAATAGAGGCGGCAAAACTCCTTACAAGAAGTACTTATAATAAAACCTTATCAATGCAATTGTCTATCATTCTGATTGTTAACTATTATGTCAGTAAGTGGGTAACTGTCATGTACTCTGTCGTGGACCTTTCGCTCTCGATATCTACAAAAAAATGTCTACTGCAGAAGAATTAATTCGTATTTTGGAAAGTGAAGACTGCGATGACTACGAGTTTGAACAAAACGAAGAATTAAATATTTTTGACGATATCGAGGATGAAAACGCACAATCTTGTTTGTGTAATAATCGCCAATCAAACATAAGAAAAATGCTCTTGTTAATTCCACCGGAAAATATAGAAATATTTTGGATTGCCGTGATGAATGTCCTTGAAAAACATATTTAACGGCATTTTTTTTGTAATGAAATAAACTGTATAAGTAGGTATATGTTGTTTTATTTATTGAAAATTTTATCATTATTACGTCTATTTTATTTGAGAATATTTACTTGGTGTAGTCATACCTACTCATTTGATATACTTTGTATACCATTTCTTTCAAACGTCATCAAGGGCAGTGTAAGTAGAACAAAACAAAATTACTTACTGGTTAATAAATGCAATAATTCGTTTATGCCATAACTCGGGCGTGTTGCTGTTAGTAAAATAAGTTGTACTCACAGCAACACGCCCAAGTCACCATTTAAAGGACTTACGTCAATGTCAATAAGATTGCTTCAATGAGCACTCACTCTCGTACTACGATTAGTACGATTACCGAGGCTAGTAAATTTTATCGATAAATGTTTTGCACAGCACTACGAGATTCGTCATTTTTGATAAGGCAACAGCTCTTGGCGTGTGAATGATCACTTCATTCAAATATGAGAGCGTTGAAAAGGTTTTAACCATACATGCACTTGCTTATGAAGTTAAAATCAAATCTTAAAACATAATTTCAATAAATAATAAAAGCAATTTACAATGACATTCAATCTAAGCTAAAACGAAATAAACTAAAACTTAAATCTAAACAAGGCCCCCGTGGCATGGTGCCCAAAAGGCTAGCAGCGTTGCCTCGCTGAATAGCGATGCTGATTCTATAAGAGAGAGAAAACTGCCAGCCCTTTGGTCACAAGTTGCATCGACTAAGAGCTTTTGCAACTCTGAAATTAGCTTCTAAGCGCCGGGACCTTAAATGTCTGTAAGCAAAATTAAATGTTGAGTTTAAAGACGGGTATAAAGGACCTAATGTCCCAGAGCCAGACAATGTCAAAATAACTGGCTCTTTCAATCTTAATAATTTATCAGCAATAAGGTTGACAAGCAGGGTGTCAACTATTTGAAATTCAGGCCCCTATTGCATCATCTTTACAATTGTCAATTTATATTTACCTGACGTCTACAAAGCATAATGTATTAGCAATTTTTCTTGTATAGTGCACTCCAAGGTCCGAAGATACAGGCTCTGCCTAGTTTGGGGCCTGCTAGATATTCACTTTTGTATATTGCTGATGTATGTATTACGAAATAAATTATTCTTTATTCTTTATTCTTATTCTATATGACATTTCGAACTACATTTCTTTGACAATATGAAGCGCGCTAAAACAAAAGCTCTTCAAGTCAGCAGTTGACATGACACCGAACTGTCATTGAAAACTGACAATTTATAAAAGTTGGTGAAATAGGGGCCAATTGCCAATCATTGGGACGTTTACTTTTTACTTTGAACGAACCTTAAGTAGTTCTAAGCCATCTAACTTCGAGTTCCTGTCGAAGTCATGAGCTGAGAAGTAGTGGAACTCCAGTTCCTCTGGAGTCATCTTGGCCAGCGCTTCCGCAGTTAGCACCTTCGAATCTTCTTCTATGTGCCTGAAAAACGGCAAGAAAAATAGTTTAATGTAAGACAGCTTAGTTTTTGATTGTTTCATCAGACGATGAGTACCTGAGCAGCCTAGGTGTTCAGCAAAGGATAATAAGGTACTCGTAACTAACCAGACCAGACCATTCTTTTGAACCACACTCTACTAAGGGGAGTTAGTTAGTAGCTAGCAACATTCATCATCATCATCATCATCTCCAGTCTCTTTACGACCTATTGCTGTACATGCCTTAACCTAGCCTAATCGTTAGGCCATAGTATAGCTTAGTGCCTACAGGCCATACCTCTCAAGCAGAGGGTCGTGGGTTCAAACGCTGAGTGCAAAATTATATTCGTAATTTATCATTAGGTTTTCAGTGAAGGCAAACACTCCTGCGAAGCAATTCAATGGTGTGTGAAGTTCCTAATAAGCACCGGCCCCGCGTGGATACTACAGCCCAACCCCTTCATTTCTACTCATAAGCAGTATTACTCACTGCACGTCGTGCAGTAACTGAGCGTCGCCAGTGAGTGATTCGGCGTCTCGTGGGCGGTAATGGTGGTGCTTCTGGTCCACTGGGGACTGGCCGTGGGGGTGGTGCGGGCCGCGGCGTAGTGCGCACGCGACGGCGTTCAGCATCAGGACTATACATGCTGAGGAAAGGAAGTAAGAAACTAGTGAATAAAGGAAGGAATTAATTAAGTGAGGAATTAATGCTTTCGCCGGCGGTAAACCAGGCACAGTAAAATTTCTATTGTTATAACGGCTACACTTACCGCCGCCGAACGTGTTAATTATCTTAGAAATTAATTAAGTCAGAATTTTGACATAGGTACCCACCTCACATATGATACAAATATGACGTGTTGGCGGTTACGTGGGAAAAAAGCGGGTTTAGTTTGCCCTTCCAAAGATTTATTCGGTTGTAAAGGTAAATTAGGTAATGAAAATTTTTTTTACTATAATTTGGAGAAACTTTTATTCCTTGGTCATCTAGTGACAAATTCGTCCAATACCTTTATTAGTCATGTCCTCAAATAATAAATGAGTACTGCTTTATCGTATTGCCCTTTTCCTTTTTAAACTCTTCGAAGTAAATGTAGAGAAAATCAATAAAATAAAACTGTCAAAAGCCCAATAAATACAATCAATTTACTTAAAAGTCGGTCACTGCCGATGCGCACACGCCACCAATATTCTCGGCAAATAACAAAACAATGAAACAAGATCGACATTGAATGGTACCTGTCTGTAATTTGAACGCCATTGTACTTGCAACATAAAGGGTAGGGGCAGTTGGCCCGCGACCCCATGGGGCGCCGACCCCGCGGGGCCGAAACCCCCGCCGAGACGCAATATTCACACTTCATTTCACAACCCCTGCATTTTTCATCGGTGAATACGTCAAATTAAATGTTTAGTTTGTTCGTTCGATGCGACAAATTAGCTTATTTGCGTGTTATTTAAAGTTTGTTATAATTGAGATTAATAATTTGCGTTTTACATTATGCAATGCACGTCAAGTGTAAATAGGAAGTACAAGTGAACACTAGTTTAGGTATATTAAGAAAGTGTCAGCACAGGTTTGTGTAAACATGATGAACTGTAGATACATACTATTTTGTTGCATGTACACCCAATTGAATGTTATATCACATCGTAAAATGGAACAGATTGTAATCATGTTTCTGATAATTACAGTTAAAAACACAGCAGGCTATGATATTTATACCTTAGATAAAAGATAACATTATTTTACTTAAACATAGTAAATAACCAAATATTTGCGAAGATAGAGCCGTGGTTAGGTACAATAACGTGTTCGAGTAAGCGATGAATAATTTTCTCAGCACGCAGATACATCATACCCCAAATGACAAAATAGTAACATACTGGTACCTACCGCTAAAAAATCCATTACAAAGTACTACTTTCAATACTCAGAATGCATAATTAAACCACCCTCACAGATGGAACAGTTGGTTGAAAGACGAGCCGGTCTTTAATCGGACCCCACTTTATTACGGCTCGTATAAAATCGTAGGGAATCGTGTGGAGTCGTATGAAGTCGTAATGGAGGACAAATTATGCCGCGTCGACAAGTGCGCGGTCCATATGTCGGGGTGTCTGTCACAAGCGGATGACAGAGACACAGACACGCGACGTTTGAGCAACATTTTTTTTAGGTAACTTTGATGCGGCATCATTGGTTCAAAAAAAAAATGTCCACAAATGGGTTGTTTCCGGATTGTACTATGGAGTAAAGTTAAAGATTTGCAACTAATAGATCGCGATAGGCCCTTGGCTGCGGGTAGCACACTGAATGGTTATCGTGGAGGTCCTTGGGGATGGCCTACATCCAGGAGTGGACGTCTTCCAGCTGATCGTTAATTTTTATGCGCATCGAGTGTAATGTATTAAATATACGGTGGGTGGTGGACAGGCGCCTGTCTAACTTTAAGGCCATTCTAAGAAAACCTAACTTTGATGACTCTTAGTCATTAAAATGTAATGTAATTGTCTGGCCGAAATATTGCAATGACTGAAACGTTAAAGCCGCAATCTTACGAAATTTGCCAACTGTAGGCCGAGCACGAAGTTTACGAATCCTGAGGGTCGAGCACGACTTTACGAAAGTTGCGTAACGTTACGGTTATCGTATCGAGATCGAGAAACCTCATATTAAATTTTAGTTCCAAATACGCTCACGGGCGGGCGCTGTTCCAAACGTCATACAAACTCGACAACGTTTACTATTCGACTTTACGTCACGCAGCTTTCGTGAAGTCGTGCTCGACCCTCTGTGCCACCTTTATTTCAGTCTACTCGTGACATTGATATAAACTTCAGGATATGCCCCTTGAAACATTTGGAACACATGGAAAGAAAATAACTACACAGAAGCCCGAGTACGAATAGTCGACTCCAGCGTTACGTAACGTTATATTATCTTATCGAAATCGAGAAACTACTCGATTACGTTGCGCAGGTTTCGAATATTCGCACTCGGGCCTGAGGAAAAAGCTTACTTTCTGAATAATAACCAGCATCACCATTTATTTGGCCGTGTGTCACGCTTGGACCCCAACTGTGGATCCCGTGTACTCAGGGTGCCCCGTATTATCGTGATAACGCCCTAATCCCCGGCGATTACAATGCGCTTACAGGTCACAAATTCCTTTATGTTGACGTCACCAATAACACATTCGAGGATTTAATAGAAGTACCACACACTTTTAGAAATTAGTGGTAATGGTTTGTTGTGCTGCCTCTCGAACGCGGTCTCACACCTTTGCGTTTCGAAATTGATTTGTGGACATTATTTTTTGAATTCTCGTGAACAGTTTGTTTTAGTCATAATTATAGAAGGAAAGATATAAGGAAAACGAGGAAGGGGAAGGCCGAGGATAGAGTTTTTAGATCAAATAAAAAGAAGATAGACGTTGTGTCGTATCGGGAGGTGAAAGAACTTGCATTGGACAGAACGGACTGGAGACAACTGCATCGACAAGAGCAGCACTCTTAAATAAGATGATAATGAGTTTTTTTAAGGCAAACGAGCACGTGGGTCACCTTATGGTAAACAGTTAATCACGGTAACCTAGAGGGCTAAGATGTAATGCCTCTTGTGCCCGTACTTTCCCCGCTGTTTTATTCTCCACACCGGAACACGCCAGTGCAAACACTGCTGCTCAGCGGCAGGAGAGTTCCAGATGTACTACTGCACATAGAGGCCACGTAGATGGAAACAGAGGCAGTGTAATGGTGTGTGTGATTGTGTTATAACCAAGTCAAAGCTCTACCGAGCTCTACCTATGAGGTTTTTCCCCAGCAGGACATATACAATGTTACATTTAGATAAAAACTTTTAGATGGAACAGGTACCAGACCAGCGGTCATTTAGAAGAGAAAATATGTAAATGTTCTTTAAATAATTCGCCTCTATGTTTTCAAGTGCTGTTACCTGCTTTGCCATTTTCAAATCGGTGTAGGTACTTAGCGAACAGCTGGCATAATTATTAGGACATTTTTTTATTAATCATAAAATAAATTATGACAACAGTCACAGGAGATTCAATTCCTAACCTAGACCACCACAAAATTGAAGATATTTCATGTACTTATTTAATCACACTCCGTACCAAGTAAAGAAAACCCGGGCGGCTTACTGGCTAGTGTAAACTTACCTTCAGTCTTCATTTGTCTCGAATCAGATACTCATTTGTTTCTCTTAAATAATCCGTAAATAGATTTCCACAACACACATCTGTCAATCTGAGGGTGACACAAGAAATCGATCACAAGGCGCACGCGCGAGCTTGCCATACAAATTTGAACTTTATGGCATAGGTTTATAGACTATACAACAGATGGATTAGAGGAGGGTGATCTGCGCATGGCATCTTAAAGTAGTTGTAGTTCCTTCAACCCGGTGTAGATGGCGTTAGAAGTCGAAAACGGGGGGATATTACTAGGGAGATTATGTATTTGCTGGGAAAGTTATTTATGATGGCTACTTATTCAGATTTTTAAAACGGGCCTTCCTACGTTATCGATCTGATGTAAAACCTGTACTCACGTACTTGAGCCCTAAACATAGCATTCTTTACATTACGAAAAAACTGCATCCCGGTGTATTTCTATATTTATTTATTCAAAATCAACCATGAATCCGTTCCGTCGCTGTCCTTAATGCTTTATTGTTTTCGAAACCACAAATGAAATGAATAACGTGTGCGAATGCTTTGTGAATGCCAGCATTCCTTTAATTTTTAACTGACGTCAAAAACAACATTCACAATTCTTCAGAATGTTTGTTTTCTATTCTTTGTCTTTGTACTGTTATGTGATTGCAATAAATTACCCATTTTTTAAACTTAAATCAAGAGAACCTATGCAACTCTAAGAAAGTAGGTAAACACTTCTCACACTCTATATTAATCGCGTATTGACGTAAGTATCTGTGAAGCTCGCTTCTACCTTCTAGAACTAGAAATGTGTGTCCCAACCCAAACAAAAGTTTAGCTAAATAAAATTAGCTCGTCTTTAATATCGACGGTACTCTGACTCAACTCATTAATTTTTGACGAAATTGGAATAACCACTCTAGACCGCGAACCTAGAGTGGTTATTCCAATTTCCTCAAAGTTTATACATATACGAGGTTGAGTCAGAGCCCCGTCGATATACTTAATATCAATATCTACTCGCATCCAAATTGCAGCATTGAATATATCAAATCGAAATAACACGCAAAAAGACGACATTACCTCCAGTAATATAATTTCAATGCAAGCACGCGTGATAAAGAGAGAATCGAATTTGTTCTATGCCAATATTAATATACGACAAGCGCATGCATGAAAAACAACTCTACGTTAAATTATACATAATACGCGAATTGAATTTACATAATATGTATTAGGTTTATTGATTGGCAGGTGTGATAATAATTTGGATATAATTTGCGATTCGTGTGTCGCATAATTTTTTTTGTTCTTATGGCGGCCATGGCCGTAAACCTCTCAGCCACAGGACACTATCATTAGACCAAAGATAGATCTATATTTGTTTTATGATACTCATATAATACTACTGATGCATAGGTTACCTCATGTACATAGTTTGTCTCGACATAGCTATTGTTATCGTTGATCCATGGAGTTATGTTGTAGATTAAGCTCGTGTGGTTGTGGTATAAATAAAATACTGTATGTGTGCTGTGAACGAATACACCTACTTATACTGTACTCTACCTTCTAATCGGAGTCATCTCTTTAATTTTTCTCCTAACTAATGGCCAGTCCTAATGTAATGTTTGGTTGAATGATGAAAAGTTGATTCACAATTATGCGATACGATCGAATCTTTTAAAACGAATCACAAAATAGTTTCCATTTTACATGAACCCCTCCTTTATGTACAAGCTCCGGCTTGTCAACAACTTAAAGCGGTCCTCATCAAGCCACTCCACCATCCATCGACAATGCTCCCTCAATTATCGTAATAGAATCCATTTTCTATTAACTCAGTCGTGAAATAGATCTTTATTCCTTTAAGAATGTACACGGAATTTGCTAGCACAACAACCCTAGTGCCGCGTACTCAGAAGTCCTAGTCGTCGAAGTTTTACATTAAGAAGTGCGTCTTGGGTTCATGTTATAAAGTACCTTTTGGGTTGATAATGGTGTTGTTTAAGGTCTTTTTGTGATGGAAGGCTCTATGTTTAATAGTGATCTGTTGTGAGGGAGTTAAAAAGAGACGGTCGTATGTAACCGTGTGAGGTTCGCATGATCAATACGGCGGCGCTCCGGAGCTGCGTACTGCGTGCTAAAGGCTTGCCTAATGGTCGTTTTCTTACATTTGCATGCTAATTGTCTTCCCCACTTTGCTTTTTTATTGTTGGCGTCGCAGATAACTACGAGTTATTTAGCTGCATTTGGGAATGGAGATGATTGTGAATTTGGTGTAGGGCTTGAAGCAACGATTCGGTACGGAGAAAGGATTAAAATGCTTACGTATTCAGGATTTTTTTTTGTAATATACCTACAAGGAAATTGATGGTCAGTTCCTGCATACTTCAACGGTTACTTGAACTAGATTTTTGGTCTTGGCTCTGGAATCCTACAATCTGCTTATTAGGTATTTATTTTGGTTTTGTCTTGGTAATCGTCCCGATTTCTCCTTTTTTGTTTTCTTTTGTTTAAGCTTAACAGAACTCCATGAAATTTTCTTTACTCTTTACCTTATCTGTAAATAATATCAATCCCTTATGAATACAAACCAAAAATCAATTAAATATTATACAAATAATTATTATGAATCCTACAGGCATGTGTACAACGTCATGTCACAAAGCTTGTACAAATACGCTTCAATTTCCGACTCCACCAATCAACAGAAAGTCAACCCGCAAACAGACGGACGTCACAAAAATCGTAACATTTTTATGAAAGACGAAAATCTGTGTTAGAAACAATAAATTTCGGTTTTCCGTATCAAGCGGAGATTTGCGGCGTAGGCGAGTGGGAGGCGTTGCTAGGCAACCCCCCCTCTGAGAGGGAGGGGGGACTCGGATCACTTTTAAACTTTCATGTCGGAAAGTTATTAAGGTTTGCTTGTGGCTTTCAGATTCGCTTTCTTTTAGTCGAAAAACAATGTGATGGACGAAAAATGTATGTTGGGTTTAAGACGGTAATGGCAAAGTTTATGGGTCGATTTAGATGTGAGGGTAAGTATTTGTTAGATTCGGATTTATTTACCAAGTGATGAATTAGGAAGTCATACATTAGAGATTGCTTTCAGTACCTAATTAACGGATTTAGGCGTTAGTATTTTAGGTCTATACCTACTATGATAACTTAAAATCAACTATTAGATAACGGAATTTCTTACATAAATAAAATTGAATACATAATTGCTACACTAAATAATACTCATAGGAAAATCGTACAGGTAAGTATAGCTTGTCTGACAAAATAACATCGTTATGGAGTAAATACATTTTGTCACAAAATTACAAGTCGAATACTGTACATAAAATCGTCTATACATTATTACGATCGGGCTGCGCTTTACTATCCTTGATATTTTCATAGCACGTTTAAAACGTTCAAATCGAACTAAGTTCATATCATAAATTATACATAACTTTGACGACCGGATGGCCTAGTGGTTAGCGGCCCTGACTATGAAGCTTGAGGTCCCGGGTTCGAATCCCGGTCGGGGCAGATGTTTGTATGATGAATACGAATGTTTGTTCTCGGGTCTTGGATGTTTAATATGTATATAAGTAAGTATTTATCTATATAAGTATGTTTATCCGTTGTTTATAGTACACATAGCACAAGCTTTACCTAGTTTGAGACTAGGTCAATTGGTGTCAATTTGTCCCATGATGTTTATTATTATTTATTTATTTATTAACTTAGCCGAAGTTAATTGTATAGCCAGTAAGCAAAACAACTCAAAACTCTCTCATTAAATCTTGAAAAATGCTGAAAATGCCGGATGAATCCGAGCAACTTGTTCGCCCGTGAAAAACGAATGCCTGCACTCGCGTGAAATATGGGGCTTTATGGAAAATCTTTGTAGGTAAACCTACGTGTTTTCTGTTTTACACGCGTTACCTTTTTAGCTTTACGGTATCGTGTTTTACTATTTTCATTTAGAAATGTGCACCATAGAATTCATTATCTAACTACAAATAAAAATCAATAACTTTAATATTTTTTAGATTGATGAACATTAGAATCTGTCGTAAGATGGTGTTTCAGTGTGTTTTTGTGTACAGTCGCAGCAAAAGTAGCTAAGCAACAGACGAATTCACAATGATTGATAATTAATGACATAAAAGCTTGTGCAGATCATTGTGACCGCTTCGGTTGCTTCGCTACTTCTGCTGCTGACTGTAGTTAGCAAGTAGAAGAGCAGTATTCTTACAAAGAATATAAAACTCTACCTTTTTTCGTCCATATCATATCATATAGGTACGCATCTCCATCTGTGCTTGGGTATTACTCTCGTATTTCTATAACGTCGTAAAGTGACGCATCGATGTGTGTGTGTGCGTTTTTTTTTATTCTATATACATTCATCAGCAAAGTACGTTACAGTTGTTACAGACATAATTTTGCTTTGCATAAGATTGCTTAGCTACTTCTGTTGCTGACCGTACTGTCATTTGTACATGGAGGAGAAGAAATCTTACGTCAAGCCTCTTTCGACCATACCAAACTGTTCAAAATCTTAGTCGTACTTAATTCTGAAAACAAAAATCCATTTCCTTCATAATTGAATCGACCCCAACCTTGAAAAAAAAAACATAAGCTATCCCCGCTCGGAACTTTATCGTATTTTTCCCAGAGGAAAGTTTTTAACGGCGGAGCGCGATGTACAAAATTGATGAAGGAAGGAAACCGCGCAGGCGGGGCCCGAAGGTGCTTTTAGTCCCTAATTGGTGAGCTTTTAAGTTTCCCGCGTTCGTTTGACGTCGCAGCGGTACAGGCTGCGAGTTAAGTGAACATTTTGTTTGCTGGCAACAAAGTCTTTGACAAAAGAGGTCGTTGTTTGTGTTTCGGTGTTTTCGCTGCTTTTTAGATTTCTTTGTCTTCTGGGGTGAAGCCAATTTTGAATCATGAGCAGCGTTTAGGTATCTTGTCTGAAATGTAACCTTCTATAAGGATTAGAAAGACTTTGAATTAAATTTAAATAATATTTTTTTATTTAAATATCATGGAGCCATTCACACCAATTTGACCTAAGTAGTCCCAAACTAGGCAAAGCCTGTACTATAGGTACTATACAACGGACATACATACTTATATAGATAAATGCATACTTATATATACATATTAAACATCCAAGACCCGAGAATAAACATTCGTATTCACAATCAAACATCTGCCCGGACCGGGGATCGAACCCGGGACCTCAAGCTTCATAGTCAGGGTCTCTAACCACTAGGCCATCCGGTCCGGTCGTCTAATTAATAAGACAACTAATGTGTTTATTATCATTTAGAAGGCTTATTTAACCAATGTACCTTGCAAAACAAGCTAGACCCATCTTATTGAAAACCACTTTTAAGTATTATTAGATTACATAATGTTCTATACTGTATACTTAATATTTTATTAATTTAGCGGTACCCCGACGTGATTAAACTTAAGAGGGCTACCAACGCTTTTATAACTTATTTGAGTTTTTTTGTGTCGGGTGTTAATTAATCGGGGGTTAGTTAATTGATGCTGCAGCATCAGATCAAGGTCATATATATGTCATCGAAGTAACAGTAGACCAAACTTCGATCAGACCTATGGTGGCGGGAGTTAGTGAGATCCCTTCACCAACTAGGAAATGAGCTGATTATCGTCAAACACCTGAACAGATCTTCATAACTTATTAGCTAACCATCGCAATCACGTCAACTTTCAAGCTAAAACATCGGTATCAAAATCGGCCTAATCCGTTTGAGAGTTATGTTGTGGCAGATGAACATACAGGTTAAACTTATGACACCCCTTTTTTCATCGGGGGTTAAAAACAACACACACGATCAACTTTTTCCTACACTTTTCCCATTGACAGTACCCACATGAAATACCGTAACGAAAACACCAGAGCAAACATTCGGATCGAGATTTAAGAGGTATGATGACAAACTAAGTTAGATACGTACTTAGTACAGATGTCTAGAAACCACCTTTCAGCCACAACCTTGTTATTAATATGATAAATGATGTCTTTTTAACCGACTTCAAAAAAAGAGGAGGTTCTATGTTCCACTGTATGTATTTTTAGGGTTTCAGTTCCTTTTGGGGTATTGTTTAAGAAGTGCCGTAAATAAATTTTAAGATTCGTGAAACATAGTGAAATAAGCGGATCGCTCACGTATGTCAGTCGAGTATAGCCCACATGTCAGGCTAGTGATGATTGAATCTCATGGTAGTTTCATGTCAAAACTGATAAAACAACAAAGAACAAATTGCAAATACAATTAATTAGAAAGAGAAAAACAGGCTTACTAATAAAATAAAAAAGTCTGTAGGTATAACTTACATAATAACATAATGTAACTTGAATACTTATTATATTGAGTACAGGCGGGAGCAAACAAAATTTAGATAACCTAACTAACACAGAAAAGTTATAAAAACCCCAACATTTTCATTTCAAAGTTAAATATCTCAAAAACGACTTAACCGATTGTTATAAAACTTAGCTCAGAACCACCGCTAGAAAATCTGCTTTCAAATAAAAAACCGCATCCTAACCGGTTCATCCGTTTAAGAGCTACGGCGTCAAACTTATAACTTATAACACCCCTCTCTTTGCGTTGGGGTTTAAAAACAGGCAGTAAATTAGATAAAAAGAGTATTTAGTATTTATTGTTTCTTTATAAGCTGGAAACGTATTCGTTGTTTACGAATAACGTTAAATAAGAAAGCTAATTAGCCCTTCTTTGTACGGTAGTAACCCGGTTAGTTTTATTTACTGCTATTTCGTAATATTTCGTAAAATGTTAGTACAACCAAGCGGTGAAGAAGTTTCCAAGCAACAGATAAACTTTAGTTGCTCTGAAACCCTTTTGATGTGAAACGTACGATGGGAATTAATAATAACTACCTTATCAATCCAATCCCAAAAACGCAAACGTAAAATTTTATAAAAATCTGCCAACTGCGACATCACACGATCGTACCGACGCCACAGCAATTATTTTACACAAAAGAACTGTACCTCCACGCCCTCTTCGCAAAAAACCCATGCCACGTGTCTCCAGTAAAAAAGTTAACCGTTTCAAACCAGAGCTAAAAAGCGGCGCGTGGCGACCACGGCCATTCGCCAGCCCTCTATTTCCCTGTCAAAATATTATTGCAAACAATCGACGAGCGTATTCACCACCGCCTTCCAACACCCACTTGAAAGCAACAAAACAAAACCACAATTAGCATAATAGTTACTTTGTAACATCCATTGTAACACCAACAAAGAAGCAAATTATTGAGCGGGACCCTCTACTATGTTGACTAATTGGCCCGTTAATCGAGGCGGATAAAACACGTAAAATACGCTTCAGACTTGACATCGCAAATAATTAATTATCTTTTAACCTGAACGAATCAGGGACGTTATATAAATTATTAATTTCGGAAAATGGTCCAAAAAGGATGAATTATAAAATTAGCCGTCAAACGATTCGTGGGAGCGAAAAGGGATGCTTTTAAGGGGTTAACACATGGTTCTGGGCAGGTGAAGGGTTCTTCCTGGGGAGCTTTGTAAGGGTCTAGAGGAATTTGGGCCTGGGAAACTGTTTTGGGATGTAATTTGTTTATTTTAATTGGTATATCAAGTGAAGGTGAAGTCTCTTTCGACGAATGAAAATAATTAAAACGGTGTATAACCTATCTTTCTGGGTGGTAGGACGTTGTGCGAGGTCCGTACGGATGCTACCACTATCTTACTCGCTAATTTTGCCGCCAAGCAGCAGTGATTGCACTGTCGTGTTCCGGTGTGGAGAGTAAGACAGCTGAGGTAATCACAGGCACAAGAAGCATTTCATCTTATCCCTCTCGGTTTCAGGTGTCTCACTTGCTCGTTTACCTTCCTTATATTAACACGTAACAAGGTGGCGAAACCGTAGCCTTGACCACCAAGTTAATTACTAACAAAGGTTTTTATGAAACAGCTAGAGAAGAAAATGGCTGAGCAAGTGAGTCGGTTGAGGAGAAATTATCATCGCCGCTATTGAATGCCGACCGTTATTTTGTTCAAGCCATTTACTCCGTTTGTGAGAACTTCTTCTTAAACGCCGTGCAACACACGTAAACACGAGTCAACGAGTATAAGCACGTGAGCAAAGTCAGATTCTTCCAAAATGTCAGGCATATTTGTATTTCTGCTTGTTACAACCGGATTAAGCGAATTGTCTTTTCAGACGCCGCGAACATTTGCTGTTTACATCGCCATCAGGCTCTGCAAAATGAAAAGTTAAGCTTCAAAGGGCAAAGGGTGCATTTTAAAGTAAAATTGAAGAGTTGCGGAGAACTACAGACAAATATCGCGACACCATTTTAAGTTGGTCTCTGCCATTAAATGGAGGTACTCTTCCGTCGCCTTGAAATGGAAAAAAGAGATGGGGGTGGGAGGTCTAAGCTGGATGGTAGGTGTCTAGGTATCGGATAAACGGTGGGTCCGCATCGTCGCAGCCATTAAAAACTTATTAAACATCATCTCAGGCAATTACCCTGCCCCTCACGCCTCCCCGTCCCCCCTAAACCTCCTTGCCGCTAGGTACAAGGAGAACGGAAAATCTATGTACAATAAATACAGTTGAATGTGCTGAAATATAGCTGACTCGGATAAGTTTAGGTATTTTTATTATTAGCATGAATCTTAAAATCTTACCTGAGGGTCGAGCACGACTTTACGAAAGCTGCGTAACGTTACAGTTATCGTATCGAGATCGAGAAACCTCATACTAAGTTTTAGTTCCGAATACGCTCACGGGCGGGCGCTGTTCTAAACGTCATATAAACTCGACAACATTTACTATTCGATTTTACGTGACGCAGGTTTCGAAAAGTCGTGCTCGACCCACTGGCGCTACCAGGTTGAGCCACAATTTGATTTTAAATGAGGAATTATGGAGGAATCTGATAAAGTTCTATTAAATTCTACTAAGTAACAATTACAAAATGTATACGGTTATTTTAAAAAAAACCTATGGGTATCATAAACAGCTCAACGAATATTTATAACGCTAAAATCATGTACATTACAGTACAAAACACTTTATTGAACAGCACATAAGAAAACAGACAAAAGGTACACAGAAAATGACCATGAAATACTCTGTGTAAAATACTTATTGTGTAAGTATAGACCAAAAAGTGAAACTGAATTATTCTAATAACATCTTCCGCACACACTGTAATTTCGATTTCGATCTTGCTCTAAACCGATGAATATCCAACCTGGTAGATATTCAGTGCAAAAAAGGACCTATCTACTTTTTTAAAGTAAGGCCACGCTAATAAATCGTTTTACGTTTCACCCACATTCTCTCCCGTTCGTCTATTCAATCAACGTCATCTCTCGGTTAGCTGTATGTTTGTGTGTATGTATGTCTCTGCCGGGTCGGTGGGCCGGAACCCCGGTCCGCCGCAGGAAGACGAGGCGCGCTGCAATTTCACTATATTTCGCGATCACTGGAATATAAAATGCTATTTCATGCACTGATGTTTATTGGCGACAAATTATTGGCCAACGTTAGAGGAAATTTGTAGAGTAATAGGTGAGAATAGGGACACAAATTGAATGCGACATTTCAGGCCGACTTGCACCGGTTTGAGATATGTTCGAAACTACTTGGGATTAACTAGACGTATTTGTATCGTCTAACGTAAAGTTAACACAGAGATAGTGTAGCGTAGGTAGTGTAGTGTAGAGTAGCTCATTTAAGTAGGCCGCAAGTAGACCTACTCAAATGAACTAAAAGCGCGACGCAATCTTAGATGAAGAATTTCAGATGTACATGTACGTAAATAATCTGGGATTTCGCAATAATTATAATCTAAGATAAAGTACGGGTCAGTTACTTTCGTACCTACTCTGCAAGCAGGCATTAGGTACAACATTCACCGACCAAATCGACGTACATCACACGCCAAGCATCACCACCACTCACTAAACAGTGGACACGTTTTGCTCGCAAATACGTGCCATTATCACCATCAGAAAGAAAACATTTCTAACTTTTTTATGCAATATATAAATAATGATATCAAGTCATATTATACAAAGTAAAATTATAGCCAGTTTCCGTACCACGTGGCCCCAATCACGACAGATGAAAGACCTGTAATTTGTCGCTCCAGCCCGCGACTTTATTGCTTTGACGCGACAAAGGGCGGGGGCGGGATCACACATGGTCAAAATAAAGTTCGCCTGTGTTCATCGATGACTCAATTTGTAATTTTTTTAAAGGGGATATTGTTTTACTATAAATAAAAATAAAAGGTAAGTAACTATGTCAAAATGTCAAAAAAATCTTAAGCTACCGCGAGGGCACCTTGAAGCACAATATCGTCGTTGTGCCTTTTGCAAATTGGTCTTCTTCTAATTCTTCTCTTGGAGATCATGGCGAATCTGACTTAGAACCTTCCTGGTTATACATATGTATTACGGAACTGGAACTAGTCTCCACATTGTATAGTCAGCGTCAATAGTAGCTTCCGCGTTCGTCATCTCTTTCGTCAAACGATATACCAGTTAAACAATAAATACTAACTAACATAAATTTTATCTACTTATTTCATAAGTAGGTATAGCAAAACAACAGTCCTGTCTATTAGAATTCCTTTTTACCAAGGGAACATACCTACTAAAGCTCCAGCTCTGTAATTTTTTTGTCAAATTATTAGTTTTGTAACCATGTTATACACTATAACGATACAATTTTCTTATCTGCTATAGACACGAGAAGTAACATCGCTTTCCTCGAAACTCATTTTAACGAAAATAAAGTAGAGAAACAAAAACGCTTAAGCACAGGATAAGCCTTAATATACACAAAACAGCAACATATACTTAACTATAAAACATTTAACCATCAAATTAACCAAAAGTTCACCTACGCTCGTAAGTAGTGCCAGAACTGGAGCCGAACTCGCACTTCAAGAAGCGCGCAGACAATTAAAACTGCTAATAAAGTTCTAAGACATTAATTTCCCTCCCTACTTTACTTGAAAACTTCTCCGCAGGTACCGTACTTTTACCAGGTACCATACCTTTAACTAACTCTGTATTCTTACCTTCGAGTACCTAGTCGATAATATGTATACTTACTAATCACATATTATGCCCATATGCGTCATTATAAATATTATTTATAATGACGCATATTATGGGCAATAATACTCTGCGGAAAACTTTTGATGTGTGTGTACTATGTATGTGTTGGTGCTAGTTATTAAACTAAGGAGCCAACGTTTCGCGAGTTTCTTTTCAAGTCTCCAATTTAGTTAAGATTCAAAATGTTTCATTTATAGAGCAGTTTAAAATTTAAGCAGTAATACCTATTTATAACGACGATCTAAATCAATAAACGGTAATAAACAACATTTTATCGATTTTCCTACGGCCCATACTAATTTCCGACACCATGTACAATTGCTATGGAAATAAATAAATACTTACACTGTTACTACTGTTGAAACTGCGCAACTAAATCAGAGGGTCAAGCACGACTTGTCGAATCCTGCGTATCGTTACGGTTATGGTATCGAGATCGAGAAACCTCATACTAAATTTTAGTTCCAAATACGCTCACGGGCATTTGTAATTTATCATGAGCTTTTCGGTGAAGGAAAACATCGTGAGGAAACCTGCACACAAGCAATTCAATGGTGTGTGTGAAGTTCCCAATCCACACTGGGTCCGCGTGGGAACTATAGCCCAAGCCTTCTCATTCGGAGAGGAGGCCTGTGCCCAGCAGTGGGACGTAAATAGGCTGATGATGATGATGATGATGACGCTCACAGGCGGGCGCTGTTCCAAACGTCATGCAAACTCAACATCGTTTACTATTCGATTTTACGTGACGCAGGATTCGAAAAGTCGTTCTCGACTCTCTGTGCCCTAAGCACGACTTGTCGAATCCTGCGTCACGTAAAATCGAATAGTAAACTATAACGAGTTTGTATGACGTTTGGAACAGCGCCCGCCCGTGAGCGTATTTGGAACTAAAATTTATTATGAGATTTCTCGATCTCGATACGGAAACCGTAACGTAACGCAGGATTCGACAAGTCGTGCTTAGGGCACAGAATGAATCTTCAAACGGCTACGAAATTGCTACGAGTAAGTCGCGCCATCGTCGTAGCTTCGTGACTGCGCGTGCGCTACGAAGCCTACGAAAGCTGCCATTCGTCGCCGGCGCGGCCCGAGTACGAACATTCAAGACCTGCGTAACGTAATCGAGCAGTAAGCGATATCGAGAATGACCCGCCCGCGCGTGAGCGTATTTGGAACTAAAATAAGAAAAATAATGTTTTACCAATGAAACGAATGAATTAATGAATCCAGAAGGTCGAGCACGACTTTACGAATGATGCGTAACGTAAAATCGAATAGTAAACGTTGTCGAGTTTGTATGACGTTTGGAACAGCGCCCGCTCGTGAGCGTATTTGGAACTAAAATTTAGTATAAGGTTTCTCGATCTGGATACGATAACCGTAACGTTACGCAGCAGCCTTGAAATTTGGTATGGATGTATAAGTTGGATGGCAATATTTTTTATAATAAAAAAAATTGCGTGCAATAATACCAATAGCCTACAAGCTACCTATTGTCTCCGTACCACCTAATGACATTGACGTACCTACTTACGGCCTTATTCATAAATATCACTCAAGCCTCTACGAGGGCTGTTTGATAAGTACCCGTTTATGGAAAAAAAAAACATTTTTTTTTTGTATACATGCATTTATTTTTCTACGTAGTCACCTTTTAACTCTATACATTTGTTTCACCTATACTCAAGCTTCAATAAACCATCCAAAAAGTATGATTTTGGAAAGTCATTAAAATAGGCCTCTGTGGCGGCAATGACTTCGTCATTTGATCCAATTCGCTTGCCACCGAGCCATTTTTTTAGGTTGGAAACAAAAAGACATCGCATAGGGCCAAATCTGGAGAATACGGGGGGTGAGACAATAGTTCGTAGCGTAACTGTGCTAATTTAGCCGTCACAACTCTGGACGAATGAGCCGGGGCGTTGTCGTGATGAAACAGTACTTTTTTCTTTTTTAAATGGGGTCGTTTGTCCTTCAACACGGCGACAAATTCATCCAATAAATTGGCATAGTACTGCCCTATTATTGTTTTTCCCTTTTCTAAATAGTCAATATGTATAATACCCTGCGAATCCCAAAAAACGGTCGCCATGACCTTTCCAGCCGATGGGACGGTTTTTGCTTTCTTTGGAGCAAGTTCACCCGGTAAAATCCACTGCTTCGACTGCTCTTTCATTTCCGGGGTGAGTGGTGGACCCACGTTTCGTCCACGGTCACGAAACGACGCAGAAACTCCTTCGGGTTACGTTTGAACACGGCCAAACACTGCTCCGAAGTAGTCAGTCGGTTCCGTTTTTGCTCCTCCGTGAGTAAACGCGGCACCCACCTCGCCGATACTTTCTTCATACCCAATTTTTCTTCTAATATGTGTTGTACCCTCTCGATTGAAACGTTTACAGCATCAACGATTTCTCGAAGTTTAATTCGGCGGTCGGCTAAAACGATATTTTCAATTTTCTTAACCATATCGTCTGTAGTCACCTCAACTGGCCGGCCTGGGCGATCCTCATTAAAGACGGTTGTTGTCCCCCGCTTAAACTTAAACACATTGCCTATTTTTACGGTGGTGGATCGGTTTGAATGGTAACTTCTGAGGAAGTCCAATAATTGACCCTGAATGCCATTTTGACTAAGTTTAGAAAATAATATGTCGTATTTTAAGGTATCAAACGCTTTACTAAAATCTATAAAAACTACAACTAGATCTATAAAAACGTTATACCAATATCTGACGGTTGTCATAGAAGGAGCACATTCATGGTAAACCGCTTGCATTCTTACTTTTATTTCATCACGTGTTTTTCCTTCCAAAATTAAGAATCTAATTACAGACCGATACTGTTTTTTCTCCATTTTAACAATTTTAAGTTCACGCCTTCACTGAATCGTTGTCAAATGAGAAAAAAAAAACAAAAGAATGCCATTTTTTTTTTCAATTTTCCCGCCTCTGAAAAATGGCTTAAAAAGGTGGTATACTTATTTGCGGCCAGTAATATTAATATATTTAGAAAACGGGTACTTATCAAACAGCCCTCGTATTAGCTAAAACAGGTTTTGTCTTCTTCTTACTAATGGAAATGTCAATGTGACAAAAAAGTACAAACAAACTTTAACGGCATTTTAGTTAAAATAGGTTTATGAATAACAGGGTTATTCTACGAAAATAAACCTTCTGTTCTATAATACAGTACTTACTAACAGCTAAAAGTACTTTTTTTTCAGATAACACAAGATCCATTTGTTAGTAAATAGCTTAGGTACACAAAAACGTTACTTCGTTTAAAATTATAATTAAAAATAATGTAAGTTATAATAGAAAACTTGTATTCATTACCTACTACTCATCTCCACTATCTACAATCTATCGAACCACAAACGTCATATCGTAGTTTACGATCAAGAACCTGATACCCCCAGTTAATGATATTCAAAAGGTACGCGTGCAAAGGGTTGATCTTATCGGAGTTTGCACTTGACGGATGATATTGATACTTGATATTACATTTATTAATGTATTTGATACTTTTGCATGTTAATTGTTGAGAGTGGACAGGCGGTTTGTTGATGCCGTATGTCGTTTTATTGTGGATAGTTTTTGTTATCATTTGTTGAATAAGACAGCCGGTAATGAGATTTCGTTTTGTAAAACTAAAACAAAGGATTGGCATTATACTGATGGTTGTTATTTCTTTTTAGGCTAAGGTGGATACGTTGTATAATACGAGGGCTGTTTGATAAGTACCCGTTTATGGAAAGAAAAAAAAAAGTTTTGTATATATGCATTTATTTTTCTACGTAGTCACCTTTTAACTCTATACATTTGTTCCACCTATACTCAAGCTTCAATAAACCATCCAAAAAGTATGATTTTGGAAAGTCATTAAAATAGGCCTCTGTGGCGGCAATGACTTCGTCATTTGATCCAAATCGCTTGCCACCGAGCCATTTTTTTAGGTTGGGAAACAAAAAGAAATCGCATGGGGCCAAATCTGGAGAATACGGGGGGTGAGACAATAGTTCGTAGCGTAACTGCGCTAATTTAGCCGTCACAACTCTGGACGAATGAGCCGGGGCGTTGTGATGAAACAGTACTTTTTTCTTTTTTAAATGGGTTCGTTTGTCCTTCAACACGGCGTCAAATTCATCCAATAAATTGGCATAGTACTGCCCTGTTACTGTTTTTCCCTTTTCTAAATAGTCAATATGTATAATACCCTGCGAATCCCAAAAAACGGTCGCCATGACCTTTCCAGCCGATGGGACGGTTTTTGCTTTCTTTGGAGCAGGTTCACCAGGTAAAATCCACTGCTTCGACTGCTCTTTCATTTTCGGGGTGTAGTGGCGGACCCACGTTTCGTCCACGGTCACGAAACGACGCAGAAACTCCTTCGGGTTACGTTTGAACACGGCCAAACACTGCTCCGAAGTAGTCAGTCGGTTCCGTTTTTGCTCCTCCGTGAGTAAACGCGGCACCCACCTCGCCGATACTTTCTTCATACCCAATTTTTCTTCTAATATGTGTTGTACCCTCTCGATTGAAACGTTTACAGCATCAACGATTTCTCGAAGTTTAATTCTTTAAGTTTCTTAACCATATCGTCTGTAGTCACCTCAACTGGCCGGCCTGGGCGATCCTCATCAAAGACGGTTGTTCTCCCCCGCTTAAACTCGTTATACCAATATCTGACGGCTGTCATAGAAGGAGCACATTCATGGTAAACCGCTTGCATTCTTACTTTTATTTCATCACATGTTTTTCCTTCCAAAAATAAGAATCTAATTACAGACCGATACTGTTCTTTCTCCATTTTAACAATTTTAAGTTCACGCCTTCACTGAATCGTTGTCAAATGAGAAAAAAAATAAAAGATTTTTTTTTTTCCGCCTCTGAAAAATGGCTTAAAAAGGTGGTATACTTATTTGCGGCCAGTGATATTAATATATTTAGAAAACGGGTACTTATCAAACAGCCCTCGTATACAACATATACGTATAGAGTCAAAAAGCTCCCCCTAATGAATTAGCTTATAAAACAGCCTCTTTAATATTACCGTGCATTTGCACGACATGTTTTATTGTGAGCTTACGTCTTTTATTTGTGAACAAGAGCTAAAATATTATGAACTTATAAATAACCAAGATCTTTAGATACTGAGTAATGTTAAAATCATTTATTTTCCTAAGTAGGACCAGTGGTCAATTGTTTGGGTAATTACAATATCATGAAGTAAAACAAGTAGGTATCATCAATTTCAATATCCCGTCGGAATCATTCATCTAATGACGGAGCGTGCCTTAGCAAGTTTTGGAGTGCCTTTAAGGTTGAAAAAACGTATCGCGTAATAGGTAGCTATAACCAACTCAATACAATCAAATAATATTATAATATGTTAAGCCTGTTAAATTACAGACCTAAGTAATCTAAACAAATATAAAGTATCAAATTATTCCTGTAGACATGAAACTCGCATTTCTTGAATCATCATTAAGATGCCAATTGTAGGTATACCTACACGGCATCATATACAATCAAAAGTAAATCGAAGAGATCAGCCATGAACCAAGGAGGGGCGGGTCTTAATAAGACAGGCGAATTAACCTCATTCAAACACAGCACTGTCACAAAGCACTCCTTTTAATATTCGCAGCATTCCTCTTCCCCTCCGCGCTTATTTACCTTGAGGAGTCGGAACATGCGATCTATTTTGTATTTTGTGAAACAAAACATGGTGCAATGCATAAACTTTAAACGCAAGATCGACGAGAAGCCATGGAACAATAAAACAAACAA
Source organism: Clepsis dumicolana (assembly GCA_963691665.1). Classification (NCBI taxonomy): domain Eukaryota; kingdom Metazoa; phylum Arthropoda; class Insecta; order Lepidoptera; family Tortricidae; genus Clepsis; species Clepsis dumicolana. The sequence continues at coordinate 9,573,090 of OY829520.1, read as the reverse complement.
AAGCCTATCTGCCCGGAGCGGTGCCGGCGCTGCGGCCCCGCCCCCGGCCGCCGGCGCCGGGCCCCATTGGCCGGCCGCCGCCCTTGGCTCGGCGCCTCGCGCCACGCGAGCGAACGAGAGGCAGCATCCCTATAAAGATTTTACATCGATTATGGGGGTATGGGAGCAGGCCGTTCCGTTCTGGCCCGCGGGCGGCGGCGTGAGGTCCTCTCGCGCAGTCGCGAACAATTAAAAGTGGCGGGGATCGGTGCGCGGCGCGGCGCGGAGTGGCGCGGAGTCGCAACGTCACTATAATGTGGTTAGTCAGTGAGCGTCGGGGCCGGGCCGACGGCGACGGCACGCAGCACGACGCCCGCAGCGCGCTCGCCGCAGAGCCGCGCTGGTCGCTCAGCCCGCGCACCGGCCACAGCACGGTGGAGTTCAAGAGCGCCGCGTGCGCGGGGGCCGGCGAGCCCGCGCCTCTGGCGGCGCTGCCGGACCCCCAGCAGTTCAACATCTTCCCGGCCTTCTTCAGCCGGCAGCTCAACTTCAGCGGCAGCGGAGGCTGCGGGCAAGGGTCGAAGATCATGGAGGAGCTGCGGCCGAACCTGGTCGGAGGATTGTTAGGGGTGGGAGGGTTGTTGGAGGAGCACCAGTCGGAAGGCAAGTTCCTGCCGGGCGGGGAGAGCAAGTACACCCCGGACAAGGGCCGCAAGTGCAGCAACGCGTCCAGTTCGTCGGCGGAGGAGTTCGGCGCGCTGTACGGCGGCGAGCACGCGCCCACGCCGCCCGCGCCGCTCAGCCGCAGCCTACAGGACCACACACGTGTGTACCTCTAACTTCCTTTACCCCTATTTGACAGCGATCTACTTGATGATGAAGCCAGCGTGAAAACTAACAACAGCCTTGTAGGCAGGGCATGTAGGTTCACTCGATTTTCACGTCACTTATATCGTGTCGACTAAAGACCTGGCTGTATCATACATGTGTCGTATCTCTTGTGGCCCTTCTGAACTTTCTCCCTTTTCTTACCACACAACTTGGAAAGGGAGTAATCATCCGAGAACGTGAATTATAAAACTCAACGAACTGTACTGCAAGATATTACAAGAAGTAATGTTTAGATAAGTAGGTAGTACCTATTCACAATCGACAACCACTTGGTTTCCTTAAATTGAATTCCTTTTAAGCACGGACAAATCGGATATACCTAATTAAATAGTATTTTTGATTTTTGTGATCGGACTCCGTTCTTGTTCGATTCTAAATACATAAACGCTTCCAATGCATTCAAATATGAACTAGGTAAAGTTTTATTTTATCAAGGAATCAGTTCGTATGAAAACAATAACAAAATACATGTATATGTATAGGTATATAAGGTTGTTTAGGTTATACCTATTTACTTTCCTTTAATATGAGGTCAAGAAGTAGCTACTGAAGATTTAAACCTAAGCCTACCTGAAAGCTACAAATTAGCAATAGGTTGCACTTTCAGCAATTAGTGCTACGATAATTGGAACATATCAACTTGGTCGTTGTTACTATATTTTATAATTGCACCGGAATAATCTAACTAAATATAGTTAAAGTGAGAAAAGCTTTCGCCTGTCAAAATATTTACGACATTGTCATAAGATTGATTGTTGCCTGGCAAGTGGGAAAAGTTTTTCATGGGTTTTCCTACTACGTCTATACTCAATTTTTGTTTAAAGTACCTACTTGAAAAAAAATTGCGTAAACCCGTTTCTTTCACCTTCCGTGAAAAGTTGATCAATCAATTAGCAATGTGCTTCCTTTTCATTCAAAGGTGAAATTAACTTCTATTAACATGCGCATGATTCGATAATCTCCTGGATAATGAAGGACAAGTTTTGAAATTGTAACAGGACAAGGATTTTTTATAGGATAGGACTTTTTTTTGTTGATTTTAGCTAGATTTTAGCTTAGACTCGCATGTTCCAACTACGGTACCATTGTTTTTAAGCAGTCCGATTCCAGTCCCACGGCTGGGCAAAGGCTATCAACCATTCAATACAAAAAAAGCGCAGCTATCCCATCGATGGATTTATTACCAGTCTCGCTCAGCGCAGCTATCCCATTGGTGGATTTTTACTAGTTTCGCTCGGAATAGCTATCCTATTGGTGGATTTTCACCAGTCTCGCTCAGTGCAGCTATCCCATTGGTGGATTTTTACTAGTTTCGCTCAGAATAGCTATCCTATTAGTGGATTTTCACCAGTGTCGCTCAGCGCAGCTATCCCATTGGTGGATTTTTTCCAGCTCCGCTCAGCGCAGCTATCCCAACAGTGGCTTTCTTACCAGTCTCGCTCAGCGCAGCTATCCCATTGATGGATTTATTACAAGTTTCGCTCAGCACAGCATCCCATTGGTGGTTGGCCCTCAGGTCGAAACTATAGTATTGATTTGCCCCACACTAAAAACACGTGAACAAATTTTTACGTCAAACATGAATCTTTAGCGTAGACGGTGGCGCCACCTATTCTCTCCAAATCTGGATCTCGGTAATCCCTGAACAGATTCTGCTCATGTTCGAACTCACGAATTATATAACTATAACTACTCGATTACCAAACATAAAGTTCTGATCAATACTCAAATTATCATTTGTCAAAGTTTTGATTTCCACATATACCTACAGGTGTCCCACGACGGCTATGACACACGGAGGGAAAGTACATTAAATATTGTAGAAGAATACTTTGTTCTATGAAGACACCCTTTATTTTTTTAATGAGGCCCCCCCTGCGGGTGTCTATGGGCACTGATGATCACTTACCCACCCACCCACTTGCTCGTTTGCCTTCCTTGTCGTATAAAAAAAGTAATACTGAAATATGAAAAAAATGTGTGAACATTTTCAGTGAGAGACGTTATACTTAATAACTTTAGTGTGAAATTTCACGGTGTTGCTTTTGTTTTCAAATGTTTATTTTTTTCACATTTGGTGTAGGTTCGAATCACAGGTGAGGGTAGTATTTTTTTTATCTGTGAATGAGTTATTATTATTTAAAAAATAAAGGGATGTCTTCGTAGAGCAAGATATCTTAATATCTAGAACATAAGGTACTTTCCCTTCCATGTGGCATAGCCGATAATTTGCCAGACGATAATTTGAGTTTTGATCAGAACTTTATATGTGGCAATCGAGTAGTTATACTTGTATTCAATTCGTAAGTTCGAACATGATCAGAATCTGTTTAGGGATTACCGAGATCCAGATTTGGAGAGAAAAGATGGCGCTACCGTCAACGCTAAAGAGTCATGTTTGACGTGCCCTATCTCGACACTGAGAACTCGCTCGCTTACGAAAACCGATTAGTTCCTTATCTTGACCTGAGAACTCACTCGCTTCACTCCCTCGTTCAATAAGGGCACCTACTTATCTTAGATTACAGTAGGAACAGAAGTCAAGTCTGGTTTCGGTGAACATTTTCCTTTAAGCTTACCCGGACACACCGGATGTGGCAAAATGGCGTCCGACGCGGCGCTCGTAACTGAACTCGGGGATGATCGGGGGCGCGATTCACAAATTACACCTGTGGAAATATATTACAAAATTCGAATTCAAACTCAAATCCAGAATCGTTTATTGCATGTCACATTACAAACATAAGGATGGAACATTAAAAATAGGGCACGGCAAAAAAACAATTACAGAGGGCTCTTTCTTTTTGGAGTTTCTTTTGATTTTCACTTAAATTGTAGAAAATCTGTGTAGGTATTGCTACAAAACTACTACTCGAATTAAATTCTTAGCTGGTATGTTGTGAAAATAAATTGGGTCTGTTATTTTCCCTAATTCTATGTCTATCTCAAATTCGACACAGTTTTTATCAAACTTCAAACTTTTTTATTTGCACAGAAGAAAACAGTAAAAAAAATGTTTGGTAACTATGGTAACAAATTTGATATTGATGTTCATTTATTCGTCTATCATCCGGGAAACGACCACTGTTGGACATAGGGTCTCCATGCCGATCGGTCTTGTGACACAGGCACAGCGATATACCGTAAAAGCGACTGTAACAGAGGCCTTTCCTCTCGTCTCCAAATACATGTACGTTTGTACGTACCAGCTTTGCGATCCAGGCGACCTATAGCGCACTATACGTGCTAGTAATTACAATTCCAATTAGAGTAATATAGCAAACAATCGGGCCGGGGTGACGTCATGAATACGAAATGTCGTCACTAACGACCACCCCCTCCCTGTGGGTGGGGGATGAATTTTCAACCGCCTCGGCCAACTTGCTGTGTGTGCAATACATTCGCTGTGCAATACAGTGCAACTGGCGTCTTTGTGTATTGAGTGTTCGGTGATTGCGTTTAATATACTTGCGAGATTTTTGACTGACATTGTCCGTTGTTTTTAAAAGGTAATTTAAATGAAAATAATCGAATTTAATGATTATTTTTGTTTTTATTTATATGAAACATTCACATTTAGTTCCTATAAAATTTAACATAATATAATGACATTGCAAAGAAAAATTAGTTAAGCACCAACCTCGGTAATCCGTACCACGCTCCACCAATTAAGCCATACTTACTTAACTAGTTGAACTTAACGAATTTTTAATGTATTAGAAGACTTCTCCTCAGCGCCATCTATGAGCAACTTAATCAAGCGGCTCACCCACTGAAGAACCTCAACAGCCAACTGCCTAACAAATTTTTCATTATATTGTCATTGTATGTTAAAAGGTAATTTATGGGTGAGCAAAGTAATTGTTTTTAGTTCATAATTTATTACATTTTGTTTGGTTCTGCAAGTAGGTAGATACACCTTTACGCTAAATAATTTATTGAATCAGGCGTTACTTTGCGGAGGTCCATATTAATGAACTAAACAATTACACCTTTACGCTTCTCGACAGAAGAACTTTTAGAAGTATCGTTGTTCGCATATTATTATACATACATGACAGAGATAGCATGCTGCATTTGGAAAACCATCATCATCATTTTAAATGTTTCTCTCTCTCTTTCTCAAATCTCGCTGAATGTTTATAGCTTTCAGACTAGAGGTAGATTCCTACCTAGTCTAAGTATTGACATTTTTCTCTCTTGTAAAAAAGTATAATTTGTTTGTACCTACTTACATCATTATTGAAAATGTGGTTATACCAGTCTACGTCTTCTGCTGTGGCGTATTTGGTATTTTACGTAGACACAGAACATAAATAGGTATAAAATGGAAATACTTTTCGTACTAATAGCTGGGTCATTGGAAATCACAACAGATACATCAGCAAAATCAAACTGATATCGCGACTGCTACGAGTCCTTTCTCGTATCTACGTCACGTTTATACTTACTATCTTTTGTGAGGAAGTGATAAACTTAGCGTTAGCTTCGTAAGAACTTTTTTAAGTCAAACTGGATCCTCTTTTTAGTACAGAAGAACTAACTATTTCGTCTTCTAAACTTCTGCCGAATGGGGTGCAGGATTATTACTTTGAACTTTCCTGGGGTCAAGGTGCCCATCCCCCAAGGAGCTTCAGTTATAGGCATTCTGGCGGTAGCACAGGGTTCTACGGAACTAACAAAATACGATGTCAAAACCCATTAACCCAACGTAACATCACCATTACAAAAATACGAAACTTTTCCTTCCGTAAACCATTAAATCCTGCAAAAATCCACGAACTATTCCCATTTTCCGTCAATCCATTCTAATCTAAGTAAATGGCGGGCGAATAATAAATTCGGTACTGGTTCGCTCGAAATAAAGGCGCGCGCACAACAGCGCGTCACGTAGACGACAGGGGCGAACAACGCCGGGAGGCCGGGACGTGACGACCACGCTTTACCCGCACCTTCACTTTATAGTACGGCTTCACACAAGTTTCTTTGGGCTTAAGAATACACATAAAAATAAAAGGTTTATTTTTTGGAACAAATGAGGAGAAAGAAAGAGTTGTGAAGTTATGAACGTTAAATTAAACAAAACTGTACCGTTATTTTTTATTTTTGCCTGTTTTATCGAATAACTTTGTTGTTTATATTATTATCATTTGAACGTTTACTTAGTACACTAAAAACTTAGTCGTAAAAATATACTGTTTGGTTGAAATTAATGGCTTCATCTTCAGGAACAACAGGTACCACAATATGAAAGAACTTTTTCTTAGTAAGCGATTTCAACACAATCCCATCTTCAATAATATCCGTCTTATTATTTCTCGCAGTTTCAGGATTTTTGTTACCAGAATTACCTTGCCCTTGATTTTTTTCCTTCTCCAACTTCTGCTGTTCTTTTAATCTGTTTAGTTCTTTTAACCTTTCTAATAGTTTCTCGGCTTCTCCCATTTGTTTCTTCAACTCCTCAGTATTCCTGTTAGGACTATTCTGATTTATATTTGGAACACGATTAATGTTGTTAAGATTATTAATGAATGGTCTATTCACGTTATTAACTCCCAACATAGGCAGTAGGCCTCTGTTTGTGACATCGTTGTTCATATTTTCGTTATTACCGTAAGGTTTGTTGTTTGATTCTCTATTGTTTGACCCGAAGCCTAATGAAGAGATCAGAGGAATATTGGCACTAGGTGCTCTGTTGTTATTATTATCATTTTCTCCAAGTAACGACCCGAACAATCCAGCTGCTTTAGTTGATGTAACCAGACAACCTGGAAATAAATAAATAAACTCCTAATTATCTTCAAAGCAGAAAAAACTCCTATATAAATACATAATCCTATATAATTACGGGCACAAGAGGAATTTCATCTTAGCCCTCTAGGTTGGCAACGCATCTGCAAATCCTCCGGAGTTGCGGGTGCCTATGGGCAGTGGTGATCACTTACCATCAGGTGACCCACTCGCTCGCTTGCCTTCCTCGTTGTATAAAAAAAAATAGAAAGAGAACTTTAATGATACGAAAAGATGAAATGAAACATTTTTATTGCGAGAATACAGGTCAAAAGTTATATAGGTACATAACGAACACTGCGTTCTGCCTCATCGACATGCAAAAATATGTTTTTTTAGTTAGTTAATAAGTTTCAAAGATTAGATTAGGTCAAGATTTTCATTTATTACGCTAACAATTAATAGACAGACTAAAAACATCTTTGAATAGACAAAGAAACTTATTTAAACATGATAATTACAAATTCTATGTATGTTACTTACCAAAACTAATGTAGAATATAATGAATCCATTACAATTCCACATAATAACAATATGTCCACTGAAGTTAGTTATGAAATAATAATAATGTTAACAAGCAAACGAATCTACAGCTCACTGCGATGGCACAATCATTACTGGGTGAGACTTATAAAAAAACAGTCAACGACGTGATTTAATAACCATTAGAAAGTAATTGACGAGTCCAAATATTTACGGTTAAAATCATTAGACAAAAATTAACTTTCATTATATCCGCTTAATTAATTAAATTGTTTATATTATTTAAGCGTGTTTTGTAAGTTTAGTTTAGAATTGAAATATATCTCGCTATTTGTTGTTCAGCTTGCCGTACAAAATTGTTACTTAAGTCTTAAGTTCTTTATTTGTATGACGACCGGATCAAATTATCAAGTTAATTTTGACTCATGTTGATTGAAAAATTGGTATTTGGAAGTATTAGCCTTAGAGCAGGACAGGAATGGAGATATTAGGGCATTTTCATTTAACTTGTGCTGTCAAACGTTACTTAAGTTATGTTTAAATCACGTCTTAGTCAGTTTTGTAACGAAATGTATGTGTCCGACATTGGCGGTCAGATTTGTGACGACTGCAGTGCTATCCATAGTTAACTAATTAATAGTTAACTGAAAACGCCCATTAACGCGTGATTTCCCCTCTGCCTAAAATTTGACATTAAATCTGTGCAAAATGCATGATTGAGTGCGTGTTTTTGGCATTTCTGTGGCAGTTTTATATTAGTAAGAGTTTGTAGGGACGTAACAAATTTTGCCATGAGCATACTCCTAGATGTGTTCTATCCCTAAGTGAACCGTGTTCCCCTTGAAAAGTGGCAGAAAAATTGTACATAGTGCAGATACAAGCCATAGGGGACTCCCATCTGTCTGCTATGCCTTTATAATTTCAAAACTGTCAAATATTAACCAACATTTTAAAACAATGATTTTTTTGTAAATTAACGTACAAAGTTTTGTAGTTATCTCCAAGCGAACAATCACGCCATGTGAGATCAATATGCGACAAAAGACTTCCCAATTTTTTTTCCGATCATTGCTTTAACCAGATGTCAACCATTGTAACCCAACCTTTTGACACACGTTTTGACACATCATCCACAAAATGACCAAGGATTACCTTTAATCCTTCGAATTAAAAGCCACACTGTGACCACGACAGTTTTATAACCGTCAAAGCAATATTGTTATCTCTTTCTACTTAACCAATACCTAAGCGTGAGTGTAAGGGATAGATGCTTTATGTCCGTGTTGAACGCTAGTGTGCACGAAACCGTAAATTGTTGTTAATTCGTGACGCGTGCGCGTCGCGTGCCCATCTCACCTGTCGCACGCGCCGAAAGGGTTTGCAAAAGTATTGTTGGTAAAGGAAATTGTAACGCAGCGTTTGGTAAAAAAAAACTGGCAGTAGTCACTTCTTTGTGTCGAGCGCATAAAGTATCGAAGCATGCAATGTTAATTTAAGGAGAATTACATTTTCAATACCTAGTCATTATATACCAAGCTAGCTACTTATCTAATTAATGGATGTCCGGGGGTGGAGCTTAAATACATAGTTTAACTTAAGGCGAGAAAAGACCTAACACACTCGGGTGAAGAAACACAAGGTTTTTTTTTACAAGTTTATTTGGTCGATACCACGTGCTTTACATCGCATTTTCGGTAGTCGAGTAACGCTAACGACACACGTCAGACAATAATTAGAAATACTTTCCACTAGCTTGAGCTTGAGTTTCAACCAAAAATCGAGTAGTAACGTTACCGTAAAGTATCGCCAACGAGCCAAGACGCTAAAGTACCAAATACGGTCACGGGGGGCGCAGATCCAAACGTCATACAAGTTTACGATAGCGTTACTCTCGTTCCTTGGTGAAAACTCGTGCTCCAGCTACAGTTTCTGAACAGTGCTTAAATCAATCCACTTTTCTGCAACTGTAACTATCAAATCCTCTAAACTCTAAGCCGTGCCAATATGCGCATAATAAAGCCGGTACTTACCGAGCGCCCACTCCACATAATGGAGAGCCCCTGCGCGCACGCACCCGGCTAAACCTATTGTAATTACGCACACCAGAGCACCCTTAGCCGCTGGCTTAAAAAAGTGGACACAGTTTTTTTTTGTGCTCGTGTGATGTTAATTTGGAGGATAGGTGAAAAATTTATTGAATCATTCGTTACTTTGCGGAGGTCCATATTTATGAAATAAAACCAATTAGGTACTTTGCTCACCCGTGACTACTAGTGAAAAATATTTATATCTGTGCGGCAAATTTATGTTTCCATGCAACATCTCTGCCTCCACTGCTACACGAATCACCACATGCCCACAGACCCAACTATCACCACCACCACTACACTAAACGCTGGCTTGTTTCAGCACTCTCTAAGAGGCCAGAGCACCAGAACAACCGTTCAACATGCCACCATTTTGTACACGACTCCAATATAAATAAATGTAAAACATTAGTGTACCTAAATGGCATGGAAACGTGCATTTGCCGCACAGATATAACTATGTTTCACTAGTGGCCGTGGGTGGCAAAGTAATTGTTTTTAGTTCATGGATAGGTGAGAGTTTTGGTTGTAATAGGAAAGAGACAATATTAACTTGGAATTATGTCATTTTATGCCAACTTAAAGAAACCAAGTGAAACGGTTATTGACAGTTTATTTTGAACTATGTTAGTAGTAGGTACTTGCATAAACTTTGATTTCGCAAACACGATAGAAAGCACGATACACAGGGAGTAGTACATAAAAGAGAAACTTAACCCTAAAAAGGGATCGCTTTCAGTTTTCAGTTCGTTCAAAACTCATGTGTCATTCTATTTACAAACATACCATCATGCAAATGCAATGCCATGTGCTCAAAATAACATTAACGCAACTTCCAGCTTGTAACTTTAGTTTTTTTTTTCGATTATAATTTAATCATAATTTTCATTTGTTTATTTGTAAATATGTAGGTACAATTTAAAGTGCTGTTGGTACATTATAATGTTCTATTCTATTTTTGTGTGAGAGCTAAGAAATTCGTATTTTTATTCAGATTTTGTATACAATACTGTTAGTAAAAAAACATGCTAAAAATCCTCTATAAGTAATCGCTTAAAACTCCCGCTACACTAAAGATCTCAATCACAGGGGGATTTGCGGCATTCGCCCCGATAGAAAGTCAATTAACATGTGATAGCAATATGCGCCCGCGGCGCCGCACGGGGCGGTCCGGGGGGCGAACTTAGTGCAAATGTGTTTTCGTTTCGATACCACCGAAGCGTATGCTCCCAGAATAAGGACTGGGAACGGACTAGTCCTACACATGTCGGGCTATACATATACTCGACTGGCATACGTGAGTGATACGTTTATTTCACTATGATTGAATATCACTATAGTTCCATGTTAAAAATGTTGTGCCTTAATTTTTTTAAAGATTAACAAGAGAATAACTATTGATTGTTGAGAAACTTTAAGATCCGTGCTGTTTGTTCTCATCCAATAACCTAACCAACTTAGAAAAGTTAAAAAACCCCCGACATTGTCATTTCAAAGTTCAATGTTTCAAAAACAGGTGAACCGATTTTAATGAAACTTACCTAAGAACCATCTCGATTAAACTAGCTTTCGATTAAAAAAAAGGCACCGAAATCGGTCCATCCGTTTGGGAGCTATGATGCCACAGACAGCTACACAGATACACAGGTCAAACTTATAACACCCCTCTTTTTCGTCAGGGGTTAAAAACCACTATAGTCCTGCTACAATAAATATATCCCAATTAGAGGGATATGTGGCATTAGTCACGACAAGGACGATAATACAAAGAGGACTGTCAAAGTCTATACAATGTCGCATTCACAGTTTTAAATGATTCGCGGTTAATTGCAAACCTGTAAGGTAATCGCGGTCAATATCCCGTTTTTAACCGACTTCAAATTCACCGTTTACTCCGTCAATTGCAGACCGATTTTCAAATATTTTTTTTGTTTGAAAGGGTATACTCTTGAGGTGGTTCCATTGTCACCAAATCATGATCTGATGATGGGATCCCAGGTAAGTCGAGGGCAACCCTCAAATTTTATAGGCATATATCATGTGTTTCATATATTTTCTAAGACTATTCAAGTATTTGCGTCCGGTAGTCATTATCTTATGTTGATGAGCTGATGATGGAAGGTACAACTCCTTAACGGTTAGGAGTTGGAGGATAATTCTGAAAATGTTAAATCAACGTAAAATTGTGAAATAAAAATCTTTTAACAAAAAAGTAAAACCGCCTTCAAAAAAAAACCTTAGAAAAAAAACGTAAAATAATCCTCTAAAATAATGATAAATAAATAAAATAAAATAAAATGCGTTTATTTCGGACAACAGAAACTAAAACCTAAAGTTTTATGGCCTAGCACTAAGCAGCAGAAATATGAAGTCGGTGCTTCATTCAAAGAATATTCCGCTCGCACCGCATCGACTTCATACTATTATTTTACGTTTTTTTTCTAAGGTTTTTTTTTTGAAGGCGGTTTTACTTTTTTTTTAAAGATTTTTATTATGTCTAATGTCGCATTCCTTTAAAACAATAGCCCTGAGGGTCGAGCATGAAGTTTTCGAATCCTGCGTAACGTAATCGAGTAGGTTCAGTAAGTAAGGTTATCGAAAAAATGTATGACGTTTGGAATAGCGCCCACCCGTGAACGTATTAAGAACTAAAATTTAATATGAAGTATCTCCATTTCGATACGATAAAGCAACGTTACACAGGATTCGAAAACTTCGCGCTCGGCCTACAGCTGTAGCTAGTTTCACTATCAAGTGGTCTCTGAACCATTCTTTTTTAGGGTTCCGTACCTCAAAAGAAAAAAACGGAACCCTTATAGGATCCACTTTCTTATCCATCTCTCTGTCTGCCTGTCTGTCTGTCAATGCCCTTTTTCTCTGGAACGCGTAGAGGTATCATACTGAAATTAATATCAAATAATCAAGCCTGCGGTCCCTTGAAGCTTTGAAAAAATCAACTTTCTATGTCAACGCAATCAAAAGATACAGTCATTAAAAAACACTGGGGAAAAGCGTTAAAATCTTTCTACGGAACCCTCGTGCGCGAGTCCGACTCGCACTTGGCCGGGTTTTTTTAACCAATAAGTGAAAAATACATTGGTTATTGATGTTCTTATTCTAAGCCACTGTTGAGAGCCACCTACCATGGTTATACAATAGCTAACGAGATCGCGATTTCGTATGACACTTGACCTCTATGAACTCAAAAAACGAATACGGATGAAGCTGTTATGTCAAGCAGAGCTCTAAGTGTCATACGAAATTAATGGTACAGAGACCTCTCTATATTGAAACTAGCTACAGTAGTATTATTTAATTTAACTTAATTTGTTATTGTAATGCATTAATTGTATGGATTCATTTAATTCCTAAATAAATACGTTTTTTTTAACGGAACGCGGCACTGTATAGTCACTGGTGGTCGTCCTCTTAGTGTTATCGTCCTCCGCCCCGATTACAAATCTATTAACATGTGATAGCATATGCGCCCGCGGCGCCGCGCGAGGCGGTCCGGGGGTGAACTGCGCGTGATTGCTACGATGAGCGGAATTTATAGTAATGCAAAATTAGTGTGTCATTTATGATGAATCTTAAATTTTATGTTAGTGTTAAGAAAATTTAAACCATTTTAGGGTAGTATTTGTATTTGACATATTCTTTAGAACATCAATTCGGTATTCAGTACTCATTTGTTTATTGATTTTTTTTTACAAATTTTATAAAAACAAAAGCTAAACAGAACATGATGAAGCTAAAAATTAAACAGCTTTTATGCTTATCTTAAAACGAAATATCTGTTAGTGATTTGGATTCTTCTAGTCACTTTCTATGTGCCATGTGAGTTGTGTACCTACCAATGTACACAGTAACCATGTAAAATACGAGGGGCGGCTGATAAGTAATCTCCTTGATCAGAAATATATACAAAAATAATGCTGGCTGGTATGGATTTATATTCGTTTGTTATTCTATTTTCAAAATTTATTACATTCATTTGTTTATTGCATCACGTTTATTTGTCTCCTACAATTGTTTCAAACATGTCGGTAGAAAAAGTGAAAATGGATAAAATCGAGCAGCGTGCGGTGATTAACTTTTTGACTAAAGAAGGGAATACGCCTTCGGAGATCAGACAGCGTATGTTACGTGTGTTTGGCAGTTCGTGTTCTTCCGAATTTGTTATAAAGTTTTGGTCAAAGCAGTTTAAGTTAGGTCGTGAGAGCCTGGAAGATGATCCTCGTAGCGGAAGACCAGTTTCGGCCGTCACCGATGAAAATGTAGCCAGGATGAAAAAAATTATATTAGAGGACCGACGAATGAAGCAGTGGGAGATAGCTAGAGATGTGGGCGTCAGTAAAGAGCGAGTCAATGAAATAATTCATGAGCATTTGAACATGTCCAAGGTTAGCGCACGTTGGGTCCCCAGAATGTTGACTGCATTTGACATGGAGAGGCGTGTCAAATGTTGCGAAGAGTTTTTGGACATGAGTCGAGGGAAAGAGGAACAAATAATTTCTAGAATTGTAAAATGTGACGAGACTTGGATTCGACAATGGGGCCCGGAAAGTAAGCAAGAGTCGTTACAGTGGAAATTTAAGGATGAGAAGCCGCCTCGGAAATTCAAGGTCTGTCCATCGGCAGGTAAACTTATGGCTACAATCTTTTGGGACACAGAAGGGATTTTGCTCATAGATTATTTACCGAAGAAAACTACAATGAATGCTGATTATTACTCATACTTACTATATCAACTAAGAGAGACAATAAAAGAAAAACGGCGAGATAAACTAAGCAAAGGAATTCTGATTTTGCACGATAACGCACCAGTGCATACCGCCCGCACAAGGAAGCTAGCAATTAAAGACAATGGCTTCCAAACCATTGACCACCCCCCTTATAGTCCAGATTTAGCCCCCTGTGACTATTTTCTGTTTAGACTTCTCAAGAAAGACCTCAGGGGACGAAGGTTTATGACCGATGACGAAATGAAGGCTGCGGTTACTGACTTTTTTGACGACAAACCGAAAGTTTTTTTTTTAATGGTTTAAATTCAATATTTGAAAAATTTAATAAGTGCATTTTACTAGCAGGGGACTATATAGAAAAATAAAAAAAATTAGCCACGACAGTCTTTTGTTTCATTGTTAGGTAGATTACTTTTCAGCCGCCCCTCGTACGACTTATTAGAACTATCTTAAAAAAGAACCGTACCCGCCTCGAATATGACGAGATTTCGAAACGCTTCGTAGGCCGTCACATAACAAAAGTATGTAGAAAACGATAACGTCGCATATCACATGGTGACTAAACAACTTAATTCATACGTCTATCATTAATTTCCTCGCAACCCAAAACAATTTGCACTACCAACATACTCGACCTCTCAATTTTCACCAAAGCCAGTGTTTAACGACAGACACCCGACACCTACTCACAGATGGCGCTGTCAATCGTCATAATCAGGGGATTAGCCCCCCTCCCCCCTCTTAATGACACGTTACATTGAATCTCTGTTACGCCAAAGTTACGCCTCCGAACAAATGTCTCTATTTTTACACAATAAGCACCCTTGACTTGTTGCGGTGAGCGTGAGCACCCTTTGTAGTTTTTGGATTAAAAATGAAGCTGTTTTATTTTCTAGTATAAATTTATTCGATATACTTAAATCGTTTTAATTTGGACGTGTGATACTTTGGTATAGCTGCTTTAAAAATCAGTTGCAAAATTTGACCCGAAAATACAGATTTACATACAAACATGCTTGTAAAATGCACTCAGCCACAGACCATCAAAGACACCGCCGCTCCGGTATCGCTTGTATTTTACGCTTTCATTAAAACGTCGAAAAACCAAAACAAAATCTAAAAATGTCCACTAATGGAAATATCCACGCTAAAAAACGGCACCACGTCAAAGCCTCTAAAAACGTAGATGCGGCCAAAAAAACAGCCTTTAAAATGTTAAAAGGCCTCGTTTACCGCGGACGCAAACACTTAGCTCCGTTAATTAGTAAGTAGCTGTAGCGTCAAAGGGAATGCATGAATACTTGCCGAACCGACCTCCAACGGCGCTTTTAAAATTTCCCCCTCTTAATTTGGAGCTCAGAGAAACCGAAGCTAAACCAATTATGTCGCCAATATGCGATTTTTTCAGGAAACGTTTAGCTTTTGAAGTTGTAAACCATGTGGGTTTACAATTTAGACAGTTTCGAACGACTAAATGTAACATGCAAGCGCATTCAAAATTAAAATTTTAGTTCCGACCATACCGTATTATATATTACACTGAAATTAAACTAATGTAATGCTTCATATTACGACCGTGTGTTGTAACGTATTTTAATTGTGAAGTTTCAATTCATTTTCAGGCAAGTTTAGGCAGACTTGAAAACGAAAATGAAAATATTTTGGTTATTTAAAAGACTTACAGTACCTCCTATCAGTGTTGGGGCTTCCTAGACCTGACATATGAAAATATAACACAAACCTACTTTTCACCGAAATCAGTGACGTCAATGAACCATTACAAATGGATCATTAACTCGCACAATTAATTTTCAAATATGGTGATAAGTTATAGGTCGTAGTGTTGTAACCACCATGTAACTATCATCTAAGATCCTAAAACCCCGCATCATATTAACCTTTAAACAAAGATAACGCTGTTTACACAAAATCAATTGTACGTCACTTGATCCGCTATGCAAATGAGAAAAAGTTCTAAGGGGTGGTTCAGACGATCTACTTTTTCCGACTGTAATGTAACTGCCAACTGCTGACTGCCCATTCATTTTCCACTACAGCCAGCAAAAATGTACGTCACCGGCTGCAATTACCTACATCGCAGACCATCTGTAATGTCCCTAAGACCTCATATGATTCAACATATAAGGGCATTGCTAGGAAAGATCAGTTAGGCAGCTGGACTTGAACCAGCAACCTCGGTAAATCCGTACCACACTCCACCAATTAAGCCATACTTAAACGGCTGAACCTAACGAATTTTTCAATGCATTGTGTCATATTTTATTTGGAAGATCTCTCCTCAGCGCCGTGTATGAACATCTTTGATTGCCCCCTAGATATAGGTAGGCAGATCATCATCATCAGCCTATTGACGTCCCACTGCTGGGCACATGCCTCCTCTCAGAATGAGAGGGCTTGGGCTTAAGTTCCCACGCGGGCCCAGTGAGGATTGGGAACTTCACACACACCATTGAATTGCTTCGCAGGATGTAATTCCGCACATAAATTCCGAAAAACTCAGAGGTGCGAGCCGGGGTTTGAACCCACGACCCTCTGCTTGAGAGGCGATAGGTCAAACCACTAGGCTATCACGGCTTACCCACGGCGGCACGGGTAGGCAGATGTGTGTAACAAATTACTTTACTTTACTTGTTCTTTGACCGCTACTCTTAACCGATAACAATTACGCGCGCACTTGACCTACGGCACGCTCCGATCCGCTATGCAAATAAGAAACGGTCCTTTTCGACCGGACGTGATTGCTAGATGTAGATATACATAAGTAGCCAAGAGTTTTACGAGGCTAAGTTCAGGTTAGATGACTTTAAAGTTAAAAATGTGAGTTTAGTGAAAACCTTTAATGTTTTACAGTTTTATCTGGGAGTAAGAAAAGTTCTTTACGCCGCCGTCAACTGGGCTTATAAAAAATATACCTATTTGAACTAGGTATGATAGAAAAAAATGCACTAAGTATAGCCGTGGATACGTAGCTCCAAATGACTGTGACCATTACAAATGACTCACCGGGCACTATGATGTAATGCAACTTGGACTGCAATGTAATGCAACTTGCACTGCGACGTAATGTAACTTAATCTAATGCACTCGTAAAATGAGCCTCAAAATGGATAGTGCTGTCCGTTTCTAACGAACCCAGATGACTTTACGTTTACGCGAATAGATCTAATCTGGGTAATCTTTTGAAGTCATAGGTGCACTTCTAACCAAGTTAAACTACAAACCGTGTAATAAATAAATAAAAATCATTTATTGATACAAACATGCTCAATGAAATGAAATGAAATTTATTAATTTATTGATTTGATTCAAGGAACATACACTTGGAAAAAACAATATCATATAAAGAAAACAAAGTAAGAAAAAGGAAGCAAATATAAATAACAAGCAAAACAACACACGAACAATACTATATAAGTAGGTGTGACAATGGGCTCAAGCTCAGCATAATGTTGCCATAATGAAATGATCTGACCATGTAAACTTCGAGCTCGGGTCTTCCAAAATATAACGTATCTTTATCTCCCTTGTCTGCAGCTGAAGGCGCCTTCAAAAAGTTAAAACCGGAGCCGGGTGGGAACGGCAACGGTACATCGGGAGCGACGTCCGCGCTGTCGCCGGCCCTGGGGCCCCAGCACGCCGGGCACACGCCCACCACGGCCTCGTGCCCGACACCGGCCCGTCGGCGGCATCGGACCACCTTCACTCAGGTAGGTTCACCTACACCTGGCCCATTGGATGCAGCAGAAAATATCATCACACTGTAAGCAACTACTCGCAGCACGCCCGCCAAGGAGTCATGTCCAACACCGGCCCGTCGCCAGCATTGAATTGCCTTCACTCAGGTAGGTTCACCTACACCTGGCCCATTGGATGCAGCAGGAAATATCATCACACTGTAAGCAACTACTCGCAGCACGCCCGCCAAGGAGTCGTGTCCAACGTCGGTCCGTCGGCGGCATTGGACCACCTTCACTCAGGTACAACTGACCTATATATTGGATACAGCAGCAATACAATATAATAGCAACCAACACTTGATCACCGGCAGCATCGTACTATCTTTACACAGATAGAACTGATATATGTTAATTGACAAGATATATATACATACTGCTACAGATTGCAGGAAAAAAATTGTGTCACCGGACCATGGTTTGTTCACTATCGACTACCTACATTGGCAGTCCTTACTGATATCAAAAACTAAGTAGTGGTGCAATTAAAGAGAGCTAATATGTGATGTGCTGATGAGGCGAAAGGTAGAAAATCTGCAATGAGGTTCTCGCCGTTTCGCACGGAGAATCTTCTCATCGGTAACCGATGCTTACGTGACACTCGTTAGTTACATGCCAAATCATCCGAATAGACATAATATGCAAAACCTAATGACCTATCCTATACCGACAATTATTATATTTATTTTATTTATTAAGCCGCATCTTTTCCCCCAACAGGAACAATTAGCAGAATTAGAAGCGGCATTCGCGAAATCACACTACCCCGACATTTACTGTAGAGAAGAGCTGGCGCGGACCACGAAGCTGAACGAAGCCAGGATACAGGTCAGTGCAGCACCTACGTCAAACTAGTAAATTTTGCGTTTTTAACATTACGTGTACCTCATAATGGATGAAGATAAAAATGTTACCACAAAAGTGGCAAAGTTAAAACACAAGGCAATCAAAAGGGGCATCGCGGAAAAATTAGACCACCAACGTACCAACAAAAACGCTCAATACAATAAAAGCGTAAATCGATCAAAATATACTATAGAAAGCACAACACTGCCATGCCTGTCGTTCTTGGGCAGAATCGTCGAAATATCAATGATGCGCGAATACTCGGATAATAGAATTTGGAGCGTAGGCCGGAGGCGATTGAATTAAAGCGCCATCTGTCGGGCTCGACCGTATGAATACGAAATGCTCACAGTAACTCGCGAGCGATCTTTATCTCAGTTTTAAAATTGCTCAATCCCTCAGGGCGCTCGCTATTGATTTGTCCCGGGAGCACCTAATTTGTCGCTTTCGATATTTTATTCAGAACGCTACTTATACCTTTCCCTTTAAGTGACACATTAAGCATCTCCGACTACCTTCAATTATTCTAAAGCACAAAAGTAATTTTGGAGACGTATAGGAAAAAATTACACGCTTTTTAACAATAGAGTGTTCCATTACACGTTCACGTGCGTTCTTCTGATGTTTTATTCACCGACATTCTACCACGCGACGCTAAATGACTCTTTTGACGGCAATAAGCGAAGTTCGACTTAAGAAAATGAAAGGTTCCACGAAATGAGATTAGATCGGGGACTTTTACATACCTACCGACGCTAAAAGCACGTGAAGCGGGCGTATGTGCCGAAGCGGCGACGTGTGGGTGTGAGTACCCTGCACGCGCTCCGTGGGAGGCTATTAACGTTTAGGCGACGCTACATAAGAATGTAAACGTTAAAGACGACAGCGACGTCGAGCTCCCTCCTTGTAGAGGAAATTTCGATATAAAAATACGGCGTCGTCTGGCGAGCGAGGGGCGCGCGGCGCGGGGGCGGGCGGCCCCTGAGGCATTGCAATCCCATCAAATGGATCCGTAACGAAGTTAGCCGTTCATCCTCCCCGCGCGCCTCCGACATTGTCTCTGCCCTCAAATGAATTCTACAATTGGAAATAAGAAAATGTTTTGTTGGATCTCCGTGCTTTTTCAGTTTAAAGGCGACCGTTTTCTCCGGATAACTCGGCCGCTCTTAGGCAAATACCTACCTATCTGTCTTAGTTATACGACGGGAGAAATGTTTCAGAGAGGGATCTTTACTGAATTAAGCTTTATCTACCTTTAAATGCCGCTGAGAGAGTCTCGTAAAAGAGTTTATCTGAAAGGTTAACAGGTTTCAACTCACATTAATACTTTATTATTGCGACCTTTTGAGATTTTCTGATTTGAGGCATTAATTTGAAACCTGTAAATCTCTTTTGATTTTAAATGAAGGATTTATTATTCAACACCAACAGGGTTTCGAGTATTAATTTTCTTCACTTAGTGCCAGTAACATGCCGTAGGTAGACTGAATATGAATATGAAAGTCACTTTCAGAATTGAGTCACAGTAATTATGAAGACTGAAGGTGCGATAGGTAATATTAAATAAAGTTTTACCGAAGTTTCACAAATTTTAAAACCGGCCAAGTGCGAATCGGACCCGGGCACAGAGGGTTCCGTACAAATTTGTAGGTATGTAAATAGTTGGTCTATCACGGGAATCGAGTTTCAAAGATTTTTCCCTCTTTTTCCGAATGTTTTAAAATGTCCAGTGTTAGCAGAGCCTACTCCTATAAGCAAACTGTACGCAAGTGGGGTCATTTTATATCGGTTACTGGCATAAACAAACATAAATAAGTTGGTCAACTATTACTCGTAAGCCTGTAAAGCCTACTTATTTGTGATAGTTTTCCTTTTAAATTCACTATATTATGCACTACTGTTCTAATTATTTCACATTTCCAAGTACAACTTGCACCGACCTGACTTAAAACACTAACCCCGGGTTAGTGTTTAACTCAGGTCGGTGCAAGTCGGCTTCAGGTTAACTTTGATTTTCATTTGTCTATCTGGCCAGAGTGGCCAGGCTTTTTTTTCCGGGAAATGCGAATAATGCATTACAAAATAAAAAGCGATTTTGTTTATTTAACGTCAACTCAAGTTCTAAAAGTTTATATGAATGCAATGTAATGAAGCAGACTGGAACATACATAACTTTTTTTCCTAAAACAGTAGCATTAGGCGACCTTAAATGTGGTAAGCATAGTTAACTACTGAACCGGTTTTGCTTTTAAACTGTATCGGAGTTTTCCAAACCGAGCCACATTTCACGAAGTTTTAGATGATTATACACAAAACAAAATATACACAGACCCGACATAACGACTTGTAGAATTCTTTTTTAGTATGTTATTAACTTTTACAAAATGCAAACGATCTGCTAGGAGTATTTTTATTTTAAAACAACTTTACACTAAGTCAATTCAGACTTCAAAAACTTTCCAGAACTTCTCATTATCTTCGTTACAGACCCGTATATTTTAAAAAAAGTTATGTAAAAATATTATATTTAATATTTTATGGAAACTAAAATAAGTACCTACTATTAATTTATTTTTAAAGTAAGCAAATTACTTAGTCAATTAGCCCTCCCAGGAGTCTTAGTAGAAAAAAATAAAAAAAAATTGTTTGCGCCTAGTTACACTAGGTAGGTTTTTTTTTTGTACTGTTTATGACTCTACCTAACACACCTTTGTCTGCTGCGCATGAATTAATCATGAACCATTCCACATAATCATATCAAGAGATTATGTTAAGTATTTCAACATTCAACATACATAAATTTAGTACTGATGATTTAAACATATCCTTAGTAGCACGTAAGTGTCTGTATTGCCGGCACTAACCAAATGCAAGCTAAATACTCTACAAATTAAACAGATGCGGCAGAAACTGGGAGGCAAGAAACACTTTCATGCCTTTGACTCTTTCATTCTAACGCCTCTAACAAAGGATCCATCTTTTAAGCAATTCCGACAGCAAGAGTTAGATAACATTAGCTCCCAAACAACCGCGTAACCAATCCAAAAAGCATCGTCATCCGCACCATTCGGAAATTGGCTCGTTTTCCGTCACAACGCGCGCTCCCGATAGCTTGCGAAAAACTAATATCCCATTTACGTTTCCTCGTACTATACACTTAATACAAGTATATAAGTACATGGAGGGTCGGCCGGTTAGATATAGGGTGTATCGTGTTTATATGGAGAGTGCGTACGGAGGGCGGGGAGCCCCCCAGCCGCGCCCTCCGAGCCTCCCCCTGTAATCAGTTGTAATCACCATATCAAACGACGTACGCTCATTCCTGTTGACAACACGCAGATTAGAGCCTCACTATGTTTTGTTGTTTCGCCTTTTATGATGTTAATGTTATTATGTAAGGGAGTAGGTATTCGTGTTGGATTATCGGATTATGTTCGAGAATAAGCGGGGTATCGATTAAATCAATAACCTTAGGTAACCCAGACTCAAGTTTTGTATCAAATAAATGCATTCTTCTTCTTTACTGCAGTACTTACTCTGGTATTATTCTGACTGGCCTTTTCCAGCTACTATATTATGTTCTGCTATATGCCTATGTGTAGATAAGTTATTGTTAGTTCACCCAAGTACCAACTACGTCTTTTAATAAAGGTTTTTTTTTACTCAAATAACCTTAGTGCCAGCTCTGAGCGAATCTCATATAATATAACTAAGTCACGTACTAGGTCACCTAATGGCCTTAGCTTTACAAACGCAATTGCTTAGAACCTGTACTTATTCTAGGAGCTCGCAGTATACACATACATACCTATATTTACTAGGTAGTGAAGGCATGCATGTTAAAATTGTGTAGTGTACGTGTGTCAAATTAAACGTAGCATTCTGAAACGTTAAGTAATTAGTACTTATCTACTTACACGTTCACAAGTGACGAAATTCCAAAAAAAAAGAAAATGGAAACTTTGAGTATTTACCTATATGATGTAATG
Organism: Clepsis dumicolana; assembly: GCA_963691665.1. NCBI lineage: Eukaryota > Metazoa > Arthropoda > Insecta > Lepidoptera > Tortricidae > Clepsis > Clepsis dumicolana. The sequence goes on along the minus strand of OY829520.1, from coordinate 9,550,524 downwards.
CGTACCCCTGTATAGTGTATACCCGCGCGCACTTAAAAAAATATCGTCATCAAACGATCGAAAAATTAAGTTTCATGACAAAAAATGGATGCTTTTTGCGAACGGTACCTACGTGTACCGTCAGCAAAAAGCTTTTATTTTTGTACATACAGTACATACTGTAGGTATACAGGTCCAGCTTTACATTATTCCCTCTATGGCTGTCACACAATAAATTAAAGAATAATCACCAGCCAATCCTAGAACTCACCCTCTGGGAAATAAGAACAATGTATACTCGTACATACCTACATGATTATTGATTATTGGTACATGTATACATACATGATTTTTGTTATTATGCATACATACATCCAGTCACGCCTGTTTCCCGGAGGAGTAGGCAGAGACCACGGACTTCCACTTGCTACGATCCTGACATACAACCTTTGCTTCCCTTAATCTCATAACATTCTTCATACATGCTCTCCGGTTTTGGGTATTCCTGACCTGTCCTTTGTTATTATGCTCATTATTATTGTTATATTTATCATGAGACTCTTGATTTGCAGATATCTTATGCCATGTTTATGCGGTGCGACTAAAAACGTGCCAGAGTAGATACGATCGCGAGGCTAACGACTAAAAGGAGCCCCCATACGATACGATTCGCGTTTACGTCTGAATTACTATGCACATTAGCAGCGCCACTATTGGCACGTATCGACAGCAAGCATTTCACATACTATTTGACACCCGTAACGCAAACGCGATAGAAACGTATTTTTGGCAGTTGATTACACGTTTAGATTACGCGACTGATTACGCGTCTAGTGAGACGCTCCGATCCATCGTGTCGGTCTAACCGTAGTGACGAATTGGTAGTGTGCGGACGTCGCTCCGAAAAGCTTTAACCATCGCATTGTAACGACAAAACATACCGTATATTATAAGGCCCTTTTAACCAGCTCACGACACACAGGATGACGCGCGTTAACGAGACGACCCGGCGCGTCGGAATCTCCTTCTCTTTCCCTGCGGCTCGATATAGGTAACTAGCTGTTACCCGCGATTTCGTCCGCGTAGGTTTCCGTTATCGCTATCCCGCGGGAATAGTTCCATTTCCCCGAATAAAAAGTAGCTTATGTTATTCCTCAATGTTCAAACTATCTTCTTACCAAATTTCATCTAGATTGGTGCAGCGGTTTTCCCGTGAAGAGGTAACAAACAGAGAGACAAAATTACTTACGCATTTATAATATTAGTTAGGATTGGGATTAGGATGCTGCTCGATTTTATGCGCGCCGAAAACGTGCGTTCGTAAAACGCTCGTAGTCTGCACGTATTAAAATCGCAATGTTTAAAAGCCCTTACAATTGATCGATCCAGCGCTGCGCCATCATTCTCTCACGGGATTTTTCTCGCATCGTGCAAACAGCTCGTTGGTTGGCTTTACTGATTTAGAGTTTTTTTCTCAGGTCTGGTTTCAAAACCGGCGCGCGAAGTACCGCAAGCAAGAGAAGCAGCTGCAGAAGGCGCTGGCGCCGGCCGTGCTGCCCGGCTGCAACGGCATGATGCGCAACATCCAGGGCTACCGCGGCTACCAGCCCTACCCGCATCCCAACACCATCAACCGGTATCCGCAGGTAACTACCAGCTTAAAACCCAATCTATGGGAAGACGCCGCAATATCTCTCTACAAGTACGCAGCGTCCGTTGTAGTTGTCATGCAGCATATCTCTAGCTCTCTGTTCGGCGTAGCAGTCCATCTACATATTACTAGGTGGCGCTATAGGGTCGCTACAAGACTGCTGCTGCCATGCGCATTAGGCGTCAAGGATCTATAGTATGTCTATAGTGAAGACCATGGACGGACACCCAGCGAAGGTCGGTAAGTACTGCAAGTAGAAGCTGTAGCATAATCTATGTTGATTTTGTATTATCTGTGGAACAATAATAAAAGCCTTGATGTGATTAAACTAAACAGGAAATGGTTGTTTTATTCCAATATAACTAAACACTACATGGCGCAGTCGGTAGGATGCGAACCTACGAAATTGGAAATCAGATTTCCTTTGGGAATTCCACAGATATGGTACAAAATCAACATAGACTATGCTACAGAAGCAGCTGCGGAAGGCGCTGATGCTAGCCATGCTGCCCGGCTGCAACGGTAGTATGCACACAATATTGCGTATTGCGGCTACCAGCATCCCAACACCATCTATCGGTATCCGCAGGTAACTACCAGCTTAAAAACTAATACAAAAAACTGTAGTTCAATAAGGACTAGGCTACAATAGAGAGATCTCTCTTCAGCCAGGATGCTCCTATAGGTATTTAAAAACTTCGATAGCGATAACTTAAAGCAGCGGATAACGTGACGCCACCTTGAGCTAGCTCTCCGTTCAACGTAGCAGCTCATCTGCTTAATATTAAGAGGGGCTTGTGGCACTATAAACCTGCCGCCGCCACGTGAATTGATTGATGCGTCGTTTCTCAAATGAAGACCACGGAGAAAGAGGAGCAGGGCAGGTCGTGCCGTAACTAATGCTAAATGAATTGCTTGTAGATTAAAGTAAATCATAATTGCCATCTTGGGAGATGGGTCAAAGGTTCTAAGTGTGGAGACCACGTACCGGAATGCGGAGCGTAGGTCGCGGCTTCCGAATCAAGATGAAATTGACTAATGCAAATTGACAATTGCATTCGTTGGTAGACACGTCACTTTCGTAGATTTGTTTGAAGTGAACTGTAAGAGTGGTCAATTGGGTATTTTATGAATCTTTGACTCGGACGCGTTAGTAACATACATTCTTATAAGATTGTACCTAACGTAAAATTTCGCGATTATGACTAAAATCCGGCTAAAAACACACGTCTTTCAGTGTTTGGGATCAAAGCTCATCACAACTCACACGACGGAGGCGCCCCCTTACGGATAGATCATGAACTAACGCGATTTCTTCGTCCAATGAAAGTGAAGTGATGTGTGTCGTGCCGTTTGCGGATTGGTTAATGTTCCCTCACCCCTTTTCCTTTTTTTTTTGTATAATTTTAGAACATTACATGCACTTTTTCTTGAGCTACTGGCTACCAGACATCTTGTTTTTAATTAATTGCACCCCTATCATCTTTGGCTGAATACTAAAAAATCCACAGTAGCTGGGTCACGCCGCTACATATTGATCCTTCAGAACCAAATTTTGAACCACGAAATTGCAACTTGAAAAAGCTGTGCGAAGTGCTTAAGTATTTCCAGTGAGTTGGGTGAGTGTTGCTTATTACGCAAATATAAGTGCAGCCAAGTGCCGTTGCTAGCATAAGCTGTCCTTTATTAGCAGCTACTTACACGTAAGTACCTCCACCTTTTACAAGCCATCAAAATGCCTTTAACGCCACAAGATGAAAATGCAAGTACAGGTACCACTAAGCCTCGCGATAGGTCTCCTTACAATAAGTCCGCGGATGCAAAAGCTGAGCAAATCATTCGAGATCTGATTAAAAAACGAGGCATAATTAAGGGTCGATTAACTAAATTCGCTAACTACCTAAGCACTATTAGTAGTGCAAGTAGCTCATTCCTTACCGGTCAATCTAGAATAGACTTAAAGTTACGCATACAAGGCGCAAATAGTTTGATGTCTGAATTTAATGAAATTCAATCTAACTTAGAACAACTTGTTTCTGATCAGGAGATAGATGAGCAATTAGATCATCGCCAACAGTTCGAAGACAGCTACTATAGCACTGTGGCTCAAGCCGAGTTAATTCTTGGCGATGGTGGAGAGGTTTCCAACAGTTCTAATACTTGCCAACAAAGTAGTAAATTATCTTCAGTCAAGCTACCTACTATTTCATTGCCGACGTTTGACGGTCATTATGAACGTTGGCTGGAGTATAGAGATACCTTTCTATCATTAGTACATAATTGCAATGACATAAGTGATATACAAAAATTTCATTACCTTAAATCATCACTCAAAGGAAATGCCGAATTAGTCATAACTTCTCTCGAAATCTCCTCTTCTAACTACTCAGTTGCATGGGAGTTATTGCTTAATCGTTACGATAACACTAGATTGCTGGTACAAAGTCACGTTAAGGCACTGTTTTCACTGCAAACACTGTCTAAAGAGTCATCTGCGCACCTGAGAAAACTCATTGACGCAATAATTAATAATTTACGCGCTTTAAAAACCCTCGGCGAACCTACAGACTCATGGGACACGCTGATTATTTACATTGTCGTGTCTAGGCTAGACAAAACCACTGAGCGTGAATGGGAGCAGCACAAAGGTGTATTATTGTCTAACACTGAATCTAGAATCACGTTAAAGGTTGATCATCTGCTTAGGTTCCTTAAGGACAGGGCTGACTTGTTGGAAACGTTAGTTTTATCACACAGTAAGGATAACAATAACGTTGAGAATAAAAAATCATATAGTTCAAACAGAAATAACTCAGTACAATGCAATGTTTCTACCAACAAGCCGCCGCAGCGCCCTTCGAATAAGCAATGTTCTATGTGCAAAGGTAAACATCCAGTATATTCCTGCCTTGAGTTTATTAACAGTGAATTGCAAAACAAATTAAAATTAATCAATGATCATAAATTATGTGAAAATTGCTTGCGTTCAGGGCACACAGTGGATAGCTGTCGTTTCGGACCGTGCAGACAATGCAATAAAAAACACAACACACTCATTCATCCTAATGAATTAGATTCTAGCTCCAATGTTAACACCGTGACGTTATCATGTGTAACTAAATCATTGCATTTGTCCGGCTCCCGCGGCGCCTCGCCCCTCCCGGCGCCCGCGACCGCTATCCCAAACAATAACACCGAAAACCAGTCTTTGCAAGATGTTTACTCTCATAGTACTATGTATTACACAAGTGCACAATGCGCAAGTGTGCAGCCAGTACTTCTTTCTACTGCATTAGTCGAGATCTCGGATAAACATAATAATTATCACACGGCATGCGCATTACTCGACAGCGGTAGTCAAAGTTGTTTTATAACACAATCACTTTGCGAATTGTTAAATATTCATTTATTACAGTCCACACATGAAATACGGGGAGTGGGTAACTCAGTATCACAGTCGATGCAAACTTGTGATATAGAAATTAAATCACGCGTCAATACCTACTCGACGCGCATCAAGTGTTTCGTTCTACCAGACATTACATCTATGCTGCCAGCTGTACCGGTACAAAGCGCACAGTTCAGGATTCCTGACCACGTACAACTGGCAAATACGCAATTTTTAGGTCCACAGAAGATAGATATTTTAATAGGTGCGGATCATTTTTGGGACTTGCTTATCGAAGGCAAGATACGTTTACCGAACGGTCCGTTCCTACAAAATACTAAACTGGGTTGGATAATTTCGGGTCCCATTAAAATTCTGCGTCATAATGGGCCCATTCTATGTAACTTCACTCAGTCTATAGACATGCAGTTACGCAAATTTTGGGAGTTAGAGGAAGTACCTAAGGCTCGGGATACGCTCACCGATGACGAGCGGGCGTGTGAGCATTCTTTTATCAACACTACTACGCGCAATAATGATGGTAGATTTATTGTAAACATGCCCTTAAAGGAATCGGCCGACGTATTAGGTGAATCTTTACCCCAGGCAAAACGTCGTTTTTCTTATTTAGAGAACAAACTATCGCGCGCGCCTACCAGTTATAAAAAATTATATACTGATTTTATGCAAGAGTATATTGACTTAGGTCATATGTCTTTAGTTAATGAGTACGCGCAGCCGCACTATTTTATACCGCACCATGGTGTTTTACGCGAACATAGTACGACTACAAAATTACGTGCCGTATTTGACGCCAGTGCGGCAACAAGTAGTGGCAAATCATTAAATGACATACAGCGCGTAGGCCCTCCTATTCAGGGAGATTTGTTAGCTATACTGTTGCGATTTAGGCAATTTAAATATACAGTTATAGCCGATTGTGAAAAAATGTACAGACAAGTACTAGTGTCGCCGTCCCAACGTGACTTGCAACTGATGCTTTGGCGAGACGATCCGTCGTTGCCGTTGAGAGTTTATCAACTCAACACCGTGACGTATGGTCAAGCATGTGCTCCCTTTCTTAGTGTGCGTTGTTTAAAGCAATTAGCGGACGACTGCACCGATCTTCGCGTTAAAAGGGTCATTAAGGATGATTTTTACGTGGACGACCTTCTGACGTCATGCGATGATAAACATGAATTGATAAATATTTGCAAGGGCACAGCAGACGTTTTAAAGTCAGGTTGCTTTCCACTTCGAAAGTGGATTTTTAATTTTCAACTCGATGACTCATCCGAGTTTATTAGTGAACCTACATTCAGAGATCTCAACTTAGGCGAACACAATCAATGTAGAACATTAGGTTTAGGTTGGAGTAACGACACTGATGAGTTCAATTTTAATACTCGATTTCAAACCAGTAACCAGTCTATCACCAAGCGATCATTATTGTCTATAGTGTCGCAAATATATGACCCCCTGGGATTATTAAGTCCTACTGTAATGATTGGTAAGGTTTTATTGCAAAAACTATGGTTATTGAAATTGGGATGGGATGATCCCCTACCCACTGATGTCGAGCGAACTTTGAACCGTTTCATAAGTAACTTAACTTTACTTGACACAATAAAGGTGCCGCGACACGTCTTTCAGAGCCATCCAGTGCGTACTGAGTTACATATATTCACAGACGCATCTCAGATCGCATATGGGGCATGTGTCTATGTCCGCACCATTTGTAACGACAAAATAGTAGTTCGACTACTTATATCCAAAGGTAAAGTCGCGCCTTTAAAGCCGGTCAGCATACCTCGACTGGAACTGTGCGGCGCGTTGTTAGGCGCTAAACTTTATGATAAGGTTCAAAGTTCACTCACGCGCACTGCAGACGACGTCATATTTTGGACGGACTCCACGATTGTTTTGGGATGGCTTCGCATGGCTCCTACCTTGCTTAAAACCTTCGTCCAAAATAGAGTCGCGGAAATACACGATTTGACCAGTAAATTTGCCTGGAGACATGTAAGTGGCAAGGACAACCCAGCTGACCTAGTTTCACGCGGTGTCGGTTTAGATGAGTTGTCTTGCTCGAATCTGTGGTGGGAAGGTCCTAGGCACTTGCATGAAAATGATTTCAGTCATGATTTTAATCCGAACTCGATAATGACAAATATTAATGATATTTCAAATAATGAATTACCGGAAATTAAATCGAGTGCTGTCAATTCATTATTAATAACGCAAGAGACGAAACGGTTTCCATTTGAGCGGTTTTCTCAATTCAATCGCATCAGTCGCACCGCCGCTTATGTACTTCGTTTTATTCACAACACGCGTCACAAGACAAATCAGCTGACAGGCGCGATCACTGTCGATGAATTGAAGAATTCCGTCAAAACCCTAGCTAGACTATCGCAAATAGAATCGCTTTCAGATAGTTATAAGTTACTTATGAATGGAAAATCTATTAAAACCAAAGACAGGCTTTCTAATTTAAATTTATTTATGGACAAACATGAGCAGTTAATACGAGTTGGAGGTCGCATAAAAAATTCACCTGATTTTGACTACGACAAAAAGCATCCCATACTTCTATCAAGTAAACACCACTTCACAGTCCTATTGTTCAGGTATGAGCATATTCAGTCACTGCATTCTGCACCGCAGGCTTTACTATATCGAGTGCGTGAGACTTGGTGGCCAATAGCGGGCAGAGATCTAGCTCGAAGGGTGACTCATCAATGCGTTACTTGTTCACGTGTCAAGGGAAAAACTTTAACCCCACTTATGGGAAATTTACCTAAAGAGCGCATTACTGAGAGTTATCCTTTTCTTCGTGTAGGAGTTGATTATGCGGGACCGGTATCAGTTCTTAACCGTACAGGCAGAGGCGGTAAAATAGTAAAGGGTTATATATGCCTATTTATTTGTTTCGTTACACGAGCGATTCATCTAGAACTTGTTGGTGACCTCTCTACGAGCGCTTATTTACTTGCTCTCAAGCGTTTTATCTCTCGACGGGGGAAACCGTCCGAAATTTATTCCGATAATGGCCGAAACTTCGTGGGTCTTAAGAATGATTTTGCTCAATTTTTGTCAAACTGTAGTTCAGATATAATTAATTACGCAAACAGTCAAGCAATTAAATTTAACTTCATACCTCCATATTCTCCTCATTTTGGTGGCTTGTGGGAGAGTGGAATTAAATCGTGTAAGTATCACTTGCGTCGCGTGGTTGGCAATGCCCACCTCACTTTCGAGGAATTTACGACGGTACTAGCGCAGATCGAAGCCGTTCTAAACTCTCGGCCATTGGCACCACTTTCGTCGGACCCCAGAGACTACCTACCACTCAGCCCTGGTCATTTCCTAATCGGCCGGGCTCTTACCGCTCCTGTCTGCGACGGCGACCTGCGTGAGACACCTATCCATCGACTATCCCGCTACCAGAAGATTGAACAAATCCGGCAGCAGTTCTGGTCACGATGGGCTAAAGAATATGTCTCTGAACTTCAGACCAGAACTAAATGGAGGGAGAACACAACCGACTTGAAACCAGATACTCTCGTCATAATCAAAGACAGCAATCTGCCGCCGCTCAAGTGGCAACTTGGCCGTATCTTAAAGACTATACCGGGCAATGATGGAGTGTCAAGAGTAGCTGATATTAAGACATCCTCAGGGACCGCAAGACGTGCATACACTAAAATCTGCCCTCTTGTGGACAACGAGTGCGAGGCGTAACACTATTGCAAGCTGACGCTTTCAAGGCCGCGGGCATGTTTGGGATCAAAGCTCATCACAACTCACACGACGGAGGCGCCCCCTTACGGATAGATCATGAACTAACGCGATTTCTTCGTCCAATGAAAGTGAAGTGATGTGTGTCGTGCCGTTTGCGGATTGGTTAATGTTCCCTCACCCCTTTTCCTTTTTTTTTTGTATAATTTTAGAACATTACATGCACTTTTTCTTGAGCTACTGGCTACCAGACATCTTGTTTTTAATTAATTGCACCCCTATCATCTTTGGCTGAATACTAAAAAATCCACAGTAGCTGGGTCACGCCGCTACATTCAGGTATAAAACAAAGCGCCGCTGAGCGAGCATGTCTTGGCACGTGGTAACAGTTGATCGCCTCAATCGTAAAAATCCATATTAAACCGTTGTGCTGTAAAACTAAACAAAACATGTTACTACCAACACATCACAGTGGCGTAATTCTGATAATCCTCTATATTCCGAACGCTTCGCAATCAAGCGCACTGGACCAGCAACAATACAATTCGCTGCGTCAGCAATGGTTGAAACAACGCATATGCGAGGCTCACGCAATTGTGCTCATTACTATGCGGTGCTAATCAGTGCTCTGATTACGGGGTAATCTGATTGGCGGATCGCGGTCATACGCGAAAATATGCGAATGCGAATTGCAACGGGATGGCCTGAAGCGGCTGTGCTTTGCTTTGTTCTGGAAATGTGTTTTGGTAGACTGTGTCCTGGAAATCGGCCGCAACTTGTTATGGTGTGTTATGGTGGTATACCCAGGTATGCGTTCAACTGTTTTATATTTTAGTGATTGGACACCAGTAATGGACACAGGACCCCGCACAATAAGTCTTATTTAATAGAAACTAAGGGATAATCGTTTATTTTACAACAGTAAATTTAACAACCGCGTTATATTTAAGTTAAGAATGAAATTAAGTATTACTGGTGCTTAAAGTGTCCTACACTAGTGTCGACATGTTACCTAACCTACTAATAAAAACAATAATTTATATTTACTTTTTGTCATAAGTACACACTTAATATGCGTAAATAACGAACCGTATTTAGTTGAATTTGATTTATCTTACTACTTACAGAAACAAAACTTAAAGTTAGCTTCTTAACTTTAGATGTTTTAGCCCTTTTCCAGGCATAGTATTAATACCATATTTATTAATCACATAAGTTTAGTTACAATTTCAACCCTAACACCAAGTTTTAAGATTCAAATTTAATTGAATTAACTAGAAATAATACTCGTCTTAAAATTGTTGTGAATATAGGTACTTACATTTAGTTTTTTGCTAAGCCGCCTAGATTGATGCAGTCTGGAAAAAAGTTAAAGCGAATATTCGCAGTGATTATTACAAAGCGAAATTATATAACGAATTTACAAGAAGGGTCAAACTAGTTCTTATTAAGCAGAGCTCTAAGTGTCATCTAACTAAATAACAATATTATGCATTTAATTGTATTCTCTATTTATAAGTCCTGACTAACTGACTGATCAACGCCTAGCCCAGAAAGCTGAAATTAGGCATCTATAGAGGTTTCTTTTATAATGTACGCCCAGGCGGGATTTTCCGAAATTCCCACGGGATAGAGCTCTGCCACGGGAGCGAAGCAGCGAGCGAAAGCTAGTTTTTAATAAACTTAATCGAGGAATTGAAACAATAGAAAACCCACAACAATTAAAAAACCGTTTACCATCGCCCGGCCTAATCAGATAGCGGTGTCCGCGGCCATCCAATTACCACCGGCCGCGTCGATGGCGCGACAAACAAACCTTAATTGCAACTATTAACATGACACGCTGAAAAATTAAAACATAAAACACACAAACCACAAAATGCTTTATGACAGAATTTGTCTGTGGCCATCCCAAATGTCTTTGCTGTAGCCAATGATGTTACATTATTTTATTATACATGGTGACCTAAAAATTACCTCTCAAAATACAAAACTTTAGGATTAGTAACAATAGCTTAGTTTTTAAGATATTGCGATAAAATCAAAATTTTCCTACCTTTACTTTTCAGCCTAGTTTTATCAATGCCACAGACTCAAATGTAAGAATTTAGGAAATCTCGTATTTGTGAAACATGTCTGAAAAGTAAGGCTTTTACGCGCGGTATATTTTCTTAAAAGCGAAAGGGGAAATAGATCGATTAAAATAGATAATGAAACAAGTCCAGGCAAAACAGAGAAGTTGGATGCAATATACTGAAAAAAAAAACAACCAGGTATTAAAACACATGAAAAATGGAAACCGACACTCTTAGAAAATAGAAGGATTCCTTATGAATTGGTGTCGAATGATAAGCACGAAACTTCTTTTACTCGTTCTTTATTTCCTTAGTAGGTAGGATACTTACTTGATTAGTTTTATAGAAAAGAAATCTGTCTTTTCGACTCACCGAATATTTCCGCTTCTCAGGTCATCGTGGCATCAGGATTGTGGCACCTGGCCAAAAATTCTAACGTATAATTTCCTTTGCAGCACCACGGCAGCTACGAGGAGTTGCAGAAAGACATCTTCTCGCTGTCCCAGATGGGGGGAGGCTCGTATCCTATGACGCAAGGGTTTTCCATGGGCCACGGTGCCAACATGAGCGCCGTCGGCATGCGGCAAGACACCATGGGTACGTTTTTAAATACTTATAGGAACAAGATTAAGAATACACAGAAAATCAGAAATTATAGCTTACTACCCCATCGGTCGACCCTGGGGGTTTTCGGGAACAAAACATTCCATGTCACGTCTATTTCCCCAGCATGCACCAAAGCAAGCAGAAGATATACTTATATACAACCGTGGCTAGCCATGGGAAAGTAAGAAAAAATCGACAAAAGCATCAGAACCAGAAGCCAACCTAAAATAATCGATATGAACCCCGCAAGTAGCTTTGGCAAAAGTCTAAATAAAAGAATCCAGGATATTTTTCCTATAATAAGCTCTATGTCTACATAAATAAAATTAAAATACGAAAGAGATTAGGTACCTACTGAATGATTGAATCGCAAGAACTGACGGCTAATACTTAAGTGATTCAACACGCGCGTATAATTTTCTATAAATACCGCTGTCCCATGGTCCCAAGCATCTTCGGCACGTAACAAAAAATAAAAGTTTTAATATTATTCCGTGTTCCCAAGTACGAAGCCAAGACGTAAGTTTGAAGCGCGAAGGAAGCGCGCAGGCAGCTTTCATCAACTTTCCATTACAGCCGTCAAGGCAATTATAAAGTTGCGCGCGCCAGGATGATCGCAGTGCCAACCTCCGTTTTACACAAATACTTATCTTATAATAATGAGAAAACTTGCTCTTTTTGCAGGCCGCATTGTTTGACTAAGTTCCATCAGATGATCTCGGAAAAAGGAGGGACTTTTGCTATCCGGATAACTTACAAATGAACTTATAATACCTACCGGTGTATTCGCAATATTTTTATACGTAATTTTGACATAGTTTTAAATAGATGAAGGTCGCTTATAGCTGCATTAGACCTCAATTAGGTAATCTTAAAAATACAGACGAAGACAAACAAAGGTTATACAAACGTAGGTACTTGTAACATCAGCTAACCTAAAAAAAACAGCAGTGGAACTACCTAATGTTCAACTGAGCTTTATGTGGAGGGAGGTGCAGAATCGACCAGGCACAAGTGGAATCCGCATGTTGTCCCACGTTTGTAATGTGACGTTTGACGATTAACGTCCTACATTTGTGTGTGAGTCGATAGCGTCTCAGTTCTGCTTCAATAGAAGCGAAGCCTTAAAAGATGTTAAAACTGTAATTGAAAAAAAAAAACTATAAAATTCGAATAAGTTGTACCGTAGATCCGCCGCCGTCCCACGCTTGTGTCCCACACAGCAACTAGACATGTCATGCATATCGGCAAGACACGGGTAACGCTAATCCAATGATCCTTGAGTTTGTGGCCGGAGATTATTAATTTGTACTACTCGACGACGTGCAACTAATATCTATCAGAATAGTAATGTACGAATGTTATGAACCTAGTAGAACTTGTGAGTACTAAAGTACAGAAGTCTCACTCTCGAACAAAAGTCAAGTTTAGGCATAAAAAGCAAAGCGTTAGGTGAAATGAGGGATCTTTAAAAACGGAGCTTAAAAAGGCTTTCGAATTTGACCATTAATTTTCCAATCTTAAAATAAACGGAGTATAGAATTCCTTTAAGTTTTATCAGTAAACATTTTATAGTGGTTTATAATCATGCTTTTCCTTCACATTTTCCTTCGTAAAAAAATAAGCCTCTCCATAAAATAAAAACGTGTAGGAGCGCGGTAGAGCGCGTAACGCGAACCGGGCCAAGATTCCTGCGTAGCAAAAAACGAGTATCTAATGGAGGCGAGGCATCGTACCGTAGATATTCTAATAAGAAAATTTCCACTACATTTACTTTGGCGGGCGTCCTCGCGGCGTCTTGGCAAATATCTTATTTCCTGCGGCGAGATTGCATCTTGAGAAAACGCGGGGGTCGATTCAGTGCCTCACTATTCGCTTCCCGACCCCGCTATATCGACCTATTTATACCCGTACTCGGGCTCTGCGGATCGAAACGAGTTGCCGCGTCGCTTGTTTTTTGCTGACTTTTATGTATTTCTTGCCGACTTTACATAAAACGTGATTTAGGAATTGAAAACTTTTATTTCTGACTAAATGCTACCGCGTAACTTAAGTTTCTTATTTGTATACTACCCTGATATTGAATTATGATGGCAGATTAGCGAGGGATGCTCTCGAATTGGGTTTTGCGGAATAATAAGGACTTTTTAAAGTTTCCGAAGATACTATAAGCTACGAGGAAGTAATTATTGCGAAAAACGAGTGCAATTATATAAATCTTTATACTTAATCTCTTTTGCAAAACAGACGGGTGTTATAAATTCAACGTATGTATGTGTGTCTGTCTATGGTATTTACCTTAATGTTTCTCGGCTAAGATTAGTTAAAATCGGTTAAACCTTTAGACTTTGAAATAGAAATTGTAGTAATCAATTTATTTTCACAGGCATGAGCGCCGAAGACGAGTGGTACAACAAGTCCCTCTCAGCGCTGAGGATGAACAGCGGCCATCATGCGAACCTGGCCGCCGCCCCAATGCTGCAGTACCAGACCTAATCGTTGCTCCACGGCGCCGACTATTCGGCGTCGGCGTCTCCGTACGCGCCCCCCTAGCCGCGAGGTGAACTAGTCACGACATTATCATACAGTTATTGCCTAAAGCATCATCTTTTAATGCTACATGCCGCAGAAGCAAACCTCAGGCTGCAACTATTTGGCGTCGGACGTTTCGTACGCGAACCCCTAACTGCGAGGTTAACTAGTCATGACACTATCATAAAGTTATTGCCCACATCATTCATCTTGTAAAGCTACATGCCGCAAAAACAAACCTCAGGCTCCGATTATTTTTCGTCGGACGTTTCGTACACGAACCCCTAACTACGAGGGGAACTAGTCACGACACTATCATACAGTTATTGCCCACAGCATTCATCTTGTAAAGCTACATGCCGCAGAACCAAACCTCAGGCTCCGACTATTTCGCGTCGGCCGTACGCACCCACTAGCTATGAGGGGAACTAGTCATGACACTGTCATATAGTTATTGCCCACAGCATTCATCTTGTAAAGCTACATGCCGCAGAATCGAACCTCAGACTTCGACTATTTTGGCTTCGGACATTTCGTACGCGAATCCCTAACTATGAAGAGATGACACTATCATAATACCTACTACTATCAGTAGGTATCTATGATATTGATTCAAGAAAGGTATTCTTACATACTGAACACGCTGGAGGACAGGATTCGATCTCCGGTTTGCGGCATTGACAATGTAAGCGTCATTCTACTCAGTAGCGAGCTTAACTAATTGACACAAACCCAGAAGTTACTTACATAATAATTCAGTTAAATACTACCACGTTCTTTAAAAAAAAATACCTACTTACACAAGTACATATCGACACATCGCCTTTCAAAACTACTCGCTGCTGTTTCTGAGCCAAACGGGTCCGGGGTATTTCGATCTTATATGTTCACAAATGGTCTTAATGATGCTGAAACAGCTGGAGCTAAAGCTGCTTGACTATGCCGACGGCAAATGAAATGATACCCCGAAATACAATAGTCCAACTCTGCTACAAAAAATTTAATAGCTACGAACAAGATAATGCATACTAATAAGTGCAAAATATTGTAACTGGGCAACACTAAAAAGTAATCCAATAGTTTTGATTGCCGAAAAACTCTTGACATGAAGATACAACTTTTCATACAAAGATTGAACGAATGAAATAAAATCAAACCAGAATTAATTAAGTAATTGAGACGAAACTAAAGGGATCCCGCATTAAACGCATCTCTGTATTTACTGCTTTTTTTTTTCAAAAAAACTAACGTGAAACTAAGTCACGGTAAAAATATTCTCTGGCAATGTAAATAGTGAGTTAAATTCTCTGTTCGTAACATCTGGTGTTTTATGAGGGTAAGGTGGAAGTTCTGTGAAAGCCGATGCTTCTCGGATGACAAAAAATAAATAAATCAAAGCCTCTTTTTGACTCCATCCAAATGATATTTAGTAGAGCGGACACCAGATGGAGCATTCTTAATAAATTCACAATGCTAAAAATCTTGTGTGATTTAGCCACATTTTTTTCCATCTTCAACTAGAAGCCTACACCAGTAGTGTTAAGGCCCAATGAACTGACACATGCTAATTAGATAGCAAGAAAGCATGCAACTTATATTTACCACAATTATAAACATAGCAGAAAACTTTTCCCACGGGCCAGGCAAAAATCAATCTTATGCCAATATCGTAAACATTTTGACAGGGGAAAGCTTTTCTTACTTTCAATACTTGATAGTATGGTATCGAATCGAAAGAGGCTCTGAATTGTTTTCACTTGTATTGTACCTACTTTGCATTGGTTTTTACAGGCCTTGGTGTTTAGATATTTATATATAGGTACAGATAGTGTCTTAATTTTAAAATCATTCAGTTGTTCTACACTACGTAAGTTAAATCATCGTGTATGCTAGCCGTACTGTACAGTCATCTTAAATCGAACTAAGATAAGTATTGTATTTCCTTGATTGTTGTATTCATTACCCAATGAATAAGACTTTAGTTTGATAGCTCTTCGAATTTATTTATGGAGAGGTGATCAATTAATTACAGTTTTTATTGCTCTTGAATATGTAATTAATTACTTTGGATTGTAATATAATAAGACACTTTTTGTTTTGTGCCTTATTAGTTTTTTTTATTACATAAATCATATATGCCATGCGATATTGCTCTTAATAATTTTGATAATACGTATTATATACTACAACCATACGTCCAATGTAATGGTTATGTACCTGCTGTACCTCGTTTTGTTTTATGCTATCAAATTACAAGTCTTATCAAGTTTACATTCTTTATCGATGCAACACAGCCAGTGTAAATATTCGTTTTGCATGATAATGAAATGATATTTTGTAAGACGTTAACAGCTCAACGATATCATAGCGTTAACAGTATTGTCTAGTCAAATTAAATTATAAGAATCCGTTACAATTTTGAATATCCAGAATATCGTAAACTCATTTCATACGTTTTTAAAGGTATTTGAAAATTCGATCTCATAGTTTTATATGCCGTAAATGTAATTATTTATTCCAAAGTAATGAACGTTTTGAACTGTGTACAAACAGACAGAAATCATATCAAGTAAGACTGTTGCGGCGAATTCTCTTTATTATTCGATGGAGATCCTGTGCATTGTGTAAATATACTATTTAAGAAACATTGTCTAAATAATGAACATGTGTAAAATGGAATAAATTGTCTAAAACGTAAATACAAATCACTTTTACTTGGAATCTTTTTTTATTGCAGCCAAAAAATGCAAAACAAGATCGCTACGAAATAATGGAAAAGAGAAATGGCATTTGCCTTGTTTAATCTTACAAGGCCATAATTGCCATAAACAACATCTAACGTTGTAGTTAATACAGTTAATAGTTAAGTCATGGTAGTGAAAATTTCCCAAAAAAAACCTATGCTGCCGGCGTAAGGCACACAAGGTAGCTCTATCAATCTTGACAATACCTGGAGTGGCCTTCGAATGTGATCACTGATCAGCATAGTCTTAGGAGTCAAGATACGCGAAACCCTTTAGCCAACGGTGGACATCTTCTACCCATTACATGGATGTACAGTGAAAACAAAATAGACAAAGTTTCTATTATACGGGCCTTAGTCTAGAGTAGCTCAGGTTTGTACGTGGCATAGTGCGGGTTGCACACCTGGTTCCGATCGAGGTAGCGCGCGAGGTGAGCGTTGACGATGTGCTCGCCACCCACGCAGTTCCAGAAACCGCGTGCCTCGTTGCGAGTGTTCTCGCTTTGACCACACTCCTGAAAAATTATTGTCACTTCAATACAGTCTGCAGAGAAGCCAAAACTCCCTGCTATGACCACAACCGCGTCGCCATCGCATTTTTCTCTGCAGCTGGCCGTAAATCGACCGGTTGAAGATTCTGATTAAAAGCTTCCTTAACTAGCATGCAAAAAAAAAGTAAGAATTAATCTTGAGGAAGATTTAAAAGTAGGAACTCGTAGGTATGCCAGGGTAGTACGTTAGAAAGAAATGCGTTTTCAAAAAAAAATAAAGGTCTGTCTGTACATCCCAATCGAATTCCATGAGCAAGTAGCCATATAGCTCGTCAAGTTATCTCGAGGGTAGGTGATATGATAAATAATTTTGGGTGATTATTTAGCGAAGATATAAAATGGGGAGAAGATCTACACGGATAGCCAACAAGAAGCGTAACTATACTTACCGATGGAATGTCAACATTTCCAACGTTTATCTGCAAAAAGAAAGCAATCATTTTCAGTACTGATTTTACGCATAGGGCATCATGTTGAAAACATGTTTAAAAATGCAAAATCTTACCATGTCTTTGAAACTGTTGCGGGCTATATATCTATCAAGTACCGAACGGAAAGTTCCGAGATTTTGTGCATCCTGAAACAAGAATTTAAAAATACGTATTTACAGTTTTAAGACTTGATTGAGGCGGCACGACCTTTTACTAACTTGGATGTCTATATATATGTCCTTCATTGGTTTTTAATATTACACTTCAAGACTGCGTTTCGGTTTACCTGATTGTGTTCAATAATGTTTCGCATGTGTTTTGTGGTACCCTGTAAGAAGAGTGTCAACAAAGTTAATTTTAATCATCATGCGACTAACCTTTGGGCTAAACCCACAGCTGGGCACATTGCAGCCCAAACCATGTGAAGATGATGAAGATGACTTGGAATCCGAAGACTCGGGGTCCATTCTGGCTCCGCCGAACAGCGAAAAATGCGACTTCACAATGTCATATACCTGGGGTGTGGTAAATGTATTAAGATATAGTTATGAGATGTTAGCTTTTTAGGCATGACACATACCATACAAGAATTGTCGTCCAGTCATTCATTCAGTGCGTTAAGATAGAAAACATAGCTGATTAGAAAATCTATATCTTCAGAGTTCCCCAAGGAAGCATTTCATGCACTATTCTATTTTTGATTTAAATAAATGATGATTTTTCGAAGAAATACAAGATTGTAAATATGTACCCTAGATGTTTTTGTTCACTGTTCAGTGTTTTAATCATCAGGTCAGGTGACAGTGAATATAATTTAATTTTGTCCTTTGATAAGAATAATTTGATCTAATACCGTGCCAACATCCTGCTGATAGATATCCACGAGCAAGTCATCGAACGTCTCCTGGTACAACGCCGCCATCCACGGCTGCACGAAGAACTCCAGCAAATCGTCGATTTGATTCATCTGCCCAAAACAATTATCGTTCATATAGATTTTTCAGACTGGCAATGCGCTGTATAGTGCCTGCATAAGGCATAAGATAACTTTCCACGAGAAATGAGTGAGGGAAATAAATAGGCCACTCGACTGTTCGGGCAAGAGAAACGGTCAAGTGAAAAGGTCGAAACGCGCCTCTATCAAGATTAGAGTGCAAGGGGTGAACCTGACTGCCAAATCTCTTAGGAACGCCAAAGAGCTTAATTCATCCCAACGCCGAGCAGGGTTTGTGGGTGGCAACATTCAGCTTCAGACGGAAGGAATTGTCCATTTACAGATGGACCACAGACCTATCCCAGTCAGACTTTTTTTTTTACTTTTAGCTATACCAACAATTTAATCAAATGACAAACTTTAAATCGCTACATAGATTTCTGTGAAATTAGACCCCTTCTCATCTGATGGCCTAATATCTAACCATGTATCTCGCCAGAAGCTTGTCAAAGAACGCTTCGTGCTTGCCATAAGTAGCCGCCAGCACTTCGTAAGAGAACCGCCGATGGGAGAGGCAGGTGATAGCGTCGATGCGGTGAAGAACGTTCAGCTTCAGACGGCAGTAGTTGTCCATTCTGTTTGTTGTTAATGTGTGGCCCTGAGGAAGCAATAAATTGATCGACTTGGGGGCGGATCTACATTAAGGGCTTTTTTCGCTAAAGCCCAGGACCCTCGGGATATAAAGCTCACCCAGCCCCCAATCTTCTTTTTTTCCTTTTAACTATACCGTATACCTACCTATCATTATAGAGATCAGTATTTTAGCAATTTGTTGATTCGTCATGTTAATTTGTGATCAGATACATAGGCCCTCAAATACATAACAGTACAAGGCCAAGGCTCACAAATTCGCAGTCTGCCCCTTAGTCAAATGTAAATATTCATTGATTTTTTAGTATATCCACTTTTTTATGACAAAATAGCTATCAAAATTTGGCGTGTGATAAAATTTGGCAAGACCTAAAAATTGTGAACAGCTTGCAAGAGTCGCTGCTACCTACAAAGAGAAACAGCTGACCGACAAATAATAAAATGGCAACTTAATTGAACGATATCGCAGTAATAAAAAAAAACTTACTTGATGGGGTAAGCTCATTTCAACCTCCATTGGTATGTCAGGGCCAGGTTTCCTTATTTTCATGTAATACAAAGGACCCGGGAAAGTTGCACAGTGAATTACAGGAGAATCGAATTTCTGCACAGGCTGCCATCTAGAGTATAGCAAGAAGCATAAATAAGTTGCAAAGGCTAAATAAAATCTTGATAAGTAAAATCTAAATAACGAAACCAGAACCGTCTAGCACTCCCCTTTTTCATGCTTGTCGCACAGTGCTTCCCGTTCTTAGTGATTGAATCAGCGAAGGACGCACTGAGCGACTATAAGCGACAAAATGACGCCCGTGCTAACCCTAGGGTGGTTATTGTGTTTCATAGGAAAATTACTTGAGCCTGTCATTGCCAAGCGTATTCAAATAGGTCACACATATCACATAGATTACATTACTTACTCTAGTTACTTCATCTAAATATACCTGCAGCTTGGTTGGTTTAAAGTAGCAATATAACGGCCGTTCCCAATATTCAATCCGCCGAGGGTTTTCCGTACCAATAGTTACATTTTGACACATTTTCTACGGGTAATCTGTCAAAATTTAACTGTTGGTAAGGAAAACTATCCGCGGACTGAATATTGGGAACGGCCGTAAGCCAATGACGTCACAAACCGGTATTGAGTGTAGAGCTAACAACGGTAAGAGCCAACCAGCAATAACTATAAGTAAAGTAAAGCACAAACCGTCTAACTTTCCCAAGAGCAATTCGTGTCAGGTTAGGAATGCTGGCGTGGGGGAAACTGAAAAAAAAATTGATTGAGCCTACGAGTATTATCTACGTTTAATTTGTTGCGACAACACAAATAAGTATTAAAACTTCTTAAATTTTTATTTTTACCCCAAGAGTTTTTTCTGATGGCACAAATGCATGTTATGTGCATTCAAACTACAGCCACCGTGTGGGCGTATCCATTGTGTGACGACTGGCATAGAGAAAATAAATGTGGAAAAGAACCAGATAATACCGCTTTAGTACAATGTTCAGAACAAATTACTTTAATAAACTCGAGTTGTATCTGGGCAAAATATCCGACGGGCACGGGTCCATCTGGGGGTCACCCATCACAAACGGGTCCATCTTCCGGAGAAACAGCTTAGCCACCTGAAATAAAACAAATATACTCAAAACTTTCACAACTTTCTTGTTAATATAGTAAAAATGTTAAGACTTACAGCCTCTCCTATATCTTCGGAGCAATAGTAACGGTGCGAGTGGTGTTTGGCGTAGAGCCTTAGTGAATAACGTACGCAGGTCCCAGCGGCGTATATGTGGGGATCATTGGTATCGAAAGTCGGTCCGACCACCAGACCACCATCGTACACCAAGCCACATTCGTTTATAGCTGCAAGATAACGTTCCTAAAGTTGATCTAAAATTTTATTTCTTTTACAATCTGATTTGCTCAAATTTTATATTTCGTGCGGTAGCAGAGCGGTGCGGGAGGACTGAAATACAACGTGACAGCACTGCACAATCGCTTCGTACAGCACAACATAGCTTTGGAGCGTGGTACGGATTACCGAGGTTGCTGGTTCAAGTCCAGCTGCTTAACGAATTTTTCTTTGCATTGTCATTGTATGTTGAATTTCATTCTATGAATGTTTCATAAAAATAAAAAACAAAAATAATCAATAAATCGATTATTTTCATTGATTCAGAAAATAGCTCCATCTCTTGCCACTAATGCGTAACTGTAGAAGTTCCGTAGTGGGTGAGCTGCTTGATTAAGCTACTCATAGATGGCGCTGAAGAGAGATCTTCCAAATAAAATATGACACAAGGCATTGAAAAATTTGTTAGGTACACCAACGTTAAGTATAGCTTAATTGGTGGAGCGTGGTACGGATTACCGAGGTTGCTGGTTCAAGTCCAGCTGCTTAACGAATTTTTCTTTGCATTGTCATTGTATGTTGATAGCTAAACATACTTAATGACTTCTTAATACATTCACCTCTAAAAGCATGTAAATCGATAGCCTTCAACCCATAGTAGAACAAAGCGAAGCAGGGTACTCGGAAGGCGTGTAGCGGCGACATGAATTTCAGTGAATGGACTCGGGACCCTTTAATATGCCAGCCCGTGAACCGGCATCGGCGGTGGACGTGTATACCGAGCTTCTCTATAGCAGCTTGCACTCTTTCGTCCACCTGAAATATGGAACTTTAGACGATACTAGCTTATGCCCCGCGGCTTTGCCCCCCTGAAATATTTCAAAATGGTCCCTATCCCGTGGGAGTTTCGAAAAATCCCTTCTTAGTGCACCTCTAGGATACTTAAGGTACATGTTTGCCAAATTTCAAGTATCTAGGTCCAGTGGTTTAGGCTGTGAGTAGTCTGTCAGTCAGTCACTCAGTCAGTCAGTCACGGTACTGTTTTATAGGTATAGATAGATACCTATGTTACTGTGAAACGCAGAGTTCCTATTGGGTACTGAATTTTTCCGTAGCGACCTTCTTGTGAGATTTGAGAGAAAAGACCGAATTGTCATCCAAGACATGACATATACAACTTTCATCATGGTATAGGTACGTAAAGTGAAGAGTTGTAGTAGGGAAACTCCATCTACCATGATCCATAAGGAATCGACTGCTCACTATAGGCACCAGCAAAACGCCTACATCACAGCATTAGGTGTTGAAGTTTATTTGCCAGGTCCTCGCTCTAAATCAAAAGGGTACGTACAACTTCATCGTTGAAGCAGTTGACCCTCAGTTCGGAAGGGTCCTCGGACGGGAATGGTTCCACGAACACGATCTTGTCGGAAGACAGGCCGAGTTCCAACAATGCGGCCATGCAGCTGTAGGCTTCTATACAGTCTCCGTATACCACCACGCGATTCGTCGCGCACAGGCGGAGAGCTTCGTCGTGCTCTGAGATACAGATGAGCATCAAGTTCACCAGGACGACTACTAAACATTGTTAGCATATGTTATATACTTACACACCCAAAAGTGTTTAAGGTCAACTGTGCATGAATTGTCATACGCAATTGATTCTTGAACATTTTGCGGACGGTGCCTTCTTTTTCTGGTAGTTGCCCTAGATAGGTAATATATAAACCTAACCAACTTAGAAAACTAGAAAAGCCCTCGACATTTTTTAAAAGTCCAAAACGGCTGAATCGATTTCGATGAAATTTAGCTAAGAACCATCTGGATTTCGGTTTGGGAGCTATGATGCCACAGACAGATAAAAAGATACACTGAACTTACAAAACTCTCTTTTTCGTCGGGAGTTAAAAAAGGAGTAAAACGTTTCCATCCGTACTTGCATCGCTAACCATGCGTAGCAGCTTCCTCAGTTGAATATTGGCTTCAAACAGCGAGTTGATGACCATAACATTTTCTGGCATATCCGGCGGCGAGGGTACACGGTGCGGCTGGTACTCCGGATCGTCCATGAGAACCCGTTCACACGTCTTACCCTTCCTGTGATTGAATTTAACAGCTCTGTTATACATAAAAACCAAAATAAACAGACATTAAAATGGTGATCCCACTTTCAACTCACTCAAATTCTCCAACTTGAGTACCCATTTTTGATGTTATAGTTTAATTTTCATTCTAATAAAGAAGTCTAAGCTACAGTTGGACACACTAAAACTTCACTAACATTGATTGAAGAGTTTGATTGGGAGCTTGGGACAACGAAATTGGATGCGGTTGTGAACTAACAGTTGATTGGACTAAGCTCCCAGTACCTACTTTAGAGTTTGCTAAATGGGCATGCGTTTCAGCGCCGGCCCTAGGTTTATTTGAGACGAGACAGCTTTTTACGGTAACCTGCACTTTGGGGTCGCCCAGGACTTGGTACCTAGAGCGGTTGCTTTGTTCCAATTTCCAATCGCTCTACCCTAGGGCCAACCCTGTTTCGTATTGTACTTTATCTACACACATATCATAAGTCCTCTATAATGCGTTCAGAAACCGTAGAAAATGACCAGCATTTCAGCACGACGACGCCTTCTCACCGACAGCGCCAGCCCCAGCACCTCCTCCACCACCAGCAGTAGTAAAGTAATAGTCATTACGATATCGAATTCGATGTCGTAATGACTTTTCGATATCGAATTCGATGTATCGAATTTGACAACCAACATAATTTACAATTATAGTGAAATAAAACGGATCACTCACGTATATAAGTTGAGTTCAGTCCGACATGTATAATTAATAATGCGATATTTTTTATTTATTTTTTACAAAAAAAACAGTTCACGAAACGTCAGCTCAGTATGTTTGTCTATGATTTAAAAAACAACAGTCAAATTCGTGACAGGTATGGGTATGATATATGCCTTCGGTTCTGAACGCATCTTAGAGTACTTATAATATGTGTGTAGATAAAGTAATGTATGCAACTCCACATAATTAGGCCTTAAAACACTCGTGTGATCCTATTATGAAACTCAGCTTCGCCTCATTTCATAAAAACACACTCGTGTTTTAAGGACCCTCATTATGTAGCAGTTGCATAAACTACAATTTTTACATTTAAAATGGAACAGGATTACAATTTAACAAAACATGATTCGCATTCGTTTACATCTTTAAAGATAATCTCGGTTGAGTATTTCATTTCATACTTACTCCAACTCTTTGACGAGTTCTAATGACTCTTTCAAATATTCAGGATGTTGGAATTGCTGACCACATGTTATTACCAGCTCGTCGTAATACTTCATTCCGCCGTTTTTAAAGTACACGCATTTTTTCTTCCTGTTAATGAAATAAACATTATTTTCTTTCGGTGTGGAATACAAGAATGGGCAACCATAAATAACAAGCAGTCGCTCATAAGAGTACTCCAACTTTTTTGGACAACGTTTCCATCAGCCTATCGTATCACTTCACTAATGGACACAGACCTCTCTGAAGGCACGCCATTGAGATCGATATTCGGCTCTCCCCATCCGTCGCTGCCAGCAGCTCGACCGCCTAGCCGGGCAGCGTCCCACACTACGGTTTCCAGGACGCGGTCTCCACTCCAGGGCTTGTCGAGCAAGTTGCAAGCTGCAAGTCGATTGAGAAACAAAAGGAAGCCCACCTATTAATCGCCGTGACAACGGCAGATATTACGTCGACGTAGAAGTAGAACGGCACGCATTTCAGGTACCGGTCCGTGTATCGGCCGTTCCGCGGGACGCATGTATCGGCCGCTCGGAGGCATTCGGCCACCGTCGGGAGCCCGTGCTCCGAAATAAGCGTCACGTTCGTGAACGTCAAGTATGATGATGTAGGGCTGAAGAAACGATCAGTAACCTTTATTAAAAAATGTATAATAAATAAATAAATATCATAGGACAAATTAACACCAATTGACCGAGTCCCAAACTAAGCAAAGCCTGTACTATGGGTACTAGACAACGGACAAACATACTTATATAGATAAATACATACTTATATACATATTAAACATCCAAGACCCGAGAACAAATATTCGTATTCATCATACAAACATCTGCCGCGACCGGGATTCGAACCCGGGACCTCAAGCTTCATAGTCAGGGTCTCTAACCACTAAGCTATTCGGTCGTCAATACATATATGTGGGTAGTGATAAGAGAGCGGCCTTATCGTTGTAAACCGATCTCTACCAGGCACCTATAATGGATATAGGTGACAGATTAAAGCAAGTGGGTCTAGTGGGTAAGTAGATTATATTTAAGTGTCATCATCTGTTATCTTAACTCCCGCGGATGTAGTCTATTACTAAACTAGACTATTTGGATGCCAAAAGATATACGAACAGTAGGAATCTCACCCCATCAGCAAAGTTTCGAGGAAAGCCAGGCCAGTGCGGCTGGCACCCACCACCACGATACCACTGTTTACGTCGACCTTAGGTAGACTAGTTAACGGTCTCTCCAGCACCCATAAAGCGAACGGAGTGGACCTGAAGATAGAAAACTAAGTCAGAAAATTTATGTTTATTATTCTACACTGGGAGCGGTGCGGATCCCGTAAGATCTCGGTTACACTCCCAGTCAGGAAAACGGAGAAAAGGGGAACTAAAATTCCTCATATAAATTTTGATGCCATAATTAAGCAGTTTACGTCACAAAAGTGACAGCTACGAAGTAAGTGCTGCCCTCATTTAATTTCTTGACTTTTTGGTCGGGCTGTATCTCTTAGCATTAGATGATGACATGTCTTCCTTGCCTCATAAAAACGTACGCAGTTCTAATGGGTTAGCAGTGGAAACCGTGGTGAAACTTACACATCCTTAAATATTTTATTCAAGTCCTTGTTGCCGCTGATGTTGGGCACGATGCGGCGCGGGCGCACCGGCGTCATGTGCCCCGCCAGCGACATCAGATTGCGGCACGGGTTCTGTGCGTACACAATTTAAGTAATTTAATGGCTTAAATGTTAGTCAATAACTGATCTGATTTCTATTTAATGTAAATATTTAATAAAACATGAATGATGGTCTGATGGATGATTAATGGGCTCATCGTATATTTTTACGTGACACATGACATGACGCTAATCATGAAACTATGGCTACGCTGACGTGTACCGTCAAAATTTCACGTACCTACCTATTTATCTATTCTAAGTGGCTATGTAAATATAACATTTCCAAAATTTTCCATACAGGCTAAAACATTATAATAATAATAATAATAAGTTTATTTTTATTTTTCTCCATTACCAAGTTACAAAAAGAGAAATTAAATATAGAGAGGTTACAACAATAATTACATACTTGTGTGTTGGAGACTGGTGCCCGAACTAGGTAGGACCTGTGTGTCAGGTCACCAGGTCTCCGACCCTCAGGTGTCCGCAACAATTGGATTTAGGTACATAATTATTAGTTTACATAAGTTATCGTAGTATAATTAGTAGTATAGTATGATAGGATGTGTGATTGTGTGTGTGTATGTGTGTGTGTGTGTGTGTGTGTGTGTGTGTGTGTGTGTGTGTGTGTGTGAGACCATGGGCGTCGCAAACGTATTTGTTTTTATGATACTGTGTGTAGCAGGTTTTCTGTCGCGTTATAATCCAAGGTTTGCAGCCATTTGGATACAGCAATCTTACGTCGACTGACGGTTAGGGGGTAAATAGAGACTTTAATGCTAATTTTATTGTATAAGAATCCTCCTAGGAAGCAGAAGAATCTGTGAGCACGCGTTTTCACTTGAATTCTTCATTTGCTGGGCACTGTCACGTTAATTTGTTGTATAACACACTATCTTTATTATCCACCAAACAACATTAAACACAGAAACTAAGATTCAATTAACGAGACGATCCACTCTCATTATTATTATGTCTGTGAAGACAGCTGTCAGATGTCTTATTTTTTTACCCCAGTTATTTTTCTATAATATTCGATGGACCCATGAAAACGCAAAATCAGCCGTCCTAGGTCCAGAACGTGACAGAGGAAGATGTTTTAATATTTCAACAATCAACGAAGCAAAAGAAAAATCTCAAACTTTTATCAGGTACTAAGGAAGGTTATTCCTATCATCAGAAAAAAAATTAAGCAATTGTAAGATTTTCGTCCATTTCCAATTTACTTAAATTGTGCGGAAAGTGCTCTGAAAATAATATGATTTTAGGTATGATTTAAAATTATAGCTAGAACCAGAACAGCAACATGAATGTAGGGCTAACTTGGATAATAATATGTTATTATGAACTAAAAACAATTACTTTTTTCACCCGCCACCAAATCGCGCGTTCGTCGCGGGTAAGCCAATTAATGTGTTTTTAATTCATGGATATTGGATCTCCGCAAAGTACCTAAAGCCTAATTCAATCAGTTAGGTATGTTATTGTGTGAGCTGTTGTACAGGTGAGTGCGATCGACATCGATGAGAGTAACTATTCCCTCAGGGGAAATAAGAGAAAGAGTTATTACAGCATCACCCCTAGCCAAGAGCCGGGAAAGCCAAAACAACGTAGTATAGTTGGAGTGACGGAGCAGGTCCCGAATGTACCAGCGGGCGTGCGGTTCCACAACCGGTGACATCACTCCTGCTAGAATCTGGAAACAAACACTTTAGCATTAATAACAAATACTTCATTTGTTACACATATTCCTAGAACTATAGACGAAAAGCGACGCAAATAAGTAGATAAGTAGTACTTTGGTTCTCAATCAGCGAGCAACGTTACAATCAACCGCTTTACAATTCTTGAGCCTTTAATCATACTAGTCTCCTGCCTTGGGAGACGGCTCACTTATCAGGGCACGCTCAAGGTCCAAGAGAGTAAATCCCAGCTGCTACCGACTACGAAGACACAACATCACTTACTGTGCCATCAGTTCCTGGGCGTCGTGGTTCCGCCTCCACGCCGTACTGAGTGCGAACTGCAGTAGCCTCTTCCAAGGGTCTATAATTCGGATTAACACGTAAGTTACTCTTTCAATACCTTTTTAATATAATTGTAATATAAACGTAATGAGATATTACCCGACTACGACCATCCCAACTGGCTGGCTCTGATTTAAAAGGACGTATGAGTCCAAAGTGGATGAATTGAGACTCTTTTGGAAAAGGTCCAACAAAACTTGCTTCCGAGGCGCATGTTCTAAGATTTCGTTTATAGCGGGGATATCATAGGCTTCTCCGGCCCGCAGTGATACAAGCCTAAAGATGAGAACAAAGTTTAGCCATTATAATATGGAGGAAGAACATAATTTGACGTCCCACGTAAAATCATGTTCTTTCAGATTTTTTTTTGTGTGTTCTGAGGGTTTCCTAACTCATGCTTTTGGCAGACGCATATTAGTTAAATAGGCCCTCTGCTACCATTATTATTTTAGAAAGCATTCGATTAGGTGCTTGCAAAGCTAAACGATCTCTCGACTTACCCACGAACGGAATTCACGTGCGCTACGTAAAGGGACTCATTGATATATTTCTTTCGGCTGCCAAACGGTGATACCAGCTGCAAAAGTTGATTAGGTGCGACTAGAATTATTATAATTAATTAAAACCAGAATCACAGCAATTTTAGTCTCTCTTGCTGTATTCTTACCGTAAAGTGTTCCAAAAGAGGAAAAGAAGCAAGATTGGAAGGAAGACACAAAACGCAATAATCTCGATTAGGAAATAACTCGTATGCGACTTCTAGCATGTCGAATCCATATCTGAAAATAATTAATCTAATCAATGCGCGTCGCTCTAAGATGATAGGTACCTGTGAGACTTTCAGTGACAGCTCCAATGAAGTTGTAACTAAGGGTAATAAATTGATAATGCCTTAGACATACACATGTAATCGTAAAGCAAAGTAATTGGGGTGAGTGGAAGCGTCATCATCATCAGTAACGTCACTTAATAACATGTAAAGAGCCCTACACGGTTCAATGCCATACCATATAAATCAAATTTTCTCCCTGTGACGGAGCGACTGTCCTTCACAAATTCAACAGTTTGTCACTTGAAATTTGCAACGTACCTTTCGTCATAGTCAGGATGCATGGCGAACATCTCGAGAAGGAAAGCGTTAGGCGGCCCCAAGTAATGTACAGGTTCAGGAATGACGTCTGTCTGATTAAGAGAAACGGCCGCTAGAAGAAACATAATAAACCCATTATTAATTTCATCATAATATCAGCCGGAAGACGTCCACTGCTGGACATAGGCCTTCCCTTCGGCCTAGGATCTTCACGAGGATCGGTTTTATTCTACCCGCAGCCAATGGCTTCCAGCTAATTATTAATTTGGATCTACATAAAAACGATATGCATCAGAAGGAAAACGGACAAGGTAGTAAGGACTGTAGCGAATACTTACAAGATTTCTTATACTTGTCTTTTTCAGCGAGCGATCTATCGTCAGCTAAATCTGGACTCGCTCCTTCCAGCATCTTTGTTATGTAGGAAGCTACGCTGTGGAAGTAATCAAACGGTTTTCGGTCTCTAATCTTAATGATAATTTTGATAAGCATTTCCTGACTAGGTTTCCAAATGTACATGACCCGCCTCGCCTGTGTCCAGAAAGAGATCCATAGCGTCTATTGTGACAGACCGCCATTGCCATTGCAATGACAATAAGTCTAGACACAATTATTTTCAGTCTGGCCTATTATTTAGGTAGATACATACTTACGTTATATAGTATCAAATCAAACCGCATTTACCCAAGCTTAGCATTGACTTTACCCATTGACATAAGAATCGTATGAGATCATCCTAGGCACTCTCAACAAATCCGTATCAATGTTGACTATATCGAACTCCAGTTCGTCTTCGTCATTCTCCAGGATATCCAAAACGTCTCGGTGAGGAAAGGGCGTTTGGGAATATGATATTTCGTGCAAAGATGTGTTGTCGTCATCGTTTATCCAAGCCACTGCCTGTGAATGTAACTTATCCTATAGCTTAGCCATACTCGCTACACGCATGGATTTGCCCCGACAAATCTTGCAGGCCGTGGGGGTCTCAGGTTCAAGCCAGACTGAGATGTGTCCACACAACTGTCTTAGCAGTGACGGACCGAGGAGTCTCGAGGCCACACCCCTCGCACATACAGTCAGCAGCAGAATTGCTACTTCTAAGCAACCGAAGCGGTCAGAATGATCTAAGCACGGCTCCATTGTCATAGACATAAAGAGATTGTGCAGATCATTGTGACAGCTTCGGTAACTTAGCTACTTTTGCTGCTGACTGTAGCAACCAACTCACACAAAAAACTAGGAACTCCAAAAATGTGAAACTGACCCGCCCACAATAATGTATCTGTACTACGTAGGTACACACACACTTGCATTAATCAAAGTGTAAACAGCCCCTAAAGCATTAGGTATATTTTTTGGCTAAAAGTCCGAGTATAAAATTAACATTAGAATGATTGTAATAACCATACCTTATTAGCCTTCTTGGAAGCGACTATATCGAAGTTAACATCGCTTGTTACTCTCGTGAGTAAATTAATCGCAGATACATTTAGCCCAGTATCAAACCTGTAAACAAATGAATGCTCAATAATTTTCATCCCGGGCCGTAATGATGGAGTTAATTTAGTAGGTCTGTATAAGAACCTAGTTGGAATGAAAAATACGTATACGATAATAAAGAAAGCAATAATTATGTACCCTTTTGTCGCCTTTTCCTTGATTTCATGCTTTGTTTAACAGCCTATATTTGATAAAGTAATCTAAACCGTGTCCCAACCGGGGATGGAAAAATCGGTCCATCCTTTTGGGAGCTACGATGCCACAGACAGATACACTCATACACAGATTAACTTGTAATATACCCCTATTTTTGCTTAGGGGCTTTTTCACCAAGGCGTCCATGGCAATGATAGTTAAGATATAAACATAGTTAATGGAAGTAGTCAGCACATACAAACAACAGGTAGAGTCAGCAGGCATAACCTTGGCCCCGGTGCCCTGCGGATGGTTGACCTGATGCCGCAACCCCGAAAAGGGAGACAGCTCGAAACTCTCCTCCAAACCTTCGAAGTTAATCTGCGTGTTCAGTATCATCACTCCGACGGCCAGCTCTTTATGCTGAAACCCCATTCATCACATAGCAACGTAAACATTTTAAGCGTTTCCCAGACTGGCGCGATCAGCGGTAGCGATCACTGTGGCGGTCAGTTGTATACGATGGTAGTCTTCGGCATGATTCATACTGGCGCGGCTTCGACGCATTCAGAACGCGGTACTTAGCGGTAGGCCGCCACCGCTGATCGTGCCATGATGGGAAACGCTTTATACAATAGTAATCCTTAGCTAAACTTGGCAAGAAATGGCCCATGATTGGGGAGTCGTAGGCGCTATTATAGGTAGGTACTATTTCATCGCGTATGGACAAGGGGTTGAAACGAGACGTCGGTGACGGCTCAATGAGAGAGCAAAATTACGAGTTTGTATAGAGTCACTTTTAACATGACCGTAAATCTCCACGAATTTTGTAGACGGTTTTGGTTCTAAGAATAAGAAGTCCAAATTACCTCGCAAACCAGCAGCACCCTCTCAGACTCTGGATGTTTCGATATCAACTCGCTAATGTAGAATTCGCCGTAAATTTCGCGCAGGCGCTTCGAATGTCGCTCAATGATCGGCACTAAGTCATCATTGTCCTCCTCGCTGCAAATACCAGTTACTGGTCAAGTAGGATTAATCGTAGCGCCACCTTGATGCCACTCACCATCGTCATCATCTGACGGCAAAACATCTCCGTTGGATATTACCCTTAAAAGGCCACGGTCCACTACTCCAACACCCCAATGTATCTTTGATCGTAGACAAATTTCCTCATCAAAGCAATAGCAGACGGTCCTGTAAAACCTAAAAGGAGGGTAAGCAAACTTTACTAACACAGCCCTCCGTATCCTCAGCCGCGGGCAAACCTCTGAGCGCTCCGCGATGCACAGCACCGGCATCGAGTCGCCGGGCACACCGCGCTCCATTACCGTCACCCGGCGGAACATCGCTTCGCTGCGGCTCTGACCGGGGACTAGCACTGGAAGGGTAATACCGCAGCACTCATCATCCTCATCATCCAGATGCGTCCATGCGTGGTCGCAGTCCAAGGTTTTGGAGGGTCAGTCTCCAATTTTTCGAGTTGTAATTTTTTTGTATGGGAGTTTCATTTAGGGGGTCGTAATCCCGTTAAAACCCCCCTCCTAACTCGGACCGCCACTGGATACGTCATCCTACAAGCGTGTACAAGATGTTTCTATAGCATTTTTATCTTGCTTGCAAACATAGTCCAAATATACAGCATCTTACTTGGAAGTCTGAGGATTCTGTGTCTGCTTAAAGTACTACTAACCTTCTTTCCGTCCGCTATTTCTAACTAAAAATTAGTAAAATTCCAAGACAAACTTACGTTGGTAGTTGACCAAAGACTTCACCATAGCAATGTACGTGAGGTACGCATCGTGCATGAACATACTCCTCAACAGGTTGTCCACTACATCGCGGGAATACACTTGATCCCAACACAGCAGGTGTATGAACAACGTGTTACGGGAGTTCAGTTCCGTTGTTCTAAAAATTAACATTAGATGCTATTGTGCCTAAGATTTGTAAGCCAACAAAACATAAAACAACCCGTACAGAAAATAAATAAATAACAGGTCAATCCGATTGTGAACACAGAAAGAAATAAGTACAGAGGCTATAATATCTCCTGTTAATATGAAGCAAAGTAAAAACACCCATCACTCTTTTAACATGAAACTACCGTGAGACTCAATCATAGTGAAATAAAAACGGATCACTCACGTATATAAGTCGAGTTTAGCCCGACATGTTTCGGACTAATTCGTAGTCCATCCTCTGGGAGCGCACGACCCAGCCCACACACACGACGAAACATGTCGGGCTAAACTCGACTTATATACGCGAGTGATCCGTTTTTATTTCACTACCCATCACTCTGTTTAAAAAAAAAGCGAACATTGGTGCGAAGAGAAAAGACGACTCGGCTCTAGATGCGGCCACATTGCCGTGACCATCAGAACTTAACTAGAATGTTTAAGTAATTTGTACCGTACTTGTATTTGGTCCAGATATACTCCTCCCACGCTTGTGGATGCAACGACGGTATCAAAGGATTATCTCTGGCTGCAAGGAATCCGACAATTGCATCGTTAATGTCCAATTGTACAATGGACAGCACACTGTCTTCACTGCAAACAAAGTCTTACTTGGTAAGTTTACTTAATATTTGGAAACAGACACTTTTATGAGACCATACAAGAGGTTTCACTCTACAATGCGACTTTGTGCACGGACAGTGGCGCGTATGGGCATTTGAATGGTTACTAAAGGAGGCTTACATAAGATGTATTATATCAGGAGTATATTCGATGCGAAAGTTCTTAGCCATGGATTCGTTAACGAGTCCCAGTATGAAGGTCGCATCTTCAAGTGCAGCCATTCGCACTCTGCCTAGGGCCGGCGGGGCAAAAACACGAGAAACCATGTTGATTTAAAAATATGATTTCACGAAATCGTTTTCAAGGCGCAGACGTAGTCTCTGTAACTGACTGACAGATTATGACAGATGACAAATATTCTATCAAATAAAAATATTGCATAACTTGAACATGTTTTTGAAAGACACCAAAAAAAGGCCGTTACAATGCCGATTAGTGTTGTTGCAGAAAGTATGAAGTTTCTAGGAAGTTTCACACAATTAATCCCAAACGGTAGGAGTTAAGGCGTTGTTGATCCGGTGC
Organism: Clepsis dumicolana; assembly: GCA_963691665.1. Lineage (NCBI taxonomy): Eukaryota > Metazoa > Arthropoda > Insecta > Lepidoptera > Tortricidae > Clepsis > Clepsis dumicolana. Next base: position 9,516,559 of record OY829520.1, on the reverse strand, counting down.
CGCGTTGCCCATGCGACTACTTTGAGGTTACCTACCAGCCTAAGTTGTGCAGATGGGAAGACGCAGAAGATAGACGTAGGTAACTATGACAATATCCCATTCCACTACACTCCAGAAACACCTACCGTCAACAGTACCGTATTTTTGTGTTACCTTATCGTTTAGCCCTATTTTATCTTAAAATTTGGTGGAGGTCCTGGGTTCGAATCACAGTTCGAGAAATTATTTTTCTGGTTTTTCTGTATGTGTATTTAAGTTTCAGTTTGAAATTTGAGAGTTAAAATTAACTTTCAAGACAAATGGTGGTAAGCCGTTCGCAAAACTTAATTTAATTTTAAACATGATTAGACGTTATTGCAAATTTATTCTCCATCGATCAGCTTTTGATGATTAACAAGTTAATAATGGTGTTAAATAAAATTCATATCAACGTACTTATCCTTATTTAATATACTTAAATCCAACACAAAGCATCCTCGATTTTTAAACATTGTACCTAAATCATTTGTAGAAACCATAAGTCATTCAGGGTTACTCGTAGACTAACACGGGCTATTTGAGCTTCAACTTAATCATTAAAGAAGTTCATAAACGAAAATGATTAATATCCTTAATATACAGAACACAATTTACATTCTAAATAAAAAATAATTTAATTCAGCAACAATAATCTTACTCGCTCTAGTTAGCGTCAATAAATAAGATGACTTCATTTTGTGGATTTCTTTGGAGTTGTTGACACATGCAAATAACGCTAAAGATTTTTCTAATTCTGTGTCGGACAAAGTATCCGTGCGGATACTTGAAGTATGGGATCCTCGAAAGGTATAGTCCCAGTACATTAGCGACAATAATATGTACAAGCGAGTCTAGATACACTTACGAAAAACCCAAAACCCAGCTTAAAAATAAGTTCCAAGTTGATCGGAATACATGATCACATGTACCAAGAATATGTAGATTCCGCTAAAACAATAAAAAAAATACAAAATTAGGAGTTACCCATTGCTCGTGTCAATGCAAATCTTAACAGTGAAAAACACTTTAGGCGGACGTTTCCCTTCTATTCACGAAACAAAACCAGAAAGGCGACCTGCAATTACTGTAGAATAACTTGTAGAAGGAAAATACTAAGTGCTTATCGATATTAGATTTAAAATGCGTCAAGATCAGTGCGATAATGTATAAAAAATGAAAATCAAACTAAGTCAATAAAACTCACTATCGGTAACCACGTCTTCGGTTCGGTAATACCAAATACCATATTTCATCTCATTCGTGATGTACGTACGTTAAAACTAGAAGATTATGCTTTAAAATTACACAAGAATAAATCCATTAACCTAAATTTTATTAAACGAAATCTAGTATCAATAATATTTAAAATAGTTATCAGTACTATAAAAAAAAATGTTAAATTTCAAACTATAAAACACGTTTCCACACTTAATTGTCCTATATTGTGAGCTGTCCTTTAAACATACAAAAATATTATCAGTATCGATCGTATTTATATATTCAATCTGCTTCTACTAGATTTAAAATAATGCACTATTGGAACAAAGGCTTGGATGCGCAGACTCTGAAGTATATTTGATAACTTCACGGATACGAACAATGTACGTACTTGGTCGAGTAAACTTTCAAATACTGTTTACAATTGAGGAAATTGTAGAATTCATTAAATACCAAAAATACTTCAGAGTCCGGGCGCGATTGAGTCAGTCAAATGTATAATGATGCACAACACAAAATCCGTCACCATATTATACACTATTGAAATGTAATTCTACATTATTTCAGCGTTATCGCTTATTACAAACATTATTATTGTTATGAAAATGTCACCTTCCTATTGAGTATCGTATAATAAAACTCTGTCTAGGAGTCTATATCGAATGTTAGTTTTTATCATAAACTATAAGCGATGTGGACATTTAAAATTGATAATATGCTTAATTACAAATTAAGACTATGAAAATGCCTATCTAATATTTTATCTTAATTAGGAATACAAAACTATTATGCAGTACGTCGCAGCGGGAGCGCAAGGCTGCAACTGCAATCTGTCGTAATGCATTAAATAGATGCGAGTATACAAGATAAAACTATCCTTAAGGCAAGTGAAGATTATATTGCTATACATACTTCAGAAACACTATCACACAAATCCGGGGAATTTATAAGAGATCAAACACAGTGTTTCGTCACTACTTTTACAAAATGTCGTATCTTAAAATCGACAATTAAGTGAACTTATTTGGTCTCATCTAAGGTTCGGTTGAGCTGACAGATTGATTTGAGATACGGGTAAAAGCAGTGACGGTTTTTATTTGTAATACATTCAACCCTTGATTATCATAGTAATTTTAAATAAGTGAACTAAATACTCTCTTACACTGTCAATACGTTCTCGATATAAATTTAAAATGCTTTCCTGAAGCGTATACTGACATAAATTTATCTCTTAGTTAATATAATCCCACAAGCATCATCTAAGTCACTTTAAAAGTTTCACGACACACTAGTATCATTGCATTTGCACCATTTTCTTTCACACGAGTATACACGTTTGTGCATAAAACGGAGCCTTGCGTAAAAACATATATTTGCCATGTAAATGGTAGGTATGTACATACATACATTTAGTGTCACAAAACATAAGTAAATGTTACGACGCAGGTTACGGATGACCTCTTACAGACTATGCTACATGTGGGCGAGATTTAAGAATATATCTTGGTATTTGTAGTAAAATGTATAAATTAATTCGTATAGCATAATATGAGCCAGGTGGAATAATAATTGTATTACAACTTTGGTTGTATTTATTTTAAACTAAAATGCCAAATTAACGGGAATAACTGGTTTTTTATTAGCCAGATGAATAAACAATAATGGCACAACTACCAGCACCGTCAATTAGTCCGTGAACTCTTATTTAAAACGGAACCGTTTGAAATGTAAACTAAAGATAATCCACCCTTAATTGCCTCAAGCAGTGAACGCGATTCTAACCTAAAATATAAATCTCAATTCAAAAGCAGCATAACACATATTCAATTAGCAGTTGCTCTTTTTTAAATGAAATGAGAAAGCTTCTCAAAGCTTTTATTTTCAAAAACTGGTTTCTTTTTAGGTTACAATTGTGCTTACTGCGTAATAAGGTTGGATTCCCTTTAAACTGCATACCTAATTTAAATTAAAATATAATGTCACAAAATAAAATTCAAGCTATTGCAGCTTAGAAAATAAAATCTTGTTGAACATTTCAAATTAATCTTAATTTCGGATTTAACTGTGGATGACCAGCAAGCAGCAATGATTCTTTGTGCCCTAGCTAGATAATTTAGAAGCTTATTCACATTGTTACTGCATGTTCGATGGAGTGTAATACTAAAGCTCGCACAATAAAAAAATGAATCAACGCCTCTTGTTACTCGTCCAGTACGGAGTTTTCCTTCTATCAGATTTAGCCTAAGAATTTACACAAGCGGGAGAGAATCGTCCATCACTTGGCTGGCTTATGTTTAGGGGGGGTGGTGGGGGGACCGCCAGACTCCGCCGGGGCTCCGATAGCAACCCCCTCGCTGTCCACTTCCGTCTGAAGAGAGTAATACCAGGATATATTACTTTATTTCAACCTTTTCAACACGAATAGAACCCGGGGACATGGCAATGAAAATGCGACCTATAGCCGAGCGTTCATAATTACATTTTCGTCCTTTACTGTGCCAGCCACGCTGGTGCGACCGGCGGTTTTTCTAACCTCGTCCCGTCCATCATACAACAAAACTTGGCAATGGAATGAACTGTTTAAAAAAAGGAGACAAAACAAAATTAAGCTTTGTTGCTTTGTCGAAAGTTTCATATTCCCTTGAACTTAATTTGTAGATTTATATTGTACATTGAACGATCGCATGACGTAGTCAACACAGACACCACCTATCGCGCCAACGTGGCCGGATTAAAGAGCTTATCTCGATACTAATTCACTTCTCAGGCTTTTATATCGTTTAAAATAAGTTTTTTTTTTGTATTATTTGGGTCAGCGCACCATGGAAATGCCGTGCTAGGCTACAACCATGCCCATTATTTGCCACCACATGTAATATGCAGGTATGTAAAGAATAAAATAATGGTCACTAGATCCGAACTAGCTCTCAGCCAGGCTTTTTGTGTTGAGAAGGCTGAATTGAAATCATTATCTGCCGCACTCAGGCACATTGATTACCTCGACTTGTTCCATCTTCAATCAAGTATGGAAAATCGGCGCAATTAAAACTTGACGCCGTAATTATGTGTAATAGAGACCGAAAGTGGACTAACTGCTCGAGATCCCTCCCGCGCTAGAGACCTGCAAAGGGCTCGAAACGGGACACCAATCAAACGCTATTATATATGTCCAATGTTTTATTTCAATGCATAATAAAGTCGCGAAATAATAAAAAACATAAAAAGAGATTACACAATTACTAGCCTACTCGGCGTTAGTCCACTTCTGTTCTCCGCTAGTGTCGGGTACGGGTACTAATGGTTCCATAAGGTGCGGCGGTGACTTACTTTTTCGTCCTTGGGTGTGATTTGTGGTGATGCAGTACCATTGTTACCATTAGTGTTATCCGCGGCACTCTCGGCGTTTTCAGTGCTTGTAGTCCCTTCAACGAAAGATAAATTATTTTTTATAGCTTCACGCCTTTCAAAGCTTAGAGTTATGAAGGTTTGACTTCAAAATTACAAATTAAAATTACATAGAAAGTTATCGTCAAAACACAAGTTGTTTAGAGGCACCATCATATGTAGATCATACCTACTTGATTGTTGAGTTGCCATAGCATCTATTTTTGCATGGAAAGTTACAATTTATAGAAAGAACTAAAATGCATGGAGCATTCAGACTTTAGAGTATCGCTACCTAGTGGAAGGACAATTAATAATGAACACCCGTGTAGCGCTACTTCTCAGGAAGGCACTCGTCCCACCGCTGACGAGGAAGCGATTACCTACGAGGGCTGTTTGATAAGTACCCGTTTATGGAAAAAAAAACTTTTTTTTTTTTGTAAACATGCATTTATTTTTCTACGTAGTCACTTTTTAACTCTATACATCGGCCTCTGTGGCGGCAATGACTTCGTCATTTGATTCAAATCGCTTGCCACTGAGCCATTTTTTTAGGTTGGGAAACAAAAAGAAATCGCATGGGGCCAAATCTGGAGAATACGGGGGGTGAGACAATAGTTCGTAGCGTAACTGTGCTAATTTAGCCGTCACAACTCTGGACGAATGAGCCGGGGCGTTGTCGTGATGAAACAGTACTTTTTTCTTTTTTAAATGGGGTCGTTTGTCCTTCAACACGGCGTCAAATTCATCCAATAAATTGGCATAGTACTGCCCTGTTATTGTTTTTCCCTTTTCTAAATAGTCAATATGTATAATACCCTGCGAATCCCAAAAAACGGTCGCCATGACCTTTCCAGCCGATGGGACGGTTTTTGCTTTCTTTGGAGGAGGTTCACCCGGTAAAATCCACTGCTTCGACTGCTCTTTCATTTCCGGGGTGTAGTGGTGGACCCACGTTTCGTCCACGGTCACGAAACGACGCAGAAACTCCTTCGGGTTACGTTTGAACACGGCCAAACACTGCTCCGAAGTAGCCAGTCGGTTCCGTTTTTGCTCCTCCGTGAGTAAACGCGGCACCCACTTCGCCGATACTTTCTTCATACCCAATTTTTCTTCTAATATGTGTTGTACCCTCTCGATTGAAACGTTTACAGCATCAACGATTTCTCGGAAGTTTAATTCGGCGGTCGGCTAAAACGATATTTTCAATTTTCTTAACCATATCGTCTGTAGTCACCTCAACTGGCCGGCCTGGGCGATCCTCATCAAAGACGGTTGTTCTCCCCCGCTTAAACTCGCTATACCAATATCTGACGGTTGTCATAGAAGGAGCACATTCATGGTGAACGCTTGCATTCTTACTTTTATTTCATCACATGTTTTTCCTTCCAAAAATAAGAATCTAATTACAGACCGGTACTGTTCTTTCTCCATTTTAACAATTTTAAGTTCACGCCTTCACTGAATCGTTGTCAAATGAGAAAAAAAACAAAAGAATGCCATTTTTTTTTTAAATTTTCCCGCCTCTGAAAAATGGCTTAAAAAGGTGGTATACTTATTTGCGGCCAGTGATATTAATATATTTAGAAAACGGGTACTTATCAAACAGCCCTCGTATAGACTGTTTTCTCGCTCAAGAAACGAACAAAAGATTCCATGTCAGTAAAAGATACATAATATATTAACAGTTGATCGCTGGCAGTGTGAACAGCTTCCTCACTTCCTCGCCGGCGGTGGGACAAGTGCCGAACGCAGTATGTTTAGGGTTCCGTACTCAAAGGGTAAAAACGGGACCCTATTACTAAGACTCCGCTGTCCGTCCGTCAGTCTGTCTGTCCGTCTGTCACCGGGGTGTATCTCATGAACTGTGATAGTTAGACAGTTGAAATTTTCACAGACGATGTATTTCTGTTGCCTCTTTAAAAACAAATAGTAAAAACAGAAAAAAAAAAATTTAACTGAGGCCCCCATACAACAGTCATGATTTTTTAGCCGTTTTTATAGATAATGGCACGGAACCCTTCGTGTGCGAGTCCGACTCGCATTTGGCCGGTTTTTTAGTAGAAAAAAATGTAGAACTGTTTCAAGTTACCTGCGGGTATGTGATTCGAGTTCCCACGGTCGGCCTCGTGCTCGCGCAGCACGGCGTCCAGATTGTAGCGGCGGCGGTACGATATGAAGAACGTGCGGACGTGCGCCTCCGTCTTTGTGCCCAGTGTCTCCGCGATGGCTTGGAAGTCTTTGCCTGACACCAATCATAATCGTTAAGAAATAGTAGTTTATGCAATGTTACATAATGAGGGTCCTTAAAACACGAGTGTCTTTATTTTATGAAACGCGGCGAAGCTGAGTTTCATAATAGGATCACATGAGTGTTTTAAGGCTTAATGCATACATTACTTTATCTACACACATATTTTATGTACTCTAAATGGGTTCAGAACCGAAGGCATAATAAACCTGTCACTAATTATTATTTTTGATAATCACAGTTCACGTCTGCCTCTGACGTTCGTGTCGTCGCGGCATACTTAGTGTTAAGGCTTAGTTTTTAGGTGGAAGGGTCACCTGAAAACCAGCGCTACGGCTTGCCGCAGCATCATGCTGAGGGTGACCCTTCTAGTGCTATTCGGCACATATTTTTAATCGTTAGTTTCTAAGCTGTCTTTGTTAGTTAATAGTGTTTGCATTGTCTGGTTATTGTTGATTATTGATTTGTTTTTATCTGTATGTGTATGTGTCGAATTAGTTTCTAATAAATATATGTTTCTTTCTTTCTTTCTTTCTATCTTAATTCAGGTTTTATTTTTAATCATAGACAAACATATCGAGCTGACGTTTCGTATCACCAATTTATTTTTAAATTGTTTTTGAAGACGAAAATTTACTGACGTAATGATGGCCATTGTCATTAGTCATTACTTACTGTTTCTGAACGCATAATAGAGGACTTATAATATGTGTGTAGATAAATTAACTAAATGTATTGGCATTTTGGTAAGCATCATTGATTGATGATGGGAGTAACTCCTTAGCAAGCACCTCTTAGAACGCAAAATAAAAAATTAAAAGTCGTGTCGTGGCGACTCGCTCAGTTATTCCACCTGGTCAGGTATGTTTATGGCTGGTTAGTGCCATTCCTAACAAGATCCCTAATAAAGGACACTTACATACTTTTCGACTAAATTATTACTGCTGCTGCTTTGAGTAATGATAATGACCTAAAGACACTATAAATTTGCAATTTGGTTACCATATTTCCTGACTGCAGTCACAGCCATAAGCAGTTCGTCGTTGGTCCAGCGAGAGTTGATCTTAGCCGGCGGCTCACCAGGCCTCAACTCCTCTACCCCCGAGTCACCAACTTTGCGCTTCATCGCGCTTAACTGCTGCTTGTTATGCTGCACCTGCATTCAACAATCCACACTTTAACCATTACCTTCAGAAAACAAGAAAAAAAAAGAACTAGCAACTATTAACGACTGGTAGTGCAGATCTGGATTATCCAAGAAACTAGAGTAGGATTCGGTCGATCGATAGGGGCAACAGAGGATTATCAATTGCAGTGTCGATAACTAAAGTAACAGCGAAAGCATAAATAAGATACAGGACATGGTAGGATAAACTGACATCTGTGGTGCAGAATGCATTTCTAGGCAAATGCACCTAGTGTATTAAATATTAATACTACTATAGTTCGGCGAGGAGCTTGGATTCTGTTAGAACTATCACATTCTCACATTACATCACACTTGCAACACTCATGCCAGAAATAAGCCGGATCAGAAGTAGGAGTCTTAGGTGCGTTAGCAGAAGTGTCGTTGTAGGGTGAGAATGTGTCTCCCGCCCGGTAAGTACTCTACATAGCGACACCGGAGGTCGGTAGCGGCTTACTTGTCTCTTGAGGGATATAATTTCTCTGTCCATGGCTTTGAGCATGGCGTCGCCCTGATTGACCAGCCCGGGCTGCGGCGCGTCGCCAGGCTGCGGGCCAGTCGCCATGGCGACGAGATCGTCATGATTGATGTAAATGCCTCGCGGCAGCCGATGCTTGTATCGCTGTTGTTTGGAGCCGGGCCCGCGGCGCCCCGACGGCCCACAGAGCGGTCTCATCGTCCCCGTGCGTCTGTCACATCAGCGCCAACATTCAAACAACAATCCTTACTACCTACTCAACCGTACCGATCTTGGCACTCTGTCAATTTTAAAGACATGCAAAAGGTAATCGCAAACGAATGTATAGAATGAGTTTTACCTAAGCCGTAGAGGATACTACCGACCTGGCGTGCACGAGGCAAGCCTGGCACAACTTCTGCGAGTTGTGGGCCGTGGTCTGGGAGCATTGAATGCCGCACACCGAGCACCGCTTGCCCGCGCCCTCGCCGCCGCCCTCGCCCTAAACCCCAATCAACACTTTACAATCCGAACGGAACTATCATACAACTGCCGTTTCTACACTCTTACGTGAGGGGCGGAACTTCTTACACTGACACACTTCTTTTAAAAACCCTTTAAAATGCCATTCTGCACACACAGTTTATTCATAAAGTTTATTGGGGCTGTTAAAGGAAGCATGCAGGAGTTAAGGTGTAGAGGGATGAGGTATGAAAGCGTTTATTATTTTCGGTTACAAAAAGTGCAATAAATAATGACTATTTAGTATATAGTAGAGTACGACATGGTTGGAAATGAACAGTTTTGAAACAACATCCAGTTGATTAGAAATAGGTAATGGTCCAAAGCATCCCTCCTGTTTATTTAGAGTTAATTGAGGAGTTACCTACTATGGGACCAGTCAGGAATGTTAACAATACCTTACTCAGAAAAAAAGTCAGAATTGACTTTTTATTCAATCTAATTAGAAATAAGGAAAATGTGAACTCAGGTACTGTCTGTTTTAGTCCTTTGCCACTATTATATAAAAACAGGATATTACTGGATTAAAATGAATCATTAAGATTTAATTCTGGTAATTACAGTTCAATATAATACTAGCAATTGTATGTAGGTAGATAAAAATGCAGAGCAGTCAAAATTAAAAAAATAAGCATTAGCCAAAAATCAAAAATACTTTAACTAATAACAAAATATTAAAAATGATTTTCAATACCAAAAGAATCATTCCAATAAGGTACAAAATACTGTTTCATGAAATGAAATCTAGAAAACAAAGCATGGTCACACCAATAAGCAATAAAAACTTATAAGTAGACATGAATGGTAAAGTGCAGCGCTAAGGGTATTGCGTGACGAAAACAGACACCATTGAATGGGACCAGTCTGGAGATCAACATCAGGGGATTTAACAGACATCAAAAATGTGGATGATAAACACCGATTAGACAGACGTGAAAGGATAGAAGAAGACACTGAACATCGTTTCCATGATGATGATGGTGGGAAGCGGGCACCCACCTGCGGGGACGTCGGAGACCCGCGCGGCGCGCGCGCCGGCCCAGGCGACCGGCCGCCGCGCACTATACCGCGGTGGATAGTCCACTTCTGTCATAGCCAACAACCCATAACTCATCAACAACATCTCAAGTATGTTCCTACATTAGTATCCTCACTCCTGTCAAGATTGTCACAAGATCCAGGCATCAACTGAGAAATACTTAGGTAATTTTTGAAACAGGTCTCGGATAAAGGTAAGTTATTAATAAAATGTGGACTTGCTACCAATCAATAAAAGAAACACTACCACTCTGCATTTCTATTCACTACTAGTGCCACTATTTAAAAGGACTGATTTTATTGGACAATCCAGATACACCATCAGCGATTATGAAACAAGGAAAGATCTGAACATCCAGTCTCTTTTTTATCAGATTACATACACAAGATAATGGTGAGTCTGTACAGCAAAATATATTTGGTAATGAAAGATTCTACATGGAAGCCAATATTATTGTGAATACAAGTCATGCCTACCTTCTCATCATTGTCAGACTCCTTGTCCGACCCACCTGGTTCCGAGCCTGCCCCAGACTCCCGCTTGCCTGTGCCCGAGCTGGCTGCAGTGCGGCCTTCTCCAACAACATCCATCAAAGAGGTCCGTGCCCTTGTTTTTTTCCATGAATAATAATATTTCACTAGTGAAGCTATTGACTTGTCAGGTAACTGTTAAACAAACATTTACAAATAAAAAAATTGCCAGTACATGACCCACAATAAAAATTTAACACAAAACTTAATACAATATTTACCATCTGCCTGATTCTGTGAAAGCTTTTGCCATGGAACTGAAAGGCTTGCTCAAAGAGCACCTTATCCTCAACTGTCCACTCGTCAGGGAATGGTGTGAAGTTTGCCAAATCCATAGATGCCCTGTTTAGGTCATGTTTATGCCAGAACAACATACCAAGAGCCTGTTCCCCATTGTAGCCATATTTCTCTTTAGCTATAGTTATGTACTCATCCACTAAAACAAGATTACAAAACTATAAAGTTTGGGGCACAATTTAAATAAGTATTTTAAATGCTTCATTAGGGGGAGCACTTACATTTCGCATCGGATATATCACAAGTTGGTGACCACACAAGCAATGCTCTGTCAGATATAAGTTCTGGTCTCCGCTGCTCCAGAGGCTCCAACTCAGGACATACTGCCTGGTAATCCCGGCCCACTCTTATCTTCTCGGCTGCAAACGGCACTACTGCTTGTTTCAAGTTAAATGACGAATGATGAGATGAGCAGTATGTAGATGGAGGCAGTTGCAGATGATGGAAAGCATAAAAACAGAAAGCATGGAGTGAGATGATATTAAGTAACATAATTACGATGACGCCAGCGTTAGACACATTTAAGCCCCAGAATGAGTTATAAATCACATCGACCGGACGACTCATACTTCTTGACGTCTAAGATGAACACATGCATAAAGCTGCGATATGTTCGTCCCAAAATGTGCCCAACCCTTTCTGAAAGCTGCGGCGAACATTAATTGGTACTTTACCATTCTCATCCTCGGAACTGGAATCTGGACTTCCATGGCCATTGGGGCTAGGCCCTCTCGACCGCTTCCCGTTTCGTACATCATTACTTCGTTCCGCCAGAACCATGATTAACTAAATATGCACTTAACTACAAATAATATAAATTTAAATAACACGAATCACAAATACATTTAGTTATGTCAAAATATACGATATAAAAACGAATATTTATGGAAATGCGAAGCTTCGCACTTCAATTCAAACCACCGCATCAATAATTTGACAAACCAACAACGGTATGCAACGACTCATTCGTAGGCGTCTGTACTCGACTTGCGACATTCACTTCTATTCGAAGTTGTATCTGAAGTCTTGAGCGTGGATGATTATTTAGCATCTAATAATGCAGTGGTGATCTTGAAATATCTCATATATTATTTAATAGAGTTTAACCATCAATTAATGAAGCAAAAAAGGCATTTTATTACTGAATCGAAACGTTAGTTATTAATACACAGGCAACATTAAGTATACAGACTGCTGTAAATGAACCAATACATGGTACATTAATTAACAATCATTTTAATCAATGACCTTTTAGTTAGCCATGCTGAAGGAGAAACAAAAATGAAAATTAATTGTAAATCGCAAAATTTTAACAAAAAACTGAATGTATGTAAAAGTTAGCCCCTGAATGTTAAAAATTTACACCTACTTTGGTAGTGCACTTTTACATCGAGAGATGGCTCTGTAAGTTAGGTATCTTTTTTTTCTTTCTTCTTTCTTTCTTTCTTTACATTTTGACAAGACAGCTAATTTCTTCTTCTATAAGTAGGTGTCACATCGTAAACTCAAAAGAGGTTGCACCTTAACATCTTTAATCTTTAAATAAAAAACGTGAAACAAGGAAAACTGGAGAACTGCTTACATTACAATACAATAATTATACCAACGACGTTATCTAGCTCACTGAGTTATCAAACCTATCGTATGAATTTTGTCAGCCTTGTCAGCTGTACCTACCTACAAGTTTTACTTTCGTCTTGGAGTCTGCTCTACTACAATTTTGTAGTAAGCGTTATGCTTATTTTTTGTTTTTATTCAGCTGTTTTATGTAACTAGCCAGTTTGTTGGTCATTCTCTCCTTCTGTTTTAATAGGGTTAGAGGGGTATTTCTTTCTTAATTAAAACCTCTTTGCGGTGGCTCTATTATTATTTCAAACAGAATAACTACCCGGAAGGAATCACATATAGGTACATTCTCAAGGTACATTATAGTAACTACTTAATCATATCACATTCTTACATAAAAATATTTCAGCAAGTAAACTTAAGTATTTATAAGTACTTTATTATCATAGAAAAATAAATTTATTAAAGAGCACTTAGATTATGAACTACATAATACAGAAAATAATTGCAGTTGTTATGAACGCTATAAATTGTGTTTGTTTCTCATGCAGCAATATGGGCAGATAGATCGACTGACCAAAGGAATATTCTGGATTTTGCCTATGGTTTGGGACAGTTTACTTACTTACTTAAGGGGTTGATCACAGAGTACTTTTTTATATACCTACTGATGGGAAAATGCTTATTTAATGGGAACGGAATTTTATTTTTAACCGACTTCAAAGAAGGAGGAGGTTCTACGTTCCACTGTATGTTTTTTTTATGTATGTTCATCGATTACTCCGTCAATTGAAGACCGTTTCAAAATTCTTTTTTTATTCGAAAGGGTATACTCCTGAGGTGGTCCCATTGTCACCAAGTCATGATCTGATGATGGGCTCCTAGGGAAATCGAGGGCAACCCTCAAATTTTACAGGCACGTACTATGTGCACGTACTACTAAACAAATTCTTGAATGTTTGGCTTGCTAAAAATTGTACTCACTGCAGTGATGCATGATTTGAAACAATTGCATGATTTTCTGAATTTATATTTTCACAATAAAAACCCTTGTGTGTATTGGAAATAATAATGTAGGTATACAAAATGTATTCATAATGGAGGAGCGGTGCTGACACAGGCTTTTTAAGCTTAAAAGGAGGTACCAGCCACTAAAATTGTTGTAATGTACTTACTTAATGGCAATAAATGAATTTTATTTATTATTATTATTATTATTATTATTGTGTGTTTCATATGTTTTCTAAGGTTATTCAAGTATTTGCGTCTGGTAGTCATCATCTCATGATGATGAGCTGATGATGGAAGGTACAACTCATTAGCGGTTAGGAGTTGGAGGATAATTCTGAAAATGTTAAATCATTATTCGAAAGGGTATACTCCTGAGGTGGTCCCACTGTCACCAAATCATGATCTGATGATGGGATCTCAGGGAAATCGAGGGCAACCCTCAAATTTTATAGGCACGTATCATGTGTTTCATATATTTTTTAAGGCTATTCAACTATTTGCGTCCGGTAGTCATCATCTCATGTTGATGAGCTGATGATGGAAGCTACAACTCCTTAACGGTTAGGAGTTGGAGGATAATTCTGAAAATGTTAAATCAACGTAAAATTGTGAAATAAAAATCTTTTAACAAAAAAGTAAAACCACCTTAAAAAAAACCTTAGAAAGAAAACGTAAAATAGTCCTCATAAATAATGAATATAATGATAAATAAATAAAATAAAATAAAATGCGTTTATGTCGGACAACAGAAACTAAAGCCTAAAGTTTTATGGCCTAGCACTAAGCAGCAGAAATATGAAGTCGGTGCTTCATTCAAAGAATATTCCGCTCGCACCGCACCGACTTCAGGTCCAACTAAGGCAGTTTTACTTTTTTGTTAAAAGATTTTTGTACAAGCTATTTCGCTGACTTTTCTTTTTGTTGTGTAGGTAGGTACTTGCATTGTCATCCAATTTACATAACTATGATGGTGATGATGATGACGTGTGGGGACGCCTGGCTGGGTTAGGCGGGCTGTCGATGGTGTTGGACGTTCATTCAGGCCATTACATAAGTATACCTTTTAAGTTAATCTGACTCTGAGAGACAGACACATTTTTAGAGTTGTATTTTTTGTAAGTTAATTAATAATCGTATTAATTTGAAGTAGGTACGGTTTCTGTGAGTTGCGAAGAAACCCTATCTACGTGGCCTTTCGATATTGCTCATTTTTACCTGGCTTTCATTCTGAAATAAAAAAAAACTTAGTAGTTAACTATTTTTGCCTTTAGTTCATGATATAATAATTTTCAACTGAATCACTGTGACCAACAAATTACATACCTAAGTAGGTAAATATGTGGTTTACCGAACCAGATAAACAAAATCATTGTCATCACGATTAATTTGATGACTGCCCCCGTACTGCGAAATTCGAAAATAATATTAGCTTGAGAAGGACGGCACGATACGAATTTCGAATTTTGCACTTCGTAGTCGGGGGCTGATGTTCATGAAAATAATTTTTAAAATCGATCCAGCCATCTTCGAGTAATCGGGGAACATAAGTAAAAAAAAAATGTTCTGATTCCGACGATTTGAGAACCTCCTCCTTTTTTGAAGTCGGTTAAAAAGCGTGAAAAGAAAAAGCAAAGGCAGCAAAGCTGTTTGGACGTTTTCACAAGTTTTCACATTAACAAGGACCATAAAACCAAGAGGACTGCCAGTGTCTATACGATGTCGCGTTCCTTTGAAATAATAAGCCTGCTGTAGCTAGTTTTACTACGGAGGGGTCTCTGTACCATTCATTTGGTATGACATCTAGACCTCTGGCGAACACAATAGCGCCATCTAAATTAGTTTTTTCTTTCAGTTCATAGATGGCGCTATTGTGCAAGCCATAGGTCTAAGTGTCATACAAAATTAATGGTACAGAGACCTCTCTATAGTGAAACTAGCTACAGCAGGCTCATTATTTTACAGGAACGCGACATTGTATAGCCATTGGCAGTCCTTTTGGTTTTATCGTCCTTGACAATAACGTAATAAACATAAATCTTGGTTTCTGAACGTGACCACTGTCGGCGTGTAGTAATTATCTTTACCATGAGGTTTCAGAACGCATGTGCATTTGACAGATGATGAGGTGTTTGAGAATATTTTTTGCCATTCTTTCCAACACGTTTAAAGAATGTTATCAAAATAGATAACGATGTTGTATTATCATCTGGCTAACAGCTCATAAAGTCGTGCTAGTGATAACTGTCACATAATAGTTGTAAGTTTTGGTTAGAAATGTGCGTTCCGTGAGGGGAAGAGGAGGTTGATTTTGGAGCTGTGTTCGTTTATTTCTGTAAAGAGCGCGCAAATATTATGTATGTTATGTAACGAATGTTGTTAGTTGGTCGCGAGTGATTTAATTTGGTGGTCAAGATGAGGGTGGTGGGTTTGATCAGCGGGGGGAAGGACAGCTGTTACAATATGATGCAGTGTGTCGGCGCCGGCCACACTTTGGTGGCTCTAGCCAACCTGCAGCCGCAATTCAAAGGTAATACAATACATATATACTTTACTCAAATTAGACGCATATGTCGTAGTGACACGCTCTATAACAGCTTGTTGCCTGAGGTAACCTACTATGAATATGTATGTTGTTGCTGATAAGTAGATATTGACTTTCAATAAGCATTTTCTTACATGGCTTATCAAAAATCTTTGTTGTCTTGCAAGCTATGTTTTTTGTATTAATTTGTTTGCTATTTTATTTAGTAAATAAGGATGAAGGCTGCCTGGAGGCAGGCTGATACAAACAAAGAAATATGTTATTAAACAATTGCAGATTTAATAATTGATGTTTCATGTAAAAAAGTGGGACAGTTGACATTAATTGACATTATTAGTGTCAACACAGATATTCATCATACAAATATCTGCCCTGACCGGGGATCAAACCCGGAACAGCAAACTTTGCAGTCAGGTAAATTTACAAAAGTCCACCATTTTTAAGCCAATGCCAAACTCTTATTTCACAGATGAATTGGACAGCTACATGTATCAAACAGTGGGCCATCAGGGCATTGAACTCTACTCTGAAGCCATGGACTTACCACTATATAGAGAGGTTATCTCTGGCACTGCGGTGGAGCAGGGAAAGAACTATAAGCCCACTGACAATGATGAGGTTGAAGATCTGTTCAGGCTACTTTCTAGGATCAAGGTAAAACCATTCCACATCTGTTTTGTCTCTAGTAGGTACCTATCTTATGTATGTCTCTTGCATGAGTGTTTAATTTAAAAACATTACAACTTTTACTTAGATAATTTACTTAACTAGTCAATCAGTGTGGGATTAACAAAGAGTAGTTAGTTAAAAATTGATGGAATTTTATGTATTCTTATTCTCACCATTAACATAATAATTTCATTACAAAACCTTGACTTGTTATGTGATACATCATAACATCACGATGTATAATCTTTTTAAGATTATAAATCTTAGCACCACTTAATTATCTTGTTAACTAATGATATCATATCATATTATTATTGCTTATAACTAAAGTAAATAAAACAAACATACTTATTGCATTATACAATTTAAAATCAGTTTAGTAATACCTATTAATGTCAGCTATCTTACTTTGATAGGGACTAAATATATACACTCATGGACATAATTGTTTGATCACCCTATTTCCCTGATTATTGTGCAAACTATGTTTTAATCATTGAATTCTTTAAAGTATAATAAATAGTAGAAATAGGGTGAGTGATTTGTTGAGTATATATTATTCAACTCCAAATTTTTGCTGCAATGTATTTAGTACTAGCTGCTGCCTGCGACTTCGTCCGCGTAGATTTCGGTTATCGTTATCCTGCGGGAACTATACAATTTTCCCGAAAAAAAAATTGCCTATATTATTCCTCCAATATTCAAACTATCTTCTTACCAAATTTCATCTAGATTGGTGCAGCGGTTTTCCCGTGAAGAGGTAACAAACAGAGAGACAGAGTTACTTGCACATTTACAATATGAATTAGGATTTATATATAAAATCTTGTTCTATTCAAAATAGTTGTGATATACCTACCTACTTCATTCCTTGTTTTTAAAATTTTCTTTATCAATTTAGGTATCAGATTTAACCTAAGTATACATATAACTTTATTAAGTTTTGCCCTAAGATAGAAAAATAGGATATGTAGGATATTATAGATGAAATGTTTGCCTTACGTACCCTGCATCTGCATGTGACAGTGATCATGTCAATGTGTCAAGACTATTTTTGTATTAATTCATGCTATATTCCATTTACTCCCAAAACCACCCTGTTGTGATGACATCTTGACTAGAGTGCTTAGTCTATATACATATTATTTTATTGTACAGAATTGTTTAGAATATAGACAAATTCACACATAACTTCTTTTGTAATACTGCAGTACTTATCTTACACAAATTTCCACCTTTGTATGTGTAATGTGTATGTTTACTTGCTGTATCTTATGTATATATCTTTATTTTAGAATGAAATGGCAATAGAGGCTGTCGCTGTTGGTGCCATTCTGTCAGACTACCAAAGAATAAGAGTCGAAAATGTGTAAGTATTCAAAAATATTATATTTAAGATAGGCACTTAGACAACATTGTCAAAAGTTTTGTTAGGAAAACTTAATACATGCTTTGCATGAATAGAAAATGAATTTAAATAAATGCCATGGCGCTAATCATAATCACTAATTGATCTATTCCCAAACTAGGCAAAGACCTATGGGTTGGGTACTAGACAATGGAAAAACTTACTTATATGTATAGATAAATACATATTAATAAAACATCCAATACTTGAGAACAAACATTTTGTAAATATCTGCCCCAATCAGGGATGGAACCCGGGACCTCAAGTTTCATAGTTAGGTTCTCTAACCACTAGGGCAGTAATGGCGAACGTGTGCTTACTGATGTGCCGTCGAAAACTTTCCAAAATTGCAAAATTTTAAAATTTCTTATATTTCTATGAAATTTTCAAGAAAATTCCGAAAACTTTTCCAGCTTTTTGGGAACTTTCGCTACTTGCGCATCATTACGCGTGTTATAGGTGGCACGGGATAAAATAATTCGTGCACGCCAATAATGCGTAATAAACCTGATTGAGAGTTTTATTTTTAAAAGCTTTTCAACACAAGCTGGTGAAGCTTAATAGCTTCACCAGTATATTTTTCCTTGTGTCTTTGTGGCTGTGCTTCAAATATTACAAGTAAATATTAGCCCATTTCCAGAGATTCAGTGGTCAGATTGACCTGAAATTTGGCACATGTATGTATAGAGCTGCAATAACCAGCCTAAAATAAATAAATAGGTATATTAAATTTAATTCTTAGCCAAAATACTTGTTAAGAGTAAGGAGTTCTGGGAGGGCAACTAATTTAATTTTTTTTATATAAAAAATGCCACATTCACCAGTAAAGGTTCACCACCCCTGCACTAGGCTATACGGTCGCGGTCGTCAAACAAAATCGTTTACAAAAGTTCGTTTAGATGTAGTGTAATTGTATGCCACACAAAAAAGTTAAATATACGTATGTATAGCTACAGGGTCGTATTATCCATAAGGTAGAGTAGGTATAAAGCTATAGGTGGCTTTTTCATGCAATTCTTTTGACAAACAAAAATTTAAAAAGAAAATACTAGAACTAGCATGGTTCCTGTTGCCACAGCAACAAATAGAGGTGCTTTCGAATCATTTCATTTTTTCCACAACAGCACAAAATAGTTATATGTTTTCAGGTGTCGAAGGTTAGGTCTAGTGTCACTTGCTTATTTGTGGAGGAGGAACCAAAAGGAACTTTTACAGGAAATGATATCAAGCCATGTTGAAGCCATTATTATAAAGGTTTGTAGTTTTAATTTGTAAAGTTCTATGTGCTTGAGGAATGGAAAAGTTTAACTATTTCTATTCTACTTTTTAAGAGATGACACTGAGCTTATTTCATGGCTAAGATGATTTAACACATTCCAATTATTCACACTTGAAAGAAAGTGGTTTTCAATATTTTCTTATTAATCATGTTGACATTATTTTTAAAATATTATTCATCCAATGTTAAAAAATCCCTGGTCAATTACTCAGTTTTATGGAACAACTTTGTATTCCACTTCACAATAACATGATTTTAAACTAAACCATCTTATAGCAGTTTTTGGGAAATTAAAATAAGTACCAGAAACACACGCTATTTAGTGGCATTTGAACATTACATTTATGTATATTAGAAAAGCATGCTAGTTTGCATCATAACTATCATAAGGTATAAAATTGGAAGGCGATCAGTAGCATGCTTATTTCTAGCAAAATATGGACACAAATGCTACTAAAGTCTATTTTTTAATCCTGGAGATGAAAATAACAGCTAAAAGTCGCACCATTTATGGAAGAAGGAAGTAAGTCATTATGACTTATATCTTTTTTGCACATACATTGTGACTTTTAGCTGTCATTTTCGTCTCCGGGATTGACAAATAAACTTTAATATAGTGTCATTCTATAGAACTTGCTATGTAAACAAACCGCCATATTGAAATTGTCTCTGAATGATTAATTTACTATGGCGGTTTGTTTACATAGTTATCAAGTTCCATAGAATGACACTTTAAGCATGTGTATCTGGGTCATAAGAATTGGCTTTAGCTACAAAGGTATCTTACTTTAATGGTTTTTAATGAATGATTTATTAATTCTATTATCAATACAACAGGTGGCAGCGCTAGGGTTGGATCCTAAGGTGCACTTAGGCATGTCTATACGCGAGATCCAGCCTCATCTGCTGGTCATGCAGGAGAAATACGGCCTCAACGTGTGCGGCGAGGGCGGGGAATATGAAACTTTCACGCTGGACTGTCCGCTATTCAAGAAACGACTCGTCATGTGAGTAACCATCAACACCACATCACCATCATCATGTCAGCCGAAAGACGTCCACTGCTGGACATAGGCCCCCCCAAGGCTCTCCACTCAGACCGGTCTTGTGCTTTCCTCATCCACCGCGGTGCCGCGATCTTTACCAGGTCGTCGCTCCATCTTGTTGGAGGCCTACCGACAGCTCGTCTCCCGGTCCGCCACCACCAACACCATATCCACACACTTAATTTTCCAACTGGTCTTAATGAAACATGAAAAGTTTTCTGCAAAAGCTATACCTACTTCGTTTGTTTTAAGATTTGAATTAACGATTAAACTATCACACACGCTTTTCGTTAATTAGAAGATAAATGGGAAAAAAATATACTTAATAACATTTATTAGCGGTAGGTATTTGTTATGTTTTCTTCATACAAGTTAACACAATTTAAACCCTTTGAACGTCAACGATGCCTACAAAAGTTGTCATCCACACGCCAAGATGGCATAACGTCAACGCGGACTTAAGCCTTAAGCATACGTTCGTAGGTCGCATTTGCACTGTGCAACCGGATACCTATAAGCGTTGGTGGCGTCGTAGGCACGTCGGCTAATGACTCATCCTTATTTAAGCATCTTTGGCGTTCAAAGGATTAAGTAGTGTCTTCGTAAAACTTGAAAACGTTCGCACGAATTTGTCTGTTAAATTTCTAATTTCCTAATCATAAAATAAACGGAAAATAATTAGAGTATTTATTTGCCTACAGCGACGATAAAGAACTGATAGTATGCTCAGACGACTCGGTTGCGCCAGTCGGCTACTTAAACTTAAAACTGCACTTGGAACCAAAAAGCACAGACAGAGCCGAACTACCTCCCACCGTCAAAAACGCGTTAGACTTTGTAAACGACCTCAGTGACACGGTGTTCAGCGACCTTAGCGACATCGAACTGAGCGAGACGGAGCTAGAATCTATTGAGAAGTTAGAGAAGGAGGAGAAAAAGAAGCACAAAGAACTGAATCCATTGCTCAATGAAGAGTCTGTAGATGTTACCGAACACAACGATAGCGCTGAGAGCTTAGGTTATACTTACGATCAAATGCACAATCAGAGTGAGATACAGCCCGTGGTGGACCACAGTTGTATATATGGGAACAGTCACGGCTGGTACTATATTGGGGGTATAGTCGGCGAAGGAGTGGACACCGCTGAGGCAACGAGGGATTCTATGAAGAAACTCATTAGTAGGTAAACTTGTTCATGTGTTGTACTTTTTTTCTGTAAACGTAATTAGTTTTCCTTACTTTAAAGTTATCGGATCCGACATGAAAAGAGGCGGCCATTATGATTGTGTTGTAAAATTTGCTCTTTACATGGGCTTTCTTGCTCAAAACAATTTTTTACCGACTTCAAAAAAGGAGGAGGTTCTACGTTCCACTGTATGTTTTTTTTTATGTATGTACATCGATTACTCCGTCAATTGAATTGTAGACCGATTTTCAAAATTATTTTTTTTGTTCGAAAGGGTATACTCCTGAGGTGGTCCCATTGTCACCAAATCATGATCTGATGATGGAAGGTACAACTCCTTAACGGTTAGGAGTTGGAGGATAATTCTGAATATGTTAAATAAACGTAAAATTGTGAAATAAAAATCTTTTAACAAAAAAGTAAAACCGCCTTCAAAAAAAAACCTTAGAAAAAAAAAACGTAAAATAAAATGCATTTATTTCCGACAACAGAAACTAAAACCTAAAGTTTTATGGCCTAGCACTAAGTAGCAGTAATATGAAGTCGGTGCTTCATTCAAAGAATATTCCGCTCGCACAGCACCGACTTCATATTTCTGCTACTTAGTGCTAGGCCATAAAACTTTAGGCTTTAGTTTCTGTTGTCGGAAATAAATGCATATTATTTTACGTTTTTTTTTCTAAGGTTTTTTTTTGAAGGCGGTTTTACTTTTGTTCGCGAAGACTAATGCCATTATTCATAAACGTCACTCAAGCCTCTATTAGTTAAAATTGGTTTTGTCTTCTTCTTACTAACGGAAATGGCAATGTGACAAAAAAGGACAAACGAACTTTAACGGTATTTTAGTTAAAATAGGTTTATGAATAACAGGGTAAGACTTCAACTTATATTGGCCCCTATAAGTTAGTCCAGCGCAACTGATCACAAGCTGGAGCCTGTTTCATAACGAGATGTAACTTTTAATACAGGCGAAAGTCTCTTTCTAATAAAAGGAGTTGAAATTGATTTACGCTTGTAATACAAGTTATAAGTCGTGATGAAAGAGGCTCCTGGTGTACTGTTTTGCAGTGCTGATCCTTTGGTCCTTCTTATTAGCAGTTTGTAGGCCAGTGTTGGCAGCCAGCCAGCCACAAAACTGGACCAAAAGGGCCAGTATACATTGGCCCAACACATTAGACCAACCTTAAGGGTGCGTTTCCAATGACGCAGAACGGATGCTACTGGGCGGAGCGGAGAGAAGACTTCTTCGCTCCGCCCAGTAGCGTAAGTGGAAACGCATCCTAATACCCCACTCTTTCCTCCCTTGTCAAAACTTTCACTGAACCCCACAAAAACTTTCAGACTTACTGGACTCGCAGTCAGTGCAACTTGAAGACATATGCTCGGTGAACATCTACATGCGAGACATGGGCGATTACGCGGCTCTGAACGATGTCTACGCAGACACGTTCAACTTTGTCAACCCGCCCACTAGAGTGTGCGTGCAGTGCCCTCTGCCGAGCGATGTGGGACTCATACTGGATGCTGTAAGTGATAAAGTTAAAATAGTGTGTAGCGACCTAGGCGCCATCTGTGATCCAGTAGGAGAACTTGCAGCGATTCCCAGCGCCATCTAGTCATCGAATATTATAACTTCCAAGTGCTGTTCCAAATCACGCCGACGAAGTTTCTGAAGTGGGTTTTATAAAACATGCAACTATCAACTCTCTTCTTTGGAAACGGAGAGAAGATCTTTATTGTGGTCCTCCCCACAAATGTTTTGTTTTATCCCGTCGGTGGCAAGAAGGCATACGGTTCCTCTCATGTTAGATCCGCCGCCTAGGAACGCCTTGCAACACCAGAGGTAATAACCGCTCGTGGCCGACCCTGCATACCTCTTTGAAGAACTCCGTTATTTAACTCTCTAGGAAAACCTCGACAAGTACCTAGTTCATTCCACAATCTAAATTGTTCTAGGGAGGATACATCTTACAAAGCCTTTCTTATTTGGTACTTTCATAAGGATAAAAGAAACTGCTTACCTGTTTTTTGAAACTGCACAGTACAAAAACATTTATTACAATCAAAGTAATATTGATTATATTTGTATTTTTTTAGTTATGTTGTAGTAATAAATATATTTGAGAAACAACTGATGTAGTAGTCATATCCGGACATAGGTACTGGACGTATTTTAAACGTATGGTATGTTGTATTTATATTTTCACCAGGTGGCGCATAAAGCGAGTTGTAACCACTCCGACAGCGACAGTTGCAACGGCAAGGAGCGAGTGACAATGCACGTGCAGGGTATCTCTCACTGGGCGCCGGCCAACATCGGACCTTACAGTCAAGCTATTAAAGTAAGCGGTGAAGACTGGTAATATGCTTCTTAGCTACCTTGAATTATTTGCTCTAGCTGGGGAAAAGTTATCAATTTTAAAACCAGCGTTTTTCGTTTATTTTTGCGTAAATCATTTTAGAGACCTGCGTAAGCCATACCTAAGTGCTGTCCTAGCCGTGTATTTGAAAACAATCACCTTGGCTTATAATCGTCCCACAATAACTCTGCATAAGATATTTATTGGCAACCCAGAAAAATCACGCTGTGGTAATACTTTTTTCATGTTACTCAGACATTTCTTTAATTAAAAATAATAATGATAGTAGCAATCAAAAGTTGCTGTTTTTTTTTTAAATATGGTTCTGACCATTGGAGGACAATTTTGCTAGTGTTTTGTACGGGATACGTACAACAGCATTGATCTGATTATTGATGTATGATAGAAACACTTATAATGGTGTTTGACTTTATTGATAACCAAGGTATAAAAGGTACTAGCTAGGAGCACGTATAAACGTAAACTGAATATAATTACAATTAATGCTAACACAGCGATAAAGAAAATAATGAATTATGAATAGAGCTGACGCGTGGAATGTGCGATGCTTGTATCGTACAGTTTAGTAGGTTTTGCCGTTGTACGGTAAAAAAAATCTAGAAAACGAAATATGAGAGGTATTTTAATGGTGGATGGTGAATGAACGATGACCTGTTTAATGTTTAATCTAATCAAAAGTTCAAAACGTGTTGTTTGACTATAAATCAGTTTGACTATAAACCATACACAAACTTTAGATTTCTACTATTGTCAGTTCGTTGCAGAGTTATCGTGGGACGACTATAACTCTGATCTCTGCTATTATGTACATTAAAACGTCAAAACTGACAAGGAGGGGCTATCGCGAGTCAAAAATTGACAGATACTCGTAGACCTCTATAAACTTAGACAAGCTATGAGCTTGTCTCTCATTGGTGGAGAATGAAAAATAGACCTCACTCGACACTAGCGATCCTAACGGCTGTTTGACTCGCAATAGCTCTTCTTTTTTACAAACTTTTACTTAATTTGCACCGTTCGTACGTTTTTATGTAAGTTGTCCTTCAAATCTTGCAACTCAATTTTAAAGCAGTTATACTCAACCGATTGAGATGAAATCTGGCATACTTATGTAAATCCGGTGACAATACAATTGACAATACAAAAATATCTGGTACTGAAATTCCGGTGTTCCGGCCAGGATAGTCTCCACAGGAGGGAACTCTTCAACGGTTAATGGTATTGAAATTTGGTATGGATATGCAAGTTTTTTTTTATACGACAAGGAAGGCAAACGAGCAAGTGGGTCACCTGATGGCAAGTGATCACCACTGCCATCTGCCAGACAGCAAAAAGTATAGTCGGTCAAAAAAAGTTTGTTTTAAAAATGTAATTTTTATGGTTAGGTTGGTTGTTAATGAGCCGCTTGCCGCGCAGGTGGGCGCGGTCATCGGCACGTGCGGGCAGGTCGCGCTCGTGCCCGGCACGCTGGCGCTGCTGGAGGGCGGCGCGCGGCGCCAGTGCGCGCTCGCGCTGCGCCACCTCACGCGCGTCGTGCGCGCCGCGCACCCCCGCGCGCACATCCGGAGCGTGGCGCAGGTGCTGCCAGCACCAGGGCAGGGGATCGATTTGACCCTCACTTGGTGACTAAATTCTCACCCATGACATTGATATCACTATTTGCCAAAAGCCTTATTTTTGAATGTCATACCTGTCTACTAACATGCAGCTAATTTGCTTTTCCGCAATAGACAAGCTAGTCAAAATAGTGGATTGAAGTTAGCTTTGTCACTGCCAGTGGTCAAGAGGTCACTCAGTGATCTCGTTTACGAGTGGGAGGGGGCATTTCGTATTTGAAATCATGGCATGAGAATTTTCATCACCGATGAGATTAAAAAATAACAACTTTTTAGGAATCACTGAATTTATTCACCGGGTGAGATTCAAAAATCGATCCCCAGGACGACTAGCACGCGCGCTATTTTCTTAATTGGCTCTCGGTGAGTCCGTTTCTTAGTGCTTAATCAGTGAAGGACGCACTAACCGGCAAACGATAAAATGACGCCCTTGCTGGCCGCCCAGGAGAGTTATTATATTTGCAGCATGCTGGAACAGGGATGATCGTCACTGTTGGTGCCGCGACCAGGATTATTTTGGCAGTAAATGCCGAAATCAGTGTTTGTAACACGTGTGTAAAACTATTAAGTAGTTTGATAGATTTTTCTGTCAAACGGTACAACATCGTGATAAAAAGAGAAGGCGAATGACCGTGTTACGCAATAAGGCCTGTGGTTGCAACATTACTGCCAAGTACATTTAGTTATAGTTGGTATTCAGATATAGTCGATAAAGACAGTTTGTAGAAAAAATACTTTTTGATTAAAACTAATTATTGTAATAGACATAATGAAAACGGGATATTGACCACGATTACCTTATAGGTTTGAAGTTCCCGACATTTCGACTCGGTTACATGCATCATGATCACAGGCAAACCTATAAGGTAATCGCAGTCAATATCCCGTTTTCATTATGTTTAATGCGATTAACCGCGAATCATTTAAAACTGCTAATATTGTAATGTTTAACAGAGCGTGTGCTACATGACGCACGGAGGCATCGCGGGCGAGGCGCGGCGTCAGCTCGAGCGGCGGACGGCGGGTGCCATCGTCCAGTACGCGGTGGTAGGAGCGTTGCCGCGCGGCGCCGCCGTGGAGTGGCACGCGTGGGCGCACACCGACAACAACCGGTTCGACTGTGAGTGTTGTTAAAATAGATAACAAAATACTCTTACTTATATTATACTAGTGACGCCATCTGTTGAGCGTTGTACATTGTACTGGTATGGTACCTACTTGTTTAAAAATAAACGTCACTCTTTGTACCTATTTTCGTATGTTTGTAATGAATAGGCTCAAAAAGTACTGGGCCGATTTAAAAAATTCTTTCACCAATAGAATGCTACATTCTTCCAATTTGACATAGGCTACATTTCATTTTGAAAAAAATTAGGGATCCTTGGTAAAATTTGAACAATGTAACCGAAGGTGTAGAAAAATGAGTCTTAAAATGTCTTTCGTCGAATGCGCTGCCGAAACTATTAGCGATAGAACAAAATAATGTACAACAATATTGAAGAACATCATAATGTCTACAAAAAACTCCGCGGTAGCATATGTCCAACTATTGTAGTTATGTCACTACAACAACTTTTTTCATTTTAAACATTAATGAAAATGCTAACCAAATTCAAACCATGCTATTTATGTGTTTATATTAATCCTTATCCAAATAAATTATTTTATGGTCAAGACCATTTAACTACTTATAAAATAGTTTTTAAATTATTTAAATTGGACTTTCCTTTCAAAAGATATTACTTATTTAAGTGCCCGCCACTTAAACCATCAAAGAAATTGAACATAAATAGACTTACATACAAATATAACTGTGGGATTTTTTTTTTAAATATTTGTGAAAAAAAGTGTTTTATATCCAAATTTCCAAAAAAAAATAATTGTCTACCCCGTGCGAAGCCGGGACGGGCTGCTAGTCTTAAAATAAACGGAGTGATTCGCAAATATTTTAATGCGACAAAGTACAAAAGTGACAAGCTACTTTTGATGCTGGCTGTCCGGCTACCATTGCTATATATTTTTTTTCATATTATGTCTCATTTCAGACGAAGAAACGGGCTGCAACGTCGGCGAGTACAAAGTGGCGATCACCAGACGATGGAACTACGAAAACACCGTCGCTGCGTTCGTATGTTACGTTGCCACAGGTAAATTACAAGGTTCCTCGGTACGTGGCGCAAATTCGGGTAAATGGTTCTGTGAAAGCGTATGCACGAAGTAGTGTGACAATGAGGAGAGGATCATTATTATTTTAAAGAAAAAAAGTGCACTTTTCAAGTTTATGGAGGGTCGATTTTTAGACCACCGTGTGATATTTTTGAGGATTTCGCTCTCGTCCTGGTAGTGATTTTATGTTTACGTAAGTTGATAGATAGTCATGCTTAAAAAAAAAATATAAAAAAAAAATTTTTTTTCAGGCTCCTCCCCCTCAACCTGCCAGCTGTCGTTCCCAAGCGAAGAGGCGTGCGTCTCGCACCGCGCGCTAGCAGCTCAGATGTCGTGCGAAGACATAGAGGCGGTGCTCGAATACGCGCTGAAGAAACTGCTCAACGACTGCGAGGAGCGGCAGCCCATGCCTGCTGTTAAAGTGAGGATATTTTACCAGGTAATTGCTTTACAATTGACAACATTTCATATTTTTCACACCTGGAAATTAATATAGGTAACGAAAGGGCTTTGCCTCCTGAACACACCACTATGTTTATGAAAATTTTATATTACTTATTTTTTTAAATACAAGATAATAAAATAAAATTACCAATTCTACCAAAACTACGCAAGAATGGGTGTAATACCTTTGCCTTTTTCAAACAAACCACAAGCACAACAATAATTTGACATGCCACATTATGTTTGACAATGTCAGATTTGACATCTTGGGTTTTGTTTTTTTGATCGTGACAAGACAAAGGCAATTGATCCATCCTAGCGTAGTTTGTAGTTACGTCCTTTTTGAATAAGTACCTTTTAATAAATTAATTACAAATCCTAATGAAAATTTAAAATCGTAGGTTTGCTCCTCTTTCAAAGTAGATTGCAGACAATCAATCAAATTATAGTCTCAAAAATATGAAATGTCAATTGTTGGAGAAGCTGTAATAGAGACCACTCCAGACAGGCATTATGCCTTCGAGGAGGAAGGGAATGGGAACGTCCCAGTAACATGAATACATCGGTTTTTCTATTCGAAACTAGATGGCGCTAGAGTAGTATAGAGCACTATTGAAAGTTTGGTTTTGGTTTAATTATTTTGACAGTACCAGATAGTCCCACCGGTTTGAAGATCGCCCTGACCGTCAAGACGACATACTGTCTAAACGAGTTGTTGAAGATCTAATCATGCTCCAATTCACCTAAGAGGACATCTATCGGGACTACACGTGTGATTTTTGCTATCCATATTAAGTTTAATGTTTCAAGTTATTCACCCGTAATTGCGTACCTATTCCGATCACTGGTTATTATGCGGTGTTGCCAGGTGTGGAGCGCCCCGCCCATGGCGCGCATCGTGGAGGCGGCGCGGCGCGTGCGCGCGCGCGTGTGCGGGCGCGCGGCCGTCACGGCCGTGCCGGTGCTCGCGCTGCACAACGCATTCACTTTTCTGTCGATCAGCGGACTGCGCTTTGACGAGTGACGTCACAGGTACACGCAATACAATGCAATAACTCATTATTGAACACCACAATAACAAGCAGAACAGAAAATTAGGCACAAAGAAAATACAAGATAGCATTGGGCGGCCTTATTGCTACAGAGCGATCTCTACCAGACAACCGTAATGGAATAAAGGTAAGAACAGATTAAAGCAGGTGGTGGAGTACTGCTGGGTAATTGCCTTACTATTTTGACAGTCGTCATCGGATTGAAATGACAGTTTTCGTGACAGCTAGCAGTTTCCGATACCAATTGTCAGCTCATACAAAAACTGACAATATGAACACTATGGCGATTGCGAGCGAGTTGGACAATAAGCCTGCTATCGTAATCAGTGGGGACATAAGAAACAAAGTGATCCTATAAAGGTTCCGTTTTTTCCTTTTGAGGTACGGAACCCTAAAAACGAATCCCTATAGAAACTTATACCATTATTCATAAACGTCACTCAAGCCTCCATTCGTTAAAATGTGATAAAAAAAGACAAATTAACTTTAACGGCATTTTAGTTAAAATATACACACAGGCAAAATAAATCGCCCACCTTGATTAATGTAAAAACTGTTATTTAAATAAATAAAGAATACTTTTTACAATAAATAGTAAAAACAGGGTGGGCGATTAATTGTGCCTGCGAGTATAGGTTCATGAATAATAGGGTTAGGAACAAAGTGCTAAATAGGTCAAATATCATATTTGTAAACTTACATTACATTAAATATTTGAAATATCCTAATAAGCTCGCTTTTGTCCCCAGGTTTCCTTCTCAACAAATAAGGACGCAGATGCTTTATTGCCAGTTTATAAAATATATTTGCTGAATATTTTCAGTGTTTATATAAATTTTGTTAATTATGCTACCGAGTTTACGATATCATAAGTCAAATTATATAAATTATTTTTATTGCATCACCTGTGTTTTTCATCTCTCGGTTGAAAGGGCCGTAGTGAAATAATGAAACAAAATCTCAAATTAAATTTATTTAATTTTTTTACAAAATTGACCGAACAGTGCGAGATTTCTAGAACGTTTACACTTGCATTAAGTAGACATAAAGTTATCAATATTCTCTTAGAAGTAAGTCTTAATTCACCTGTGTCAATAAAGCAATACGAATCAGTAGTGTGACACACAGACACACCCAAACCAGTAGGTAGTATATGTTATATAAAAAGTCATAACATGATTCGATGAAATAATCCTGTGGACATAAATTTCGTCTTAAAAATTGTCTCTAAGTAAACTATGATTAATAATAACCAAAAGATAACTATAAACTAAACATGATACAATAAAGGTCATCAGTTCGATGAATGTTACTGATACTGCACTTACCAAGTTCTAATACAAGTATAATACATAACATACGGGACAAATTGCACACAGCAGTGGTTAAAAGACGATAGCGCGCAGTTGTAAGTACAGCGATCGCTGCCACGTTACGTATGCAGGGCTTCCGTTGACCGCTAACAACTGCCAAGCTTGCGCTCAGCGGTCGCACGCCATCCGATCCGACCGCACAGCTACCCGATATCAAAGAGTTACGCTCACACACGCACTCGCAAAACGTATACATACACAATTACAGACTTAATTACCCGCTCACCCTATTTTCCCTGATTATTGTAAAAACTGTTATTTAATTAATTAATTATTTTACAAAAATAGTAATACTAGGGTGGGCGATAATTGTGCCCGTGAGTACAGCACAGACTAACATTCTCATTCAACAGTCAACGATCCAACATGGACGATCCAACGATCCTGATGTCGGTATTATCGTCAGATATTTCAGGTCGGATCGGATAATCTGTAACGCTGTAGCTGCCTCCAACCGGCAGACAGCCATTCACTGGACCGAGCAGCGGCTACACTATGTTATCATTATCATGTTATCAAACAAATCATTTAACTATTCGCTCTGGAAACCGGTACCACCCAATTGAGCTATATTTAATTTAATACTATCTTTATAACACCGTAGAATAAATAATTTTCTTCGTATTGAAAATAAACATATACTCTGAGTTTAAATAATTTATTTGATCTTTCTATTAATAAATCTATATAAATAATTGGGCCTGTAACCTTTCCAGAACGAGTGTGAGTAAATTAGAACACAAAATAGCCTAATGGTTTTGTACTTTGAAATTAAGTATAGAACTGATGTTTGTAAGCTGCTGAATTTAATTCGTTTAATTAAACTACAAAACAAAATCTTATGTTAAATATACAGTGCAATTAATCAACAATATATCTTACTTAATTGAATGATTTTGCGTAATAGTGGGAACAAAAATATCCTATAAAATAATATTTCATAAGTATTGTGAACTATCACCAGATGCGCTGCGGGCGTCCGATGAATTCCGGGCATTTTTCACTTTTGTATTATATTTCTCAAATAGAGAGGACACAATATTGTATACAGATGTATCCACATAAAACTAAAATAAATACCTTACAAGGAAAATTAACAATAAACTAGTTTAATCTATCTCAAAACATAAAATGCGGGCTGTCTTGATTAGATCATTACTTTCACAGCGTTCAGCCGATATTCGAAAAACAAGAGGGGGCAAAACAACTTCAACAGAAACAAAACTCAAATGCATCAAAAGGCAGACTTGTCTATCATAATAGTTTATTTTCATCAGGTTAAAAAAAACATTTGTCGAGAATACAACCTAACTGTCAATTTCCTGCAAATAGTATCGCTCGTAGAAAATAATCACGTTAGTGCTACAATAGTACTTAATAAAAAATTCGTAATCCTCGTAAACGAAGCAGCAGCACTCGATTTTATCTCCAACATAAATAACACCTCGCGGACGCATACACAAATACATGATTTCGTCTTACAGGATACTCTCAAAACAAAACTATTAATATTATTAAGAATATGCAGTATGATTGCCCAGCTACCCATTAAAGTGAAGTTAGTATTACTGTACAGTTTACACGTTAGTTACCTGCGATCTACATCTATCTAACCACTTCATGTTTATCTTGTTAAATTAATCCGTCTACTCCCACTAGGGATAATATTATTCGACCGCTTCTCCGATCATAACCATAACAAAGATCTCAATGCATAGAAAATAAAGAGTACGCAGCCAAACAAGGAGCCAATACAACTAGTATCTCTTCACTATCCGATAACTTAAACATACGTAGCCTACTAGTTAATCGTTATATTAATCAGATTTATGCAACAGTGTAACTTACAACCGTATTATCGAAGCGAATAAGAGTTACATGTAGTTCTATCGCTAGTTATGATACATAGTCCGATTCTATACACTCAGGGGTCGTCACTTTCACTGGGGAGCGTCTGTGAGCGAGTCAGTCGGCGATGGGGTCGCGGGGGTTGCGGGGGTCGCGCGGGTCGCGGGGGTCGGGCGGCGCGGGGTCGGGGTCGTCGTCCGAGGCGGCGCGCTCGCGCGTGCGGCTGGCGAGGTACTGCCGGTGCGCGTACTTGTTGAAGCGCCGCTTGGCCATGAACAGCGTCGCGATGGTGCGCGGGGCGAGCCGCGCCGCCGCCGAGCGCGACGTAATGCCGCTGCGCCGGCACTCGCCGCACGTGTAGTCCAGCACGTTCAGGCTCGCCACCGTCGCCCTAACGCAGTCTGCACACCCACACACATATACCAATGGTCAACCGACCGCAGCCTCAAATGTTTCGTCTCATTACACGCTCGCCACCTTCAGAATCGCGTCACATATTAAATTAAAATTACTTTCCATTTACAACAAGTTTCTCCGCCAAAGTTTTGCGAGAAAGAGCACCGTGCGAGAAAAAAACGGATTGATGAGAACCAGTTTCTTTCTCGCCGCCTAGTTTCGTCGCAAGCCTCTGGTGGAAAGAAATTGTAATGCCAGTAAATACTTGAGCAGTATTTAATTTTGTATTATGACATTATTTTCAAGGTGCGTTTTGTAACATATCAGAAACTCTTTGAGCCTAACGTGTTGCACATTATACTAGAAACCCATTGCTATTTGAGATAGAACACAAAACATTTCAAAGGGGAATATGTCCGCGACCCTCACGGCTCGTGAGAATGAAAGTGAGTGCTTCCACCCCACATCTTCCAATCTGACGCATTGGCCGGCGAGTTTACACCTGAACCAAATTGCGTAGCGCATCTATAGTTTTAAGTACATCGAGTATCGTAAGATCCAGCTGTCATTTTATCAAAATTATGTGGTAAGTTTAAATGTTCTCGTCTGAAATAGCACCAGATCTCAAATCATCATGTTAATAATCATAAAGACCTAACACAGCCCACAAAGGCACACATATCGGCATGTCTACAACGTCCGATAGTTTACGGCGGTCATATTATATGCGACCCAATCTATCGTCTAACGAGGCAGTACGTTCGCTGTGTATAATACATCATGCCACCTTACACTGTCTAGAACATCTAAAACACAAGAACTAAGCTTCCTATCGATATGATTTTTGATATTGTTTGTTTTAATGGAGTTCTGTGAACTTTCTTCGTTGGGAGGAAAGGTTAATAAAGGTTTTTGGAGGCATAAAAAAGGCTAAAGTTTATGATAGTTGATATAGCTATATGAATGCAAACAAGCGATAACGTTACATGTATACATGCGCAAGGTATGTAGCAAGCACCAGTACTGAGAAGACATTTTGTCGAAAATAATTCTTTAGGCATTTTACTCAGTCTTAAGCCGGGTCTCCAGCCAGGGAAGTATTTGTGAGTAACGTAAATTACATTATGTGAGTTCCCGGCTCTATTTATAAGGTGACCGTCGTAAAGACTGAATAATAAACACACAAATAATTCAGACTATACATTTGAAAATGTGTTCTCCTCAAAATGCGATGGAAAGAAGCTATGTAAGATGGGAAAGGCTTCCACATACAGCTACATGAAACAATTGAATTTGATTTGAATGTTTAAAATCACTACTTAAATACATTACAGGTAGAGTAGGTGAGAAATTAGAATTATCCTGCCAAAGGCGAGACTCACCGAGAACAGAGTGTTAATAGATACCTTAATGGGTATCGCATAGTAGATATTCAAGTGAAATAAGAGTTAACTTAGCTTTACGACACCATTTGCAGTTAGTTGGTAAGAACTAAATCGATAGTTCCATTTCAAGCCCGAGATAATTCTAAACTCTCACGTACTGTTTTTATGTATTCGATTAAATATTGTCTTCAGTTTGCATTGTAGCTCTAGTGGAAAGCCCGCTCGGACTGCGGCCACACCGTAATAACTCTTTGATGAGAACATTTTACTTTATTCCAACGTAAATGTCTAAAGCCGAGCCAGCGTTTACCGGTTTACATAAATTCGAGCAATAGAATAATCACAGGAAGCATTGCCCTAGTAGCAGCACAAGTATTTTAAGCCCTAAGACTTCCTATCGATCCTGACTGCGGCATTAACAGCGAAAAATTCTGATCGGTTATTAGAAATCAAAATGACTGTAGGTACATCTAGAGTTATTCCGGTGCAGGCACACAGCCCTTGAAGCATCTACAGTATGGGTGAGACGTACCTTGATGCAGCTGTCTATCGCAGAGTTTACATATGACGAGCTGCATTGTCCCTTTGGGCCCGATGAAGGAGCGGTCGCAGAGCGGGCAGTAGCGACCGATGCGGTACGCCCTATACGCACACACATACGCGCACAAGCACCGGAACACAGAAACACGCCATTAGTTCAAACACGGAGCAACGACGCGCTATTTTGTTACTTGTCTTCGGAGTTGGTAAGTGATTTGACGGGACATAGAAGTGTTGTTTGATCGAATTACTTTTGACCGAAACGACTCTGTTAGGAATTTGATTTTTGATTGAGGTCGTCTAATTGGCTAGTTTAAAAGTCTACGCAAAAAGAAAAGTATTTCGAAAACATTATTGGTCGCAAAAGTAATTCGATCACAGGAAACTGTGACCGATATCTACGAATATGTGTGTGTTCCTGTCGAATGGAAGTGGAATTGATCTGTCTTTAGGTGTTGTGGCTGATTAAGTGTAAGTATTAATAGACAGTTTGCTTTCGCTATCACGGCAAGAAAAAGTGGAAGCGATATTTAGATTGCAATGTTGCGAAAGAGATGGACTTCGCAAGAAACTTAATATTAAATGTCAGTTATGCCAGACGTCTCGATGGCGCTTTCAGGATACCTTGGCACGTGTCACTTTTGTCAGGTTTGGAATTAATTAATTGTGTACACTTGTGGCAAAAAGGATATGCTGGTGTGTAAAGTATATAATTTTAAATTCTGTTGTCGAATTTGTGTGTGGAAAATGTGTACAACAGCTTGTTATTTCACAGTGTTCAATAGTTCAAAGTTAACGAAGAATAATCGATTAATTGGGTGCAGTGCTCACAAAATATATAATAAGAGGTATATTATATGTGTTGTTCTTGCTTTCATTCGTGTGTTTACTCCCGAAGACAAGTAACAAAATAGAGTCAAGTTAGTTAACGCTCTGGTATGTTTAGAATAGCTACGCCCGTGTTAGTCCGATATAAATTATGGAACATTAATGACAGTTAGTTGGCAATATCAATGACGATGATGATGTCGACACCCATTATCACAGATGATTCCATGTCAATTGAGGCAATACTTGAGAATATAATGACAATGAATGATCATGATAATCAAACAAAACAATGAAAATCCTTTCATAACTCATTGCTGTCTCGCCTTAGAGCTAAATAAAGAGACAGGACAAATTAATAATGCCTTTGACATGGTGACGAAAAATTGTATTGCATCGATTGACATACATAGATTCATATTAATTACAAATTACAGTAAAATGAATAAAGAAACAGTAAAGTTGGTGTAGCTACTAGACAAGAGCAACTTACTTTTGAACCCGTTAAAAAAGATACCATGTACTAGTTTTATAGCTGGAAACCAAAGAACATACGTTTCTTGAAGAAAAAGAGTATTTTACAATAAATGGCCGTTTCATACAAGACCTGTTAGTCGAGTCAACTTTGCTGTTTGCGATCCAAATAAAGATTGTTCGCTCTTTTGAGTATGAAAAAATTAAGAACTCTATTATAATTTGAACAAACAGCCTTTATACATAAAGATTAATAGAAACTTAAATAAAAGAGAATGTGTAGCATGCAACCTATCAAATTATACTGGGGTTGTGCGGAGTAAGAATGCTGCGTTGGGGCTAAGAGTAAACTCTGAGGCGGGGGAAAGGCTACGGTACCAAAGCATCTACTAAGAAAAACTAAATTCGGTGCTCCGTTCGTCCTGTCTTTCAATCCTCCGTTTAAAATGGAGTCCATAAAATCTCACTTTATGGCAAGGAAAATAAGTAAATTGCTAAAAAAGACAAGTTTGCCCATTTGTGTATGTTTACATTGTGATAAGTCTCCTAGAAGACTGGTGACAAAGAAAGCTTAAGATCACAATTCCGTCGCCTTCGCTTTAGCGTCGTACGCAGGTAATTTAACAGTTATAAATTGATTTTAAAATACTAGGGTTATTGCGTTTCCTGTCTAATGCAACAATAACATGATAATGCTGCCATGATGGTAAACCCTACTAAACAAAAGAGAAAGGCTGGGATCACGAAGTTTCAAATGTAATTTTTCGTAGCAGATGCTTCAAAAGCACATGTCAGTGAGGCGCCGTGTTAATCCACCACGCATGAGATGAGGTGAAACAATTACTACCAAGACCATAACGTAAACAAATGACACATAAAAATCTGTAAAGTGAAACTTAGTACTTTTATCAGGGTCTCGCTACAAGGTCTTCCGTATGTAATAGTTTGTCACGCTCTATTGGCCCCCTTCTTGGTTTTACTTGAAACATAATACGGAATTGTTAAGTTTTTCTGACAACGACTAACTATTCGAGTCGCCAATGTTTTTTTATTAGCGTGTAGCGAACCATGTTCAATTGTTTTAGGGTTGAAACAGAATCAGTCCTTCACTAAGCTCGTTTTGTTAAATCGTTGAGCCACAATGTCTTAGAATATAAAAATTTCACTTCGATACCCGTTTGTTTAGTAAAGGACCCATGTAAAAAAACAAGGATAACATCACTTTATTTCTTTATTATAACAAATCCTACAACATACAAAGTTAACCTGATCTACGTTCAGTCCAAACTGCGCTACACTTTCTATGTTAAAGTTTTTCGAAAAGCGCATATTCTTCTATCTTTTAAGAGTATGCCTAATACACTAAGCACGCTTCGATGCGTTGAAATAAATAAACACTTCTCAAAACCAATCTAAACTCTCACTTATTTGCCGTAGCAACGAATCCTATCTCTCAAAACATTCCTCTATATGAATAAAAACAAAACAAATAACAAAAAAAAGTACTATAAAACTGGGACCCTGTCGACTACGCCTCGCTCACTTCCTTTAATCGCGCTAGGGCCCCAATGATTCCACTATAGGTACTGACCTGGCGCAAGGCGTGCAGAGCGAATGCGAGTATAATTTATGTCCACCGGGCCCCCGCCGCGTCTGGTGGTGCCACTCAGCGCCGCCCGCGGACACCGAGCCGAGCGGGGAGCCCCCGGGGACGCCGGAGCCCCCGGGGACGGGGCCCGGGGTGAGACCGTTCGGGTCCCGCGCCCCGCATGACTTGCACTTCGCGCATTCGACGCAGTGCCACCGACCTGGAATGTTAAGTAGCTGTGTTACATTATGAATAGAATTTCTGTGGTGCTGTGCTGCTGTAGGTGACCAAGAGATTGACTGTGGTTTGAGGAACCGTCCCGGAATGGCTCACGTCTACTTACTTCTTGCAGACTTTCAAAAGTAAAAGTTAAACTCGCTTAAGCAATCGCGATTGCATTATTTTTGTTTAGAAATTAAATAATCAATAGGATCAACAGCTGTTGGTGTAGTTATTGGAAGTCTTTTTGACGGTTCCATACGCCGAAAAAAAAACGGAACGCTTATAATTCCTTGTCCAACTGCCTATCAGTCCCAAGTAAATCAAAAAATATAGGGTACTCTTCATTGACCTAGAATCATGCAATTTGGCACAAAGCAAGGTCTCACAACACGAGTCAAGGAAAATATCTGAAAAACGTGTACGGATCCCTCGGTGTGCGGGTGGGACTCACACTTAGCCGGTTTTTAACCGTATCCGCGTTAAAATAAATGAAAAAATATCGTGGGACAATGAGGGCTCAAAAATCCGCTAGAACCGCTTGTGTCGAGTGAGGCCTATGTCATTTTCCACCAATGAGAGACAAGCACAGAACTGTATCGGGATAGAAGGAAAGAATTCATCGATTTATATGGAAACTGAGCGTGTAACATTTTGCTAAGGTACATACACACACAGATACCGATAGAGTTCTGTGGAGCCAAGCTACTGGCCTGATTGGCGGAGCATGACAGTTAGACGTCCGGGGACAGTATATTGGTGTGGCGTCAGCACTGACCGCTGGGCACGCGCTCGAGGCCGACGCAGTAGATGTGGAAGCCGCGGTCGCAGAGGTCGCAGAACAGCATCTTGTCGTCGTCCGCGGGCAGCGCGCACGCGCCGCACGTCTTGCACTCGGCGCACTGCCACGCGTACTCGCGCGCCTTGCGGATCGTGTCCGCCGGCAGCTCCACGCACGACGGGTGCACTGACCGACAAACCAACATTAACGCAACACAGCGGTGTAGCGACTTTAACGCGCGACATACCACGCACGACATCTTATTTTTGACTTCTGCGCATTTGTAAATTGCTTTGAAATGATTAGTTTTGTAACCAAGTTTTCTATCAGAAACTACATTTTCCTATCTGAAAAAATATATCATAAATATCGTAACCTGCTAGGTATGAGAAAGTGTTTGGTTTTCTTCAAAATCCATTTTTACGAAATTAAAGTGTAGAGAAAAAAACAAAGTCACCCCTATTTTTCAGCTTGTAACCATACTACAAAATACGAAATTTTATAATCTTCCATATAAAATGATGAACAATAAGTTGGTTTTTTTTACATTCTTAACCCGTCGAGCGCCCTTATGATCACAGGTGTGCTCATAATTGAACATACCTACTATTCTAATTTTAATTTCATTACTTAATAAATAAAATAAATAAATCACGGGACAATTTGACACCAATTGACCTAGTCCCAATCTAGGCAAAGCCTGTACTATGAGTACTAGACAACGGATAAACATACTTATATACATATTAAACATACAAGACCCAAGAACAAA
Organism: Clepsis dumicolana; assembly: GCA_963691665.1. Classification (NCBI taxonomy): domain Eukaryota; kingdom Metazoa; phylum Arthropoda; class Insecta; order Lepidoptera; family Tortricidae; genus Clepsis; species Clepsis dumicolana. The sequence continues at coordinate 9,477,086 of OY829520.1, read as the reverse complement.
CAGTCATATTCATCATACAAACATCTGCCCCAACCGGGATTTAAACCCAGGACCTCAAGCTTCATAGTCAGGGTCTCTAACCACCAGGCTATCATCAAAAAAATATAAATTATCATCACACATGTTGATCAAAGAACGCTCCTCGTATTAAATTTCTTAATTTATCTAATTTCATACAAAATTTCTAAAACCTTACGCCCAAATTCCTACCGCTTCCCCATTTTCGTCCATACTAGCAGGACCTAAACCCAAGACAAGGCTTAACGGTCATCGCTAGCCCTTAATTTGTTCTTTACGAAATGCAAAAAAAAAAAATGGTCAAATCAACAGAGGCCCGAATTAGTTTTTTTTTTATTTCTGTGACATTAAGGGCTAGACGTCCGTGGCGCGACCTATATTGACGGGGACTCACGGCGGCCGCTGCAGTTGGCGCAGACGAGGAACCGCTCGTGCGAGTACTTGCGGTTGCCCTCCTCGCGCAGGCGGCACGCGCGGCACAGCTCCTCGTCGCGGGGCTCCTCCTTGGGCTCCGCCACGCTGCTCCGCTTCACCTTCGTTAGTTTCTTTCGCTGCAAAGGCAAGCAAGTGTGAGTTTTACCCCTTTGATGCATACGGTATCAAAATTGATACCAACTTTTTAATGAAATGTGGACCTTTTCAACATTAATTAAACACGTACCTGGCAAACAATAGTCATGTTCGGCTGTTTTTATTAATGCTGATAGCCCTTTTTTTATGAATTATTTTTCAATGGGCATGATCTAAATGTCATGCATCTAAGGGTTCAATAACATAACCATAGAATTTTTATTTTTAAAACAAATTGTAAAAATATAGGGATCTGGTAAAGATCACAAGAAGCCATCGCACAAAAGCGATCGTCATGGAGATCTTTGGGGAAGGCCTTTTCCCAGCAGTGGACGCCTTCCAGCTAATACGATGATAGAGCTACGGAATAAAATAAACGCGCAAAAAATGATATTATAAGTAACGATACTATTTTTTTTATTTACCTTAGCCGGCAGCCGCTCGGCGTCGCTAGAGTCGGAGCGCGAGCCCCAGTCGGGCTCGGACTCGGAGCTGCTCTCGGAGGGCGACGCGGGCGCCGGCGGCGCCGCCACCGCCGTGTTCAGCGGGAAATATCTGCAAGGAAACACATTAACAATCAGTTTCACTTGACTTTTATTTTGAAGCAACAAGGAAGGTGTTAAACCAATCTAGCTGGCTTAGCAAAAAACTAAATGTACTTTCACAATAGTAATATATTTGCATTGTATACAAGCAACTATTATAGTAAATTAAGTTAGATTTGAATCTTAAATCTTGGTGTTAGGGTTGTTTCTAAAATGCGGTTTTTTTTCGCTTTTAATCTTTTAATGACAGAGTGAGGTTTCTTTGTGTAATTTGTCTGTGGTTACGTATTGTAAGAGCTAATGTAACTTGTTTTTAGAAAAAATGACTTTGTGCCAAGTTTCTTGCGGCGCATTCTTCTTGGCAATCATGGTCTTTCCGAAAGCGCTGGTAGACTCAAAAAAAATGACGTGTAAAAGAGCATTCAACTGCCTATTTGCTGAATAAAATTTTGAATTTTGAATTTTGAAATTGTAACTACAGTTACGTGGTTCATAAATAGCGAAGAGTTTGTTTTAGTGCGCTTCATATTGGCAATGAAATGTTGATCGAATTGGCATTGTAACTTGTCATTTGTAACATTGGTGACATAGGGGCTAGCAGGGCAATTGCATAACTATGTTAACTTTCGTCATCGGATTGAAATGCGGATACCACTTTTTATGTTCATTCTATTGTTCATTTCTGTCATTGATACTATTGACGAAGCCTAGCGTTGATTTTTAGTTTGCTTTATTTGCTATATTTTTTTTTGTGATTGGCTGTTTTTATTGAATAAAGCTTTACTATATTGGAAAAAAAAAGAAAAAAAAAACTGAAATGTCAGTTTTTGTATGACTGTGACAGCGAGCTGTTCCGATACCAATTGTCAGCCCATACAAAATGAACGGGATTGTGATTCCGAGCGAGTTAGAAAATAAGGCTGCTGGACACACCTCTATTAGCATTCTTACCGTAGTTGATCAGGCGTGTAGACCCTATAGCTGTGCTGGTACTGGCCGGGCAGCAGCGCGTGCGGGTAGAAGCCGGCCGGCGGGCGCACGTGCGTGGGGGGGCTCCGCGCGGGCGGGCGCCGGCGCAGCACCGTCATGGACTGCAGGTCGGCGCAGGCGCCGCGCCGGACGGAGTTGAGGCGGGCGTTCCATTCGCTGGCCGCGGCAGCCGCCGCTGCCGCCGCCTCCTATGAGACACAGTCGTCATTAGCCGGAAATAGGGATGCCAGATGACAGATGAAAGAATGGGATTCCCTGACAATATCGCTGACATAGTGAAATAAACGGACGTCAGTCGAGAATAGCCCGACTGTTTCGGACTAATTCGTATTTCTTTCTCTAACTCAGTTATTATTATTATTATTATGACGTTCCCACATTCCACGAGTCGATATATACATATTTTTTAATTTAATTTCCTTTTTATTTCATTATTGTTAGGTATTATTTCGCTTTTAATTTTTTTTTTTTGACGTTTTAACTATTACGAGGACACTGACCCACTTTGAATTGAATTTATTGATGACGAACCTTTCGTGAAATGAGCAACTAATTATAATTATATTGTAATTTTCAAATCATGGTCTTTCCGATGCGCTGGTAGACTCTAAAAAATGACGTGTAAAAGAGCATTCAACTGTCTATTTGCTGAATAAAATTTTGAAGTTTGAATTTTGGAAACAAAGAGATCGATTTATTTATCTATGTATCTATTAATGTAATCTTCATTCTTAGATCATGAAAGACAAAGACAGCGCCGCGTACCTGTCTCGTCTTCTCCGGGTCGACCTTGGGCGGCTCCGGTTTGGTCTCGGCCGTCTTCTCGACCTTCATCTCCACGCGGTCGACGCGCTCGACTTTGACCGGCGGCTCCTCAGCTGCCGTCAGCTGCTTCGCGCGCTGGTGCGAACGGTATTCCTCGTACTTGTGAGGGTAGTCGGATAGCATTATGTCTAGAACTTCGCTGGCGTCTACTGCTGTGATACCTGGGTAGACATTTTGGGTACTGTTATGCACGTGGGCAGATTTTAACAGTTAATGGCGTCGTTTGTCACTATGACTCATAGTGACAAACGACCTATGGGCCCAGTACAAACCTATGGGCAGCAGTTTTCGAGCAGTTTTGAAATGATGCAATTTGAAACGTTTTAAGATCTTCTGTAATATTGAGTATCGGAGTTAACACGAGTGTCCAATTGGCCTACTGTTTATGTACTTAATCTGGACCTAATAACAAAATTACTTAACGTTTCGAAGATGCAGTGAAAACGTCCTTCTCAATTATAATTATGATTCTAAAAAAATGCATTTAGACTAAGAAAGATACGCACCTAAGAGAAAATTATAATGCGTGACCAACCACGTTTTCTTTTTTCTAAACTACGAAATAGTTACCAAGATCGCATAGGGCTTCTGTGACGAGCCCTTTCCGCAGTATGTAGTTTCTTTCTTCGCCGCCGACGCTCCGTCGCTTCAGCTCGGGGTAGCGGCGCTTGAAACTCTTCACGCCGAGGAACATGGCGACTTGCTCTTGAATCATCATCACCTGGTAACAAAGGAGCAACGGATTAAAAAAATTAAACAGGGAACACGTCATCTTGACACTAATGCCGGGTACACACTAGCAAGATGTATCTGCAACCGTGGCCGTTAGTGACGACTAGATATGTACTTATTGGGTAACCGGTTTGGATCCGGTACATGGCGGATCCGGCATTTTTTCAAGAAACGGGATATTAGCGCCGGGTACCCGGCTGAGCCGGGTAACTAACATGTTATAAAAAACACGTAATTTTCAAGCTAAATTTTAAATTTCAAAATGGTAGGTTATACAATATATGTGTGTGTGATTTATTACTTAGTATTGAATGTTACGAATACTTTCACAACACGCGATTTTAAATCAAAACAACGAAGGAATGAATGAATGAACCATCGGCGAGGCCGCGAGCCGTGAGGCGACGCTGGCGCCATTCGCATACGATACGCTGCGTTTCAATTGCGTGAGGAAGCGAGCGAAATAGACATCTTTCTTTGCCGGCTACCCGGGCTACAATTTTAGGTGCAACAGTTGCAGTCACAGCTGGCGAGTCAGTAGGTACTCGGCTTAAGACATAGACTCCGACCGAAACCGAACCTTCGTTCGGACATTACTAAGAGACAACAATGAGGGCTGTAAGGAGTCAAAAGCCCTTTCCTTTAGTGTCGAGTGAGGTCTATCTGTCATTTTCCACCAATGGGAGACAAACTACTGGCCTATGATTGGTGGAAATTGACAGCTAGACCTCACTCGACACTAGCAATCTCAGCGGATTTTGGACTCGCGATAGCCTTAATTGCTTACACTTTCAAACTTAAAGGTATGAGATTCGATGAACACCTATCAAGCATATAACTGATGCACATATCACCGTGGAAACATTGCGCTGCATACTATACACCTACCAAAAAAAAGTATTCTATTGATTGCAAAAAGGTTCCACAGAGGTACGCGATTCAGTTTCTTCACCTATTAAACGTTTTAGTTTGAAACAGTTGTTTGTTGCAAGTGCGAAAGCTCTTGAAATTTCACTATGTTCGACCTGTAGCGACCCTAGCGCCACACGCGAGTGACGTCACTGTTCTACATCGCGCTAACGTAGTTTCTCAAGTCGGTTGCATAAATACAACTTCCAACTCTCTTCCTATGGACTTCGGTCCCCAGGCATAACATCTGCCTGGAGAGAGATCTCTCTATTGGAGTCCTCCCCAAACTGGTGACCCTCGACATTGAACAAACGCAACCTTCCAAGACCTACGACAATGACGCAGTCTCACAGCAACGCCAGACTACCACACTGTGCACCACTAGCATGTTGCTATATCTCCATGCCTGGTGTCTACAGTGTGCAACCCTCTCCTACACTGCTACGCACTCCAACAACGATCCAGACTAGTATCAAACTCATCGCTCCCGCCAGCACAGCGGAACAACTCATCGTTTCCGCCAGCACAGCGGAGAAACTCATCGCTCCCGCCAGCACAGCGGAACAACTCATCGCTTCCGCCAGCACAGCGGACCAACTCATCGCTCGCCAACGAGGCTGAGCAAACCTCGCAATTGGCCCTTGCAAGCGCCCTCACGACGCACAGACTGCGCTCTCACACCAACCTCCGGTCTAAAAAGGGGGGCTGGTGTAGCGACCCTAGCGCCACACGCGAGTGACGTCACTGTTCTACATCGCGCTAACGAAGTTTCTCAAGTCGGTTGCATAAATACAACTTCCAACTCTCTTCCTTCGGACTTCGGTCCCCAGGCATAACATCTGCCTGTAGAGAGATCTCTCTATTGGAGTCCTCCCCAAAGACCTACCGTTTAAAGATCTTGCACCAGAATATGAATAAAAAACTAAAATATAACTACATTATAACATTTATAACTAACACTCTCTTTTCACTATAGCAAAAGTATCAATTTATTTTTAAAACAGAACTTCACAGAACTAGTTTATATCTGTTTTCAAACGCCTGACGTTTCGCCCGCGTTATAACTTCATAAAAAACTACCCGAGTAATAAAAGTAGGTCAGTGTTTGACAATAAGTACCGTCCCGAAGGTACCCTCACATTTCGAAGAAAAATAAGTAGCCATTTCTTTTAAATAATAAAAACCGGGCAAGATCATGTCGGGCAATGCCTAGTGTAGGGTTCCGTAACCGTTACTGCAAAGAAATGCAGTACCGATGAAAAGGGCGTATCTTCATGGCAATGGCACTTGCGTCCATTTGTTGAGAAGCGCAGTATAATAACTCAAAAACGGTAAATCCGATCACGTTGAAAACAATTTTCGTTGAAAGTATTCATTAAGCGTTACATTTGTAATTTTTTTTATAATTTTTGGACCCACGGTTTAGAAGATATGAAACGGTGTCCCCTCCCCCAAAATTTATGCAACTTTCGGAGCGATTATTTCAAAAAATGTGTTTTTAAAAGAGCTGTCGAAATATGTGCCACACGTTTACGTTTGCTGAAAAAATATTTCCATCAACTTTTGTTACATGTATGGAGTGCTCCCCTTAGAAATATTTATTTTTGTTATTTAACTATCAAACGAAGTAGCGGCTTCTACAAGACACCTACACTCCAAATTTCATTAAGATAGCTCTTACAGTTCTCGAGTAAAATGACAGTGACATACGGACGTACATGACGAAACTATTAAGGGTTCCGTTTTTGCCATTTTGGCTACGGAACCCTAAAAAAAACCCCGACATAAAAAAACCTACAAAAACTAAAAAAAAAATTCTAGGCCTGGTCCTTTTAGGAATTACCTATTTATGTTAACTTTTGCGCAGTCGGGTGCAGTTTTTACCTTACTGCGCAAAAGTTAACATAAATAGTTCCTAAAAGGACCAGGCCTTTTTTTTATGTCGGGGGTTTTTTACTTTTTTTTTTACACTTTTTACATGTCAAAGATATGAACGGGTTCCCGGATTCTGGTTCTCGTACTTAAAATGAAGACATCAACGGGCTCTCCTCACGGTTTTGATTTGAACTTGACAATAATCTCCCCCACCCCGGGACTTTTTCATTTCAAAGTGTAATATAAAACGGCTGAACCAATTTTGGTCAAACATGTCTCAGAGCCATAGCTAGAAAACCTGCTTTCACATAAAAAAAATTGCATTCAGATCGGTTCAACCGTTTAAGAACTACGGTGTCTGTGACACACAGACAAACAGACACACATAGCGGTCAAACTTATAACACCCTCTTTTTGCGTCGGGGGTTAAAAATGAGCACTTCGAATCCCTCAATCGAAAAATGATCTTCGAACCCCAATATTTTTAAAAGACCTATCCAATAATACCCTACCCTATGGGGTAGACGAGAAAAAAAATCATCCCCATTTTACGTGTAGGGCAGGTACCCAAAAAAAATTTTTTTTTTAAATTTTATCCTACCACTTAGTTTGGCATAATTAATATGCATATCCATGCAAAATTTCTTGCTTTCTCGTACCAATAGCCTCCGAGCTAAGCAGCAGACAGACAGACAGACCGACAAACGGAATGACGAAACTATAAGGGTTCCGTGAACCAGGAACCCTAAACATAGTGGTGTTTCTGACCTCCATTTTGAAGATGTACCCTGTTATTCATAAACCTATTTTCACTGAAACGCCGTTAAAGTTCGTTTGTCCTTTTTTGTCACATTGACATTTCCGTTAGTAAGAAGAAGACAAAACCTATTTCAGCTAATGTGAGGCTTGAGTGACGTTTTTGAATAAGGGTCATAGAAGCAATTATTAACATTGCAATTGCAAGGAAAGGATTTTTTGCAACACAGTAATTATTAAAGAACGAGACCTTGTGACACGAATTATTTAGAATATTTATTTCATTTATTATTTATTCACCATTTGATTTGGTAGGCAGTTTAATGTTAAAAATATTTATTTGAGTCTCTTTCCAACTGGTCATCGGAAGAATACAAATAAGACGAAGCAAAAACCGAAGTGCGTCTCTTTCGTATCCTTATTCGATTCTATTATTTATAATTACTAGAAAGACAACAGCACTGTATCCCCGCAGTTAGCAAAGAGCTGTATAGAATTAGAAACGAACCTGATGTTCAATGCTGGGATTCTCAGGAGGCGGCCACATGTATTCTTTGACATCAGCAGCCGTCCACACTTTATTACTGTAATAAAAATTAACGTTAATAATATAATTCAAATTAACGACGATAAAACACATCAATGCTAACATCATTATTGTTTATTACCTGTCAAACAAATCGGCAAACTTGGACTTTTTCATTTTACTGCTTTCGTTTGTTGAGCTCTTTACAGAGCTTTGCGAGTCTTCATCGAGCAAGTGCGAGGGTCTGAAAGTGAAAGTCATTGTTAAGATTTATTTAACCCAAGGAATGGTAAAATTATCTACTTGTTAAATAAAAAATTACACCTAAAAATATTACAATACTTACTTGGCAGGAGTAGCATTGTCGTCCATCATACAAGTCTCCTCCTCGAACAAATGCACCGTCGTAGTGGCCGGGCCGCACACGCGTCCGTAAATACCCATAGTCTCCTAAAGCATCAAATTTCTGGTTAAATACACTTTTTAGTTAAAAAAAACCTAATTAGAAAGGGATACAGTAAATTTTCATCAAATACTTTTGTGCTAATTGTAACAACGCGTGGCGGAAAAAAGGAAGATCTTTACCCGGCTTTGGGCACTAATAAAGAAAACAAAAACATAATATGTATTACCTTCATATACATGGCGCCGCGACCGCCGCCCCTGCCGCGCCCGCGGCCGCGCGGCGCCTTGCCGCCCCCCCGCCCGCGCCCCCCGCGGCTGCCGCGGCCCCCTCGCCCGCCGCGCCCCTTCGCCTCAACCCCCGGCGTCTCCGGAGACTTCATGAATGAATCCTCCAACTTCGTACATTCGAGCACCACTTTTAACTCTTGCGTTTCCGGAAACATTTTCATGTCCATACTGGTACAGGAATCTCGCTTTCGGCTGCTCAGGGGGGTCGTACACACGGAAGGCATTTTATCTAACGCCTCTGTCATCCGTGGCAGCTTCACTCTTGAGCTCGTCGGATCTATTTCCTCAGGGGTCTTCTCTTCTTTGATAAAGAACTTGGTGGCGATTTCGACGACTGGTTCGACCTCCTTAGGAGGTGTTGGCGTAGCACGCTTGACGCCGCGTCCTCGTCCCCTCCCTCGTGGCTTCACTAGTATCGCTGGACGGTCTCTGGAAGAATAAATTTAGCACAGTTTATAAAATGGAGTTGAAACTATGCAATTGACAAACAACTGAAGACATTCTCTAAATTCGTACATACCTGGTTAAGCGTAAGGATCTCGTTGCGGCCGCTCCTCCAACGCCGGGGTAGGCAGCGTGATGGTTTTCGCGCCCTCCGATAGTGGTATCTTCCGCGGCCTGCCACGCTTTTTAGGTTGCGGCGTCAACGGAACGCTTATGCTGTCGTTTGAGACTTCGGTTTTTAGGTGATCAACTTCTAAAGGATCCTGCGATAAGTCTTCGCCGACCATATTAAAGTCGTGAGATTCCGAGTTTTCATTAATTATCATTTCCTGAACTTGTGGGTGCGTGTTCTCTACGGCGTTATTTCCACCACATCCGAACTGCCAGTCGAGGTACTGGAGTCCAGTTCAGGGATGATTGATTGAGGTTTTTCTACACAGTTAATGTCATTCAATGGTATACCTTGAATTTGTTTAGCTTGTAAATTCGACAAGATATTATGAAGCTTCGAATTACCATTCTTTGAGCAGTTTTCATTGTTTAAGAGTGAATGGTTTACAGTATTTACAGCTTGTTTACTTTCTAATGCAACTTTTGTTGGAGGGGGAGCATTTTGGGGTTTTGCAATTGGGGTGACTGTGAGCCCCTTGTTGGATAAGAGTTGTCCAAGCTTTAACCGTTTTGTTTCTAATACTGATAGCTCTGGTTCTTTATTTGGAGGAGGGCTGGTATCCACGGAAGGGGGCCGTTTGCCTGTGTTTCGTTTGGTGGCCGGTGACTTATCTGTTTCTTGAACAATTCTAGAACTACGTAACCTTTTTCCCAAAGTCACAGTAGGCGATAAATTCACCTCTTTTCTTCTACTGTTCAGAATACCTTTTTTCTGCTTGTCATTAACTATTTCTTGAGTATTTTCAGGTGAGTAGCTACCTTGACCATGTTCAGGCTTTTTAACTTCCTCTGTTATTATTTTAGCTGAAGAACCATGATCAGTTTTGTTAATTTTCAAAATAATGCGCGGAGAATCTTGACCAGAGCTCTGAGTTGTAATCTTTTCTGAAATATTGATTTCTAATGGCTTTGTTAAATTTTCATTTTCTGCTCTAAAATTTTGAGGATGAACATTATAAGGAGCAGAAGGAGATGTCTGTTTTACTAAGTCTGAGCTTGACAAATTGCCTTTCATAATATCATTACTTAGTTTGGACTTTGTTTTATCAATTTCATCACAATTTGAAAAGCTAGGTGAGCTTTTTGGAGATGTAGATTTGTCGTGGTAAGGTAAATTACTTTCACATTCTTCTGGTTCTTTAACTCTGGTATCAATGTCTTTTTTCTTATTTTCTAACAATTTCTTCAAAAGAGTGCAATTGGACAAACTTGTCTGCTTTACAGATAGAGGTGTTGGTACAGGTTTTATATCTGGTTCAGTATTGGTATTTATGTGTTCATTTCTGTTGATAGTAATGGATGGTGACTCAATATTATCTCTCTGTAAATTCAGTTGTCCTTCAAAATCATTATGGTGGCTATTCAAAGAACTTGATTGTTGTTCTGGGAAGCAATTTTCTTTAACTATGTTATAGTTTCCTGACAATACCGATTTTGTTTCTGTGTCTTTCCTGTTTAGAAGTTCAACCTTTTCTAGAACAGACTCAGATTCAGACACACAATTGTCAGTAGGTTTGACTGAACTAATTTCCTTTGTGCCATCAGAATGGCAATTACTTAAGTCATTCTTCACATGTTCGGATTCTATAGCTGAGTCTATTGGTTTTACAATAGGTTTTATATTGATTTTCGTTACAACAGGTATATTTTCATTAATATTGTTGCAATGAGTTTCATCAATATTATTTATCTTTGCATTTTCGCTGCATGAAGTGTCAGCCATAGCTTTCATATTTATTTTCATCACTAAAGGGGGATTCTTAGTTGATGGACTATCAACATCTTCAGTGATTTTTGCCTCAACAGTTTCTTCAGGTTTGACGACTGGCTTAATTATTAATTTAGTCACAACTGGTATGTCTTTCTTAGGGGAAGAAGGCAATGATGTATCATCTGGCTTAACTATAGGTTTAATGTTTAGTTTAGTCACAATAGGTATGCTTGAATCTGTACATGTGTTTGCTTTAGCAGTATCTACTGATTCTGTGGGTTTTACTATTGGTTTTATGTTCAATTTTGTAACAACAGGAATATCAGTGTTGTCATCACTTGAATTTCCTGTTTCAGATGACTGATTCTCAGAATCTTTTATGTTTTCATCTTCCACTGGCTTAATGATAGGCTTAATGTTAAGTTTAGTTACAACAGGTATACTACTTTCATCTCTGTCAGCATTCCATTCATCACAGTCTTTTTGTTCTGAAGATTTCTCTTCAGGGTTTTTTATTGGTTTTATATTTAATTTTGTAACCTTAGGGATATCTTCCATACTAGGATCTATTTCACTATCTTTAGGTCGTGGTATTGGTTTGATATTTAATTTTGTAACTAAAGGAACTTTCTCATCCTTCTCTTCTGATGTTTCTACATCCTCTGTAGGCTTTACAATGGGTTTAATATTCAACTTTGTCACCACTGGTATGTGCTCAGGACTATCACACATTACTGCTGATTTTTTAGGAGTCTTGGATGATGACTCAGAGTCTGTTTTTAATACAGGTTTGATTGTGATTTTAGGCACATGCATGGTTTCCTTCACTTCCCCACTGGACTCTGTGATTTCAGTGTCAAATTGAGATACTACTGTTTCCTTGCTAGTATTTTCCGGTTGTAATGGTTTTATTGACAATTTAGGACTAAGTTGGCTTTCAGGCTTGGAAATGTTTTTTATTGTCAATTTTGGAACCTTATCAGATTGTTTCTCCTCTGATTGACTAACTATTACTTTTAATTTAGAAACAGAATCTGACTCTTCTTGTTCATTATGCTGAAGTCCTGTTATTGTGAGTTTAGGGGCATTTTGTTCAGTGTAGAACTTACCCTCAGATTCAGTACCAGGTCTACCAAGTTTTATAGTCACTTTTGGAATTACTTCAGCAGCTCCTGCATCTGAGGTAGAAGCTTGATCTGATGTACCTGTGTCATCATTTTCAGAACATTCTGATTCAGATATTTCACTGCTGCTAGATTTTCGGTGGATATCGTTTATCTTCTCAGGTGGTCTAGGAATTGGTTTGATATTGATTTTTGTAATATTTGGAATTGGCTCACTGTTAATTTTCTCCACTTTTACTTCCTCCGCTGCAGGTGGTCGAATAGGCTTGATTGTGAGTTTGGGAATGGGAGATTTCATTTCCTCTGGTTGTTTACTACCAAGTTTAATTGTTAGCTTGGGGATTTGTTTTGGTGAACCAGGAGAATCAGCACCAGGAACAGAGCAGGGGCCAGCTTCACTAACCTGGTCCTTATTCAATTCATTTGTATCATTAACAACAGGTTCTGGGACATTAGACACATTTAAGTTTAGCTTAATTGGAGGAACTTTCTTTGTAACATCCTCAAGTTCTGAGGCATTTTGCTGTGATTCTGTTTCACTTGAGGAATGACTCGGTTGTTCGTTTTCTTTACTCACTACTGGTATTTCATTAATACATTCATTGACCTGCTCAATACTTGGTTCTGAAACTGTAACACTGGATGGACCAACCTGACTGGGCTCCACTTTTACATCATCTACAGTTTCAGTTGTACTGATGCAATCTGAAGAGCATTCCGCTGCAGCTTCAGGTATGCTTGCTGAGGAGGTTGACGGAATCTCACTTTCAGGTGTAACCACTTGGTCATGAGATTTTCCACTCTGACTTGTTGATGGTGTGATTTTCTGTCTTATTAGCTTGATTTTTTTAGGAGGAGGATTTGTTGATGTCTCTGCTTTGCAGACACTAATTTCACTTATATTGCTATTCGCTTCATCATTTACATTACCATGTATGGGAGGGACGACATCCGACGAACTGGACACATCTTTTGCAACACTTTCACTGCTAGTTTGTCCGGTCACTTCAATATCACTAGCTCGGGAATCAACGGTTGAGGAGACAGTAGTGTCAGGTCGGCGGTCATATGGCGTCGGTCGTATCAGTCGCCGGCGCAAAGGCGACCTTGTTGCAGATTCTGGTGCTATTGCTCTGCCTTCACTAACACTAGCATCGCCTGAGGTTGACTCGGCACTTTCAACAGTCACTTTGTCTCTGTTATCACTAGAAGTCACTTGCTTCACTGTCCGGTCATTTGATTCACTTTCACTAATCTCATAAACACTTGGAACTGTCTCTGCAATACTGCTGGAAGGAATATTAGGGGGTGGGCAATCGCCAGCCACCTGGGATTCCTCATTTCGGGCCAACTGGACATCAGGTTTAGATTTCAAAGGTTCCTCACACACTTCAGGCACAGAAGAACTAGCCTGAGGTTGTTCTGTGTTACTGCTATGAGCAACTTCAACAGGAACTGAACTTTCCAATATGCTCACTACTGGGGTGCCAGGTAGGGACTCTTCAGGTGTACTTTCACATTTGGCACTAGTAGTAGGGCATGACACTAGGGCAGCCGGGGGATTTTCTAGGCTTTGTGTTGTACTAGCATGTTGTTCAGGTTGAGAAACGTCTTCATCAGGTCCCGGATGCGACAATTCGGCGCCCAGCTCCGGCGGGGAGGGTTCACTGGGGGCGGGCAGCACGGAAGGCGCGGGTGTTGTGGGTGCGAGTGTTATTGGCGCGGGCGTTGAAGGCGCGGGCAGCGTAGGCGCTGGTACTGTAGGCTCATCTGGTATAGATTCGACTGGCGTTGATGAGGGAGGTGAGGGCGCGGACACGGGCACATCACTTTCTGTCGACAGCGGTATCCGTTTCGGCGCTCCGGGTCCGTCGACGATCTCGTCGATCATGTCCAGAATGGCCTCAGTGCTAGCGTTGTTGTCGTGTGTCGACGGTGACGGGACGCTGTCACCGTCGAAGTTGTCCTCCGACATGGCGCCGGACTCGCACGGAGTGCGGGCCCCCGATGCCTCTCGAGACGCACTGGCGGTAGCGTCGACCTCAGAGCTCGGTCCGAGATCCTTTTCCCGCGCCGATGCACGGCGGGAAGCGTCCGTCGCGGCGCCCGCATCATCTTCTGAACTCTCCATTATCTACTGTTTTGCGACGCTGTCATGTCTGAAATACAAAACGCTCGCTGGGTGATATTTACGTTACGAACGGGTAACCTGACGACGTGCGAGATTGACAAGCCACAGGCACCATTCTAATTCACCATAACGCTACAAAAATTTGTTCACAGGGTCCACAACGATGATTAATATACCTACACATGTATATTATTTTCATATTCACGACGTTTCGATCTCGCTCGATTAACCGCGAGGTCCTGGAAACTATTTAACAGCGTAAACCGGCAAACAAAAAGCTTGTATACGCCATTTTTAAAACCAAAGACATGGCAGGTTTGGCTGTATTGGCCTATAAAAAATATCTTCAACCAGACAGTTCGGCCATTGTCGTGTTGGTAAACTGCCGAAGCCCATAGATCGCTCCACTAGTGCATTTAGCTTGTAAAAAGAGTAATAAATATGGCTTTCAACATGCGTTAAAACGAGTCAGATAATATTTCTTCAAGTTGCTGTTCTTTTTCGAGCAGAGTAGTTAAATATTATTTATTGTGGCAACAATTTGGTATGAAGCGGAAGCGAAAGCAATAAATTGTATTGCGTCACGATACGTTTTTTTATAATTATTATTTTATTACTAATTAGAAAATAATACCTGAATCAGGTTTTTTTGTGCAAAAGTATCTAAAACCCCAATATCTATCTATAAAAAAATACGAACAATTTTATTTAGAGTTGATATGTTGGCGGAACTGCCCCCCGACTACGAAGTGCAAAATTCTTCTTCGTATAGTGCCGTCCCTCTCAAGCTAATAGTATTTAACACGAAAGTGAGCGGGACGATACGATACGAACTTCGATTTTCGAATTTCGTAGTATGGAGGCTGTCTAGAGCGTTGCCACTGTTGCCAGAACGTGACTTTTTTTACCTTTTAGGAGTTTTAGGTAAGATATTCCTTCTTGTGTTTTCATGATTATAGATTATTTTTTTGGTAATATTTTGGACACCTATGATTTTAAGAACATAAAGCACGTCGTGTATTAGCAGCGCTGCTCTTTGGTAGATTACAACTGAACTAAGCAAAACGTACGCAGTGTGGGGTCATCTTTATATTGGTCTGTGAAATCTAGAGACAGACATAAAAATTTTAAATTTTGAGGATTTTCCAAGTGGTTGTCCTATAAGAGACCTACATTAATACCAAATTTCAAGTTTCTAGGACAACTGGAAGTACCCTTTATGTTTTCAGGGTACGGCAATTTGTATGGAAACAACCTTTTAAATGACTGTATCTTTTGATTGCGTTGATTAAGAAGTTTGATTTTTTCACAGCTTCAAGGGACTGCAGGCTTGAGTATTTGGTATTAATTTCAGCATGCTACCATAACGCGTTCCAGAGACAGACAGACAGACGAGGACAACAAAGTGATCCTATAAGGGTTCCGTTTTTCCTATTGAGGTACGGAACCCTGAAAAAAGGAAAAAATAGCTCGCGAGGTCTACAACTTACACAGCCGCTTGTGTTAGGTTTCTTCTACATCACAGAACTATATCGACTTCTACACGCTCTTTGAAAAGTTAACTTATTTTCGATAAAAGGTACCTTTTTGATGACGATCGGTAACTTTTGACTAGAACATGCTGGTAGCACTGGTGACTTCCAATAAAAAATAAAATAAAATAAAGCCTTGGCTTAAATATCCAGTAACCAGGCCATAAAATTCCAAAAAAAAAAACAATAATACACACCCACACACACATGACATGAGGTACTCACACTTACACCCCACTTACACACAACGCACATCCGACGAGCATGAACGTGAAGACGTCGTGAACCACAGACCTAATAGCAAGTGGACCGGTGATACCTACAGAATTAGCGTGCATACCTACTAAAATTGGGCACGTAACATGGCTGCTTTTCCTAGGGTTGAGACTGTTAAACGTATGCAGATATCGATATCGATAAAATCTACGCTATAGAAGTTTATGCAACTGTCACGTTACAAGTCCAGTTACCTCTTCCAGAACCTATTCCAAATCCTTCTCTGTGCACGCTGCCAGGCTGTGGAACCGGTTACCGACGTCCATCAGGCAATCTTCGTCTGTGTATTCTTTCAGGGAAAGCTTGAAGAAGATGTGGCTCACCCCTTCTTCTTAAATATTTGGGAGTTCTCCTTTAATGTTGTGCTTGTTATTTATTGTATGTATTATATGTATATATATATATATATATTTATTTATTTATATATTGGTATTTACTTCTACTTTGCATTTAGTAGTATATTGTAATATGGTAGGTTTTTGTATGTGTGTGTGTATTGTATTGTCTCTCGATATTTATAATTATGAACTCACTTTGTCTCGATCCCCAGTGAACTATTCCTCTCCACCACTCAAAGGTTGACTGGCAGAGATCCCTTAAAGGGATAAGTCCGCCTTTGTACTCAAATGTTATTGTTGTAACTTGTGTTTTATCCTATTTTTTGTACAAGTGTTTACTTACTTACTTACTTACTTACTTACAAGTGTTTCAAGGCCTAATTATCTACATTACTTTAATCTACACACATATGATAAGTACTCTAAGACACGTTCAGAAGCAGAAGGCATTATCATATCCATACCTGTCACGAATTTGACTGTTGTTTTTATCATAGATAAGTAAACATACATATGTATATGGGTTTGCAGATGCGTTGCCAACCTAGAGAGCTAAGATGGAATTCCCCTTGTGCCCGTAATTACACCGGCTATCTTACTCTCCACGCCAGGACACAACAGTGCAAGCACTGCTACTTCGCACAAGGTCCTACTACCCACAAAAGTGAAAATAAATAACATTTGTCTTAGGCATCTCCATTTTTATTCATTTCTAATAGTTTCTGAAAGATACTTTGTCACAACACTCACAACATCTTTTTCCGTGATAGCGAAACCTCAAATCTATAATCATTTTGATTACAGACATTACCTTACCCTCACACTTGATGTACAAGGCAACACAGGTGACAGGCACGAGTAGACTGAAAAAGAAGAATATTAAGTATCTATAAGTTTATCTCTAGCTTACTCAAGGGACATTTTTTCCAAATCTCAAATCTGGTTCAGGCTGTGCGTTGTGTGTCAGTCAGTAAGTCACGGTTTTATTTTATATGTTTAGATCTAACAATTACCTGAATTGCTCCGTCACGTCATCAATCTCGTCACATTAAGAGTTCTGTTGAAGCATTATGACATGTCGAAGTGCATCGAGCAGACAAACCATGTCTTATGTCGTGGGTTTATATTTTCAATTCCAATCCTTTTCTTTTTGGCAGTTTCATTGACAGGAAATCTGACGAAAAAAAAATTCAAACAATGTTTAGAATTCCATCGATACCTATGTCGACACTTAGCACCGCATAAGCTAATATGCCAAAATCATGCAAATGATTTCTGTTGAAATAAATAAAATCATTGGAAAATAAAACAAATCGTACTAAAACAGACGTTCATACTCATTTTATAAGATCATTATGTTACGATACATGCCAAAATACAATAAAACATTCGAATTATTCAAGGTAACTGGTTACTAACCTTTGAAGGGTCAATTCAGGTTGATTAATGTTTTTTTTAACACTACACTGTCTGACGCAGCACTAGGGCATGATTGTCCTATTAAAGACAAAGCCCTGCACACCATGATAACTCGTTTCTTAGAGTAATCCTCACAAAAACAGCAAATATATTCGGAGCCGGCTACCGTTTGACAGCACATCTACCACGAAACTTGGCACGGAACATGGTGGCACCCGCCACGCTGTCGTAAACTCGTGACGTCACTTAGAGAGTGCTGCCAAATTTAGTAACCAACAAATACTATTTGTCTCTCCTATTAATATGCAGCTGTCAGTAAGTTAAAAAGAGATAAAATGCCGTTTGACATGTACGTGTCGATATGGCAGATATTTGTATAAGTCACGCTTCATATAGAAGAATATAGCGCCTCCACTTTCCTATCTCAATGTCGTGAACTCACACACAGTGTCACAGTCAGTCACAGTCACTCTCACTCACACTCACACACATCAGAGATGAGATGAGTTGACCCTTGTCTGACCCGACAAGAAATTGGTTAAATTTGCAACTTGTTTACAACTACAATACAAGAAATATTTTGCTTTCATCATGACGACAATAAGGCCATTTACATGCGAAGATATGTTGAAATTCAACAATGTGTAAGTTAGGTTTAAGGTTTAGGTTAATTCTGTACATTGTTTTTTTTTTATTTGTATTTATTGTTATGTACGTGTATTTTTTTAAAAATTACAAAATATTTACTTCAACCTTATTGATAGTTTACCTTATTTACAATTTTAATTAAAGAAAACATTTTTCCAGGAACTTGGACCCATTGACTGAAACCTATGGTTTATCTTTCTACACACAGTATCTGGCTCATTGGCCGGAGTACTTTCAAGTTGCAGAATCGCCGAGCGGTGAAATTATGGGCTACAGTATGTATTTTAAAAGGCAGCTTTTTTTTGTTTACTAACAAATTATGCAATATTGCTCAACAGACTTTCTTGAGATTTAACGTTCCTCGAGTCCCATCACCGTCAGTTACTTACTGCTGCTCTAAAGTAGTTAGCTGTGCTACTTTATTGTATGGTTTATCAGGTATTTTTGTTTTTCAGTCATGGGAAAAGCAGAAGGGCTTGGAGAGAATTGGCATGGACATGTTACTGCCCTGACTGTCAGCCCTGATTATAGAAGACTCGGCTTAGCTGCCACTCTGATGAGCATCTTAGAAGATGTATCAGAAAAGTAAGTTGAAGGACCTTGTGCGAGGTCCGTCCGGATCGCTACCACCATCTTACTCGCTAATCCTACAGCTAAGCAATATTCTATTTCTTCTATTTCTATTTCAAGAGGCATTTTATCTTAGCTGTCTAGGTTGGCAACACATCTGCAAACCCCCCGGGATTGTGGGTGTCTATGGGAAGTGGTGATCACTTACCATCAGGTGACCCACTTGCTAGTTTGCATTCCTTGTCGTATAAAAAAAAAGGTACATTTTGAACATGGTGTGGTGTTATTTTTTATTTTCCTTCACTTTATGTATTCTTGCCCCCTTGCTCCCTCTTTGTAGTTAAAATAAAATCACAACCACCTATCTGTTTATAGGAATCCAATTAAGATTTCAGGGTGTTAGTATTTTAAGGCCATAGTAACATTAGTAAGATCCCATATTGTGCAGTGATCTATTGCTTATATATATATATATTTAATGATTAAGTAATGGATGGCCTTGCAGACATGTGTATTCTTATCCTTTGTGTAATGTTGTTCAATAATTACCAAACCATCCCACTGGCATCATCTGTAAGTTAATTATTGTTTTACAGGAAAAAGGCTTACTTTGTGGATTTGTTTGTGAGAGTGAGTAACAAAGTAGCTATCAATATGTACAAGAACCTGGGGTACATTGTGTACCGGACTGTCTTGGAATACTACTCTGGAGACCCAGATGAAGATGCTTACGGTAATTTAATTAAGCCAATAGAGTAGTCTCACTAATCTGGCAGTACAATAGTCAGGCACATCTAATAATCCAACAGCATCAACCTGTGCCACCTTAACCCCCACTGTGCGCTCCTGCACCTGTATCAGTGTAAACCAAATGGGAATACAATGAAAAGAAAAAAGCCAGAGCACTCATTCATATGCCAAACAGTTTTCTTGCAAGAAACCAAATGCTATCCTTCTTATGAGCTTATGACCCTTAAATGAGTCTTTGGCGTCAAAAAGGTTAATAGTGCCAGAATAGTGAGACTACTGTAATTATGTTAATTGTAACAATCTATGATATATTTTATGGAAATCTTACATTCCAGATATGCGGAAAGCCTGTTCTAGAGATGTGAATAAAACTTCAGTGATACCATTAGCACATCCTGTTAGACCTGAGGAAGTGGACTGAAACAACTAATCTGTAAATAAAATATTTAAAAAAAATCAAATGCATTGATTTATTATCAAACTTACAAAATATATTATACTTTTACGAATCACTGTCACTACTGCTACTGCTGTCACTATCATCTTTGTCAACATTTGGATCTAGCTGGTTCTCTGCTTCATCTGTATCTTTTTGATTTTGTTGTTGTTCTGGAGTATGAGATGCACCCTCAGGCTCTGGTTCAGGCTCAGGTACTTCCTTCTGTTTGCGCCAATTTTTAGCAGCAGCAAGAAGCTTGAGGTTAGGTCGGACCATTTCATCTTCAGGGAATATGTAATCAAACACTTCCTCCCAACCTTCTTCAACTCCATCATCACTGACAATCTTCTGTCTCTTCTTAACCCTTCTAGGCATTTTAGCCAAGACTTTCTCAAGCTTAGTGTCTTCAGTAATTTCAGTTTCAAATTCTTTCCAAGCTTCCAACAGAAGAACTCTAGCTTCTTTCTCCCCAAGACTTCTCAAGCTATCATTGGCACGTTCATACACACGTCTCGCCAATTCGACATTGATGCTATCGGCGTTCTCAGCATTGAGCTCAAATTTCGCATATGAAAGCCAAACTTTAACATGCACAGTTCTTTCTAGAAGTCTCTCATAAAGTTGTCTCGCTTTTTCAGTCTCTCCTTGGGCCACTTCAAAGTCAATGTAACTCTTCCATAGGAGTTCAGGCATATCCAACCTCTGTTGCCCAACAGCTATTTCATAAATTGCTCTGGCTCTATCAATGTCTCCTAATAATGTTTCCAGTTCTCCAAACTTAATCCATGTTATGCAGTTTTCAGGTCCATATTCCAGGAATTTTTGATACAGTATTCTACATCTGTCAAATTCTCTCAATTGGATCTCCAGATCAATGTAACCCCTGTATAATTTATCTCGTGGACACATCCCCAAAGCCATACCTAATGTCTTTCTTGCCTGTTTCAAGTCTTTACATCTCACCTCAAATTGGGCATACATAAGCCAGATTTTGGAGAAAGTAAAGATTTTGTGAGGTATAAGTTCCAAGCAAGTTCTGTATACCTGTCTGGTGCGCTCAATATCCTCAGCTTCTAGTTCTTCATATAAAGCATAATTAATCCACAAGTAGATGTAGCGCCTCCAGAATTGTTTGTCCTTTGAAGGAGGTACATTAGCTATGGCTCTCTCATAGGTATCTCTAATGTCATCAACATTCCCCTCATTTTCAACTAGCCTTATGTAGTCAAACCACGCATCATAATTAGTGGGATTTTCAATAACTTCCTGTTCATACATGTATTTTCTCTTATTCACAATAACATCCTCAATACCAGACCTATCACCATACTTTTTCTCATGTATGGTGTAAGCTTTATATAATTCTTTATTTCTGTCCTTAGAAATGTGATCTAAAGCGTACTTGTATATGACTCTGGCTCTATCATGTTCTTTTTGATTTTCTTCAAACTTTGCAAATGCTATGAACATTCTTTCATCCAAATCTTCATCTCCAAAGAACTCAACAGCCCTTTCAAAGACTTTTCTTGCGCCATTGATAAATCCATGGTTTTCTTCAAACTTTGCATACTTTATCCAGTTTTTGACATCAGGATGGACCATTACGAATCTTTCATATATCTGGCGGGCTCTTTCGAGTTCTTTGTATCTCAATTCGAAGTTGATGTAAGTTTGCCATGCTTGCTCATCCGGCTGCCACTCCATCCACCTCTCAAATACCTAGAAATAGCATGTTAATTACATTTTACTTTAATTAATTTTTCAAGAATCCTTCTTTTCTTTTAATTCAGAGATTACACAGTACACCTTACTTGTCTAGCTCCTGCTACATTCTCCAACATTTCTTCCATGTAGGTGTACTTGTACCAAAACTGTGACACTCTGGGTAAGATTGTGACAGCCCTATCCCACAAGTTACGGGCATGGTTGACTTGCCTGTTTCTCATTTCCATTTCGGTGTATTTCAGCCTGTAAAATAAAACAAAGTACAATGAGTGCCTACTAACAATTCTATTGTTGTGAGTGTAATTTCTCAGGATGAGCTTGTATATTCTCAAACAAAGTGAAGAGAAATGGATTAATGTTAAGTTAATAGTGTTATAGTTGATTACAGCATTAAGCAGCAGTTGTGTTTAACAAAAGTTTAATCATACTTAAATTTCCCAAAAAGGGTTGTTTGTTTTTCTAAAACAAGTGGATTTTTGATACCTACTTATGGTACCTAAAGTGCCCCGCTGCTGTAAAGACAATCCTGACACAGCTATGAAGTTTTTGATTATTAACAACAAGGAAAAATGCTAGACTTGCTTGATTGTCACACGCAACAAGCAAGTCCAGCAGTTTTCTCCTATGGTTAACATTGTCAATAATCAGAAACTTCATAGCTGTGCAATGTGTCAGGATTGACTTCATAGTTGCGAGGCAATAGTATAAAAATATATTTACCATAGGGTAACATTTCTGTGGTCGACATCCAGGGCACGCTCGTAAATAGAACGGGCTCTTTGCACTTGCTTCTGTGATTCCTCCCATTGAGCATACTTAAGCCAATTTCCAATAACCTTAAAAATAAATAAAGATTAGAAATGTAGTCTTACATTTTAAGAGCTTATTTAATTTTAATATCAAGCTTACAAGTCGGTTTTTCCTAATATTATCCTCAAATGCCTTCCGTTTACGATGCTGGTAGTCCCTCAATTCCTCTGGGTCAGATATTTTTTGTTTAGGTGGAGGCGGCAAAATTTCCAAGTCCCGTTCTTTTGCTTCACGAAGAAGTTGCTCAGCAGTAATTTGAATGTCTGCTGGAGCTTTGTTCTTGACCTGCAATGTAAAATATTCGTTAGTAAATGATGATAAAGATTTCACGAGGTTACTGAAATTTTGTGACGAATACCTTTGCCACTTTGGGCATTTTAGTAGCTTTACCCTCCATGGTATAATACGAATAATATCAAATTAGGCGTGTTGTCTCGTGAACTTATTTGTTTGTGTAAATAAATCAATAAAGCTACAATACAAGCACTAATTTAAGCGCCGTGACATGAAGACGCGACGCATTACTTTTTTTTTTTTTTTTTTTACATTTATCCATCTGGACAGGCTAAGGTCAAAGACCATATCGCCTCGTCATAAGTTTTAATATTTCTGAATTTGTTGTTTTCACGTCTTCAGTTTTTTCCCCTCTTTGTTGGTATATCCAATTAAATTTCTTTAGTATGTTTTCTTTCAATGCAGTCACATCCAATAAAACTTCTTCAGTAAGTATTTTTTTTTTTTTCCAATGTAGTCACGTCCAATAAAACTTCTTCAGTATAATTTCAATCAATGTAGTCACGTCCAATAAAACTTCTTCAGTTATCAAATCCAGTAAATGTACAATCCAGAAAATTATTCGTCATCTCCGTTTTGTCATGTCAAAAAAAAAATGTTTTTTTTTTTTTTTTAAGTATCCCTGAAAATACACATGAAAGAAAAACAATCTGACTCCTGTCAGAGTTGTCAGTCGTTTTGGCTTTGTTTTATTTACAAAATTACAAATTATCCTAACCTAACCTAGCTTACACCTGAAACGAGAGAAAAGAAAATACAAGACAATGAATGAAGCAACGTTACACCTATAAACATGCATGAGAAAAATTAAATTTCTTTAACAGTTGATTTGATAAAGTTGTACAGTGACTCATAAGTAGAATGATTTTTTAACAACTCTTGAACAGAACGCGGGACCAGATGCGGTTCTCCATAGAGGCGGATTAATTCATCCATGAGCACAAGGCGCTGAATGCCAAAGGACGAACAATAGAAAAATATATGATCTATAGTTTGGTTCTCATTTGATTGGCAATATTCACAATGAGAATCACTTACAAACTTCATGCGATACAAGTGATGATTGAGACTGTTAGAAAAGTTTAATGTATCTATGCTCTACTCCAGACGAGTGACGTATTGTTGACAGCTGTCACTTCGCTCCCTTCTCTTATAAGCCTCAGCCCGTAAGCCATGTCTGTTTTTGTGTCGTCCTGCAATATAATTTAAATCCAAATGCATTTACATATTTATTGACGCCGATGTTGTGAAAGATATTTCATGGGAAAATAAAAGAGCATCGAAAGTACTTCACAGTTTTATTTCGAGCATTTTCCGAATCGACACGCGGACCGCTGCGCTCCGTCTCGCCAATAGGTTCTGAAGCCCAGAAGGATTTGGAAATACTGAAGATTCTCGTGAGTACTAACAAATATTAAGATACACTAGATGCCTGAAACCGTAAATCTTCAACCGGCACCAAATATGGGCGGCACTAACCAAGTAAGCAACATAACCTCAATTGAACGACTAGAGGGACTGTCGAATTATATTAATTGGAAGTTTGCAATGAAAATGTTACTCGTATTGGAAGGTCTCTGGAAGTGCGTAGAAGGCACGGATACGGACTCGGTTCGTGACAGCAAGGCGTTAGCCAGGATATGCCTTAGCCTACAACCTGCACTTTACCAATATGTCAGGAGCAGCACAACGGCAAAGGATGCATGGCAGAAACTCGCCGACAGCTTTGAGGACAAGGGCCTATATAGACGTGTACTTCTATTACGCCAGTTGCATCGCGTTGAGTATGGGCAATTTGTGTCCATGTCTGACTATATTGACGGTGTCATGCGCTTAGTCCAACAACTCGCCGACATTGGTAAGAGCATTGAAGACGAAGAAGTTGCAGAAATTTTATTGTCTGGATTGCCTCAAGAATATGATGTCATCGTGTCAAGCTTGGAAACAGCATGTTTAACCAATAGTCTTACAAGTGAGACTGTCAGAACGCGATTGCTGCAGGAAGATCACCGGCGGAGTAACAATTCCAATTCAACGGCTTATGTAGCCAATAACAACAGGAAGAAGAAGAGTACTAGTGTCATCTGTTCATATTGTAAGAAGCCAGGGCACATTGTGAAGCGCTGCTTCAAAAGGAAGCGGGAGCAGGGCGATCAACGAGGACAGGAGGAGCACACCATGTTTGCCACTGCTTTCTCGGCGACTGCTACAGCTTCGGAGGAGTTCATCATTGAATCCGGTGCGTCGTGCCACATGGTGAAGAATGACAAGCTAGTGATTGATGCCAAAGACAGTGCATGCAATATTTCTGTGGCAAATGGCCAAAATATATGCAGTAAATCTATTGGTAAGGTTCCTCTCTCTTCATCTGTTTGTTTGAATAATGTTTTAGTTGTTCCTAGTCTTTCTAATAATTTAATATCTGTAAGTCAGATTACTGAAAAAGGTTATGTTGTTATTTTTGCTAAAGATGGATGTAATATTTATAAAAATGGCATAATTACTGGCAACCTGATTTTCTCAGCTAGCAAAGTTAATGGACTTTATAAATTTAGGATTCAGCAAGGTAGGTCCTTACCCCTGGAGCATTCCAAGCCCTTTCATTATAGGCAGGGGACAGTGAGTGCTCACACAGCTGCACGGATGCCATTAAGCTTATGGCATAAGCGTCTAGCCCACCTCCATGTTGCAGGTATGCGTATACTCGGTGAAGGGAGTCAGTGTTCAGGTGTCGTTTTTCAGGAGCAAGACGGCTGCCTGGGCAGTTGCGTCTCTTGCCTGTCGGGTAAGATGCATGAAGCATCGTTTCCCCGGGCAAGCGCGACGCGTGCTGCTTCACCACTTGAGCTGATCCATTCCGATGTCGCGGGGCCGATGCAAGTCAGCACGTGGGGCGGAGCCCGCTTCTTGTTGACCTTTACCGACGACTGTACGAGGAAGACCTTCGGTTACCTCATGAAGTCGAAGAATGAAGTAAGTTCCCATTTTATTGCTTTTAAGAATATGGTTGAGAAACAGTTAGGTTTGCATATTAAAAAGCTTCGTACTGATAATGGTACAGAATATTGCAATAGCGATCTTTCAAGTTTCCTTATAAAGGAAGGTATAATACACCAAACCACCGTGCCTTACTGCCCTCAGCAAAATTCGGTCGCTGAGCGCGTCAATAGGACATTATTTGAGAAGGCACGCGCTATGCTGCAGGAGTCTGGCTTGTCGAATCGCTTTTGGGGAGAAGCTGTTATGACAGCAATTTATTTAAAGAATAGGAGCCCCACCACTGCGTTGTCGAACAGAGTTCCTGAGTATATATGGACTGGATCGGTAGTAGATCTCAGTCATTTGCGCGTCTTTGGCTGCGTAGCTTATTCTCATATTCCTAAGCAAAAACGACGTAAGCTCGATGCCAAGGCTAAAGGTTATATTTTTGTAGGTTATGTTGAAACTTGTAAAGGATATCGGCTATGTGATCCATCTGATCCTCGCGTTGTCATTTATTCAAGGAGTGTTTCCTTTATTGAAAGCGAGTTTTATGCAAAGAACACACAAATGGCTGAATTCGGGAATGTCAATAGTCATAGTAATAATAATTTTATGTTTTATGACTGTTTGAATTTTAATGAGAGCTTTAATAATGATAATGGAATTTTAAATGATAAATCTAATAATAAAATTCCTAATAATCATTTAAGAGAAACCAACTGTGATAATAGTAATAAGTGTAATGATAAGTCTAATGTTGATACTTCTGATGTTTCAGATGCGGATATAACGCCACCTGCGTGGTCACCGCTGTCCGAACAGTACTGTACTGGCGAAGACAGTTCTACCGATGAAGGTGATGAAGTTTCTTCTCTGCCGGAGCCGGAGTCTGCTTGTCGAGGAGGAGAGTCGACTACATTGGAAGGTACCACCAATGCGTCTAGCTCTCAGCGCCCTGTACGTAGTACAAGAGGTAAAACGCCAAAGAAGCTTTCTGATTACGACTTATCTACTATGTTAGCTGAAGCTAGTTCACTGGACGATCCTACTACCTATGAGGAGGCCATGAGTTCACCAGATAAAGAAGAGTGGTGTGAGGCAATGAGACGTGAGTATAATGCTCTTCTTAAAAACCGTGTATGGGAGTTAGTTGATCGACCAAAGCAAGGTAACATCATAAAGTGTAAGTGGGTCTTTAAAAGAAAATATGATGCCGCGGGTGAATTTAACAAGTTTAAAGCTAGACTGGTTGCCCGTGGTTTTACCCAAAAAGAGGGAATTGATTACTTTGACACTTTTTCGCCAGTTGTTAGGCATTCTACTTTAAGAATTTTGTTTTCCCTAGCAACAGAGCTTGATTTGAAATGTGATCATATTGATGTTACTACAGCTTTTTTGAATAGTGAACTAGATGAATTAATTTATATGGAACAGCCTAAAGGCTTTAATAATTATAATAATAAAGTATGTATGCTGAGGAAAAGCATATATGGCTTGAAACAAGCAAGTCGTATGTGGAATTCTAAAATCAATAGTATATTATGTGCAAACGGGTATGAGCAAAGCAAATGTGAGCCCTGTGTTTATGTAAAAAGGTCTAAAAATGAGTATATCATAATATCCCTTTATGTCGATGACTTCTATGTATTCCATAATAATTGTATTGATGGTGTTCTAGCTTTGTTACGAAAACATGTTGAAATTCGACATTTAGGAGATCTTAAAAATTGTTTAGGTATAAATGTGACTAGACAAAAAGATTGTATTATTTTAGATCAGTCAGATTATGTCAAACGTTTATTGGCTAAGTTTAATATGAGCGAGTGTAAACCTGTATCTACACCATTACCTGTAAATTCTAAACTTGATAAATCAGATAAATGTTTAGATGAAAATATTTACAAGTATAGACAACTGTTAGGCTCTTTAATGTACTTATCAGTTTGTACTCGTCCTGACATATCCTATGCTTGTAGCCAACTTAGTCAATATAGTACCTGCTTTGACATGGATCATTGGCGTTCAGCTAAACGCGTGCTAAGATACTTGGGGGGAACAATAAATTATGGACTTTATTGTTGTAAAGGAAATAATTTAAATGTGACTGCCTATACTGACGCAGATTGGGCGAATGATCTATGTGATCGTAAGTCTTACACGGGCTTTGTCATTAAATTAGGTGGTAACATTGTTAACTGGGAAGCCCGAAAACAGCGTTGCATAGCTTTGTCCAGTACAGAAGCAGAATATCTGGCGATCAGTGATGTGTGCAAAGATATCTGTTTTGTTCGAAATTTCTTGTCGGAAATTATTGACAAAACAATTGATGTTGTAATATACAATGACAACCAGAGTGCTCAAAAGTTATTACTGGTAAAAGAATACTCGCATAAAAGAACTAAGCACATAGATCTACGCTATCATTTTGTAAAAGATCTTATACAAAAGGGTTTAATAAATGTAAAATACTTACCAACAGAAAAAATGGTAGCGGATGTATTAACAAAGCCTTTGTGTAGTATAAAACACCATAACTGTGTAACTGAACTGAATCTGAAAAGTGTAAAATAGTTTCGATAGAACCTTGTTTCACATATTATGTTTGATTTGTTCAGTTAATGATAATTGATTGTGGTGCAATGTAGAGTCATGCATGGTAGGATGGTGAATGTTCTTGTTTATGTACACTCTATCTATCCAATGTAGAGCATAAGGAGGAGTGTTAGAAAAGTTTAATGTATCTATGCTCTACTCCAGACGAGTGACGTATTGTTGACAGCTGTCACTTCGCTCCCTTCTCTTATAAGCCTCAGCCCGTAAGCCATGTCTGTTTTTGTGTCGTCCTGCAATATAATTTAAATCCAAATGCATTTACATATTTATTGACGCCGATGTTGTGAAAGATATTTCATGGGAAAATAAAAGAGCATCGAAAGTACTTCACAGTTTTATTTCGAGCATTTTCCGAATCGACACGCGGACCGCTGCGCTCCGTCTCGCCAATAGAGACGACAGTGACCAAACCTAAGACGGCATACTGTGCTATAAAAACTCCTGCTGCGGTAAATACACCCTTTACGTAACCAGGATAGAGATTGTAAATTTACATTTAAGGCAGCATACCAAGAACCCTTGTTTTCTATTTGCACAGCATGATTCCAATGTTTTACCCACTGATTATACATTCTTTGTTTCAAAATTGCAATAACGTCAGTATATGGGAGTGAAAGATTAAAACTAACATCAATAGTTTGTGGAGAATCTGATATGGATCGAGCCAAGAAATCAACATTTTCATTACCAGACACCCCTATGTGAGATGGAGTCCACATAAAATCAACAACAATTTGGTGGTTTATATAGAGTTCAGACCATAGATCTTTAATTAGGAAGATTATATAATTAGTATTAGATTTTGGTTTATTATTTTGGATAGCTTTTAATACACTCATACTATCACTGACAATTACCCATTTATGTGACCCATTATTTTTCCATAAAATGTGTTTCAGTGCACAGACAATAGCGACTGCCTCTGCTGTGAAGATACTAGCTTGCCTATCTATTTTAAAACCCATACCCATTTTATTTTCAGGATCATATATTGCAGAAGATACACTAGTCTCGGTTTTTGATCCATCTGTGTAAATGAATTTAAAACCATCCCATGAAGCAAATTTTTCATATACCTGTTGCTTTCTGGAAAGATCACTATCAATTATAACATTCATGGGACTGTATTTACTCTCATAGGTCCCATCAAAATAAGAGGAATGATTATTGCTTTTGTGTATACTAAACTGCCTTAAATAACCAGTAAATTCAGATAAACCCTGGACAATGTAGAAAGGTTTCTGGATAGAGAGCAGATTACCATTAACAAGTTCTTTTAAAAGAAGGTTTCGGTTTTCAGAGTGACATCTTAGAACAAATCTTTCTTTTAAATAGGCAAGTCGTATAGCCACTGGAGGCAGATTGCACTCCACTTGTAATGAAACAATTGGAGTGGTTTTAAATGCTCCAGTCACTATGCGCATGCACTTATTTTGAATTTTTTCTAAAATATCGATGATTTTACAGTCTGAAGCGAAGCACATAAACCCATATTCAAAATGACTTCGAACTAGCGATTTATATAACATAAGTAATATTTTGGGATCAGAGCCCCAATTAGTACCACACAATGACTTGAGGATATTAAAAGCTTTGTTAGCTTTGATGACTAAATAATCTGCATATTTTTTCCAGGATAAATTGTGACAAAATATAACACCTAAGAACTTTGTATCCAAGACCACTGGGAGAGGAGAATTATTATAAAATAAGGAGGGCAAAGTAGCAGTTAATTTTTGACCGAATACTACAACTTTTGACTTTAAATTATTAACTTCAAGATTTAAATATGAAAAATAGCTATGCAGTTTTATTAATGCTAAGTTAATGCTATTTATTATAAGATTAGTATTACCACCAGACAAATAAACAACTAAATCATCAGCAAATTGTAAATTTTTAACACTAGGTCCCAATACCAAATTTAGCCGCCGTATATACAAGATGAAAATTAAAGGTGATAGAATCCCTCCCTGACACACCCCTATGGATGACAATCGAGGACCAAACAATCCACCATCAAACTTTACATAAACTTTTCTACCAGAGATAAATTTTTTAATCCACTGTACAACCTTAACTGGAATACCTATATTTATAAGTTCTGTACATAAAATATCAATATTTACATTGTTAAACGCGCCAGTAATATCAAAAAACACTGAAACGAGTTTGTTATTATTACTGATGCTTTTTAATATATTTAAGTGAAGCAAAGAAATACTTTCACGAGCTGAGCGACCTCTACGAAAACCGAACTGATTAATTGGGAGCAATCCATTATGTTCTACATAATATTCAAGACGCTGCTTTACTAACTGTTCAAAAACTTTCCCTGCGCAAGATGTTAGTGTTATAGGACGGTAAGAATCAGGATTAAACTTAGGTTTTTCAGATTTTAATATAGGAATGATGCAGTCGGTTTTCCATTCAGGTGGGATATCATTGCTTAACCAAAGTGCGTTATAAATATTTAATAAAATCATCAAACAACTCTCTGGCAATTTCTTGAACATCATATATGGAATTCCATCTAAACCACATGAAGTGTCCCTACGCGAAAAAATTGCAGATTTCAATTCTTCAAGAGAGAATAGTTTAATCAGAAAATTGTTGTGCATATTAAGATTAGAAGACTCAAAAGACCAGCTATCTTCATTTTCTACACTATCAGGAGTATATTTCTGTAGAAAATCCAAAATCCAATCATAATTACCAACAGGCTGTCGAGGAACGTAAGTTTTATTGAACTTGCGCATAAAGCGCCAAATTACTGACAATGGGGTAAAGCGATTAAAAGAATTGCATAAATCAGCCCAAGAGTTTTGTCTTTCTGTTTTGAGAACAAGTTTTTTAATAGCTTGCAGTCGCTTAAATTCTAAAAAGTTATCTAGAGTAAAATTTTGTTTAAAAGTGATGAACGCCTGTTTGCAGTTTTGAACGGCTGTAGAACATTTATCATTCCACCATGGGAGATTTAGTTTTTTTTTAAATTTTCTATTGGAGGAAGAACGATTGGAACTATTATCAGAGGGTCCTCTGCGGTTAGGTATGGATTGTGAAACAGCACATAATAAAATTTTGGAAAACAAAGCGTACGCCTCAAGAGGCGTGTACGAGTTTAACTGAAAATCATTTAGCATATATTTAACTTTTTCAGCATACACTTTCCAATCCACATTCCTAAAATCAGGGTGGATGGGCAAATGTACGCTATTAACACATTGATTTGGATATGATACATTATTATTAACAACCAAATTAATTATTACAGGTAGATGATAACTACCGAGAGGATCATCATAAACCGACCAACTACAGCAAGGGGCTAACGAAGGAGAAACTATTGACAAATCTAATGCATTTGGACGCCAGGTCATAGAGCCCACAGTAGTGGGCGTACCATCATTTAATATAACCAGATAATTATCATCGACAACATCTAAAACCGCACGGCCACGTGATGAAGTAGAACAACAACCCCATGAGGTGTGATGCGCATTAAAATCCCCGGCGATTATTATAGGTTCAGGTATAGATTTGATAAGATTTTCAAATTTAGTTTTTTCGAATGTTGGATTGCAATTTGTAGGGCTATAAAAGCTCACTACACTAATATGTTTGCCATTAACAGTAATCTGGATACAAATGTTTTGAAGAGAATCGTCAAAAAATGTGTTTATTTTCGTATAAGAAATACTATTGTGAATCAAAATACATACACCGTTATGTTTATTACCACAATCATTGCGCTCTATATTAAACCCTTGAACCTTTAGCCTCAGATGAGGCTTCAACCAGGTTTCGCAAATGATTGCGATATGTATATTTTCATCATATAAAAATTTTGTAAATGCATGCCTATTGTGTATAATACTCTGAGCATTCCATTGCACGACGTTAAGAGTGTCCATTACGGTTTAGAATGAACGCTCTTACCGATCGTGTCTTGGAACGCCGCGCGTATGGATTCGGTATTGATGGGCGCTTCGTTCTTGTTAGCCATTAATTTAATTATTACTTGTGTTATCATGTTTATGAATGTATTACTTTTAAGCATATTTTGCAAATATGTTTCGGCTGACCTAGCAGCCAAATGAGGAAAAGCATTCTCATTGAATAAATCAGAATATTTAGCAGATCGGGATTTTATTTTATTTTCTTCAATTTTCTTTTTTTTCAGAGGGCAAGACGCAGAAATAGCAACATGAGTACCCTTGCAATTAGCACAAACCGGATTTTCTTTATCAGCAGTACAGACTTTATAGTTGTGATTTTCAGTGCAGATAGAACAGACTTCAGCATTTTTACAAAAACTCGCAATATGTCCAAACTGCTGGCATCTGAGACACTGTTTAACTGGTGGAACATATTGCGTTACCTCGTGTCTCCATGAATCCAGGAACACATGTTCAGGCAGCTGAGTGGAGGCAAAGGTTACCGCTACAGTCTGCGTGGGAACAGTGGAGACACCGCCTCCCTCTGTCCTCACTCTGCGCATGAACCGCCGCACCTGAATTACATTGCGAGAGCTGCCGATCAAGGAAAATATTTTTTTGTTTGACATTTCTAATGGGACAGATTTCACCACCCCAGTTACTTCTGTATCTGCTGCCGGAATTGAAGCGTGAAGCCCCAACTCGTCTAGGAATTTTTGGTTGCTTAAAAATGTGTTGGCATTATTCGACACATCGAAAGTGATAGCTACTTTGTATTTGTTGACTGGCCTGAGATGCAAAACTCCGGAGACTGCATATTTTCTTATCGCCTGAGATAGGCAGACTTTGTCGTTGTCTGTAAACGGTGTATTTGCTGTTTTATGTACAAGAAAAACAACGAAGTCTTGCCTTTGTGAGGTTTCTGGGTATTTTCGAAAATAATTAGATACCTTGTACGTATCATATTTGTCGGGCGCGTCGTCTATGTCGGAGTCCTCAGTAGAAGACCCTCGATTTTCTCTTTCTTTTTTTCGTTTTTTGGGCTTCTCCCGCCCCATCTTACCTTAAAACTTATAATTACCGCTCTATTCCTAATGTACAACTTTTTACAATGATAAAATAGACAATGTTTACAAAATTGAGAATTTTAACAAATTATTTTAAGAAAACCGCGCCTTTCCTGTTCACAGGTTCCCGCCGAAAAAAGACGACGCATTACTATGTAATGTCAAAGTCAAATTTAATATGTCAATCTGTTTTTTTTATTAATTCATCCCATAAGGGATAGGCAAAGGAACTGAGTCCATACAGCTACGTCTGATGTGTTTTGTAAATTTGTCTGTCATGTCTGTGATCGTGACATAATTTCAGTCAGTGCATCATTTAGGCATGAGCAATGAGCAGCTGACGACGTGGCTAGGCTAGGACAGACTAACGACTCTGAACTTTGATTGAACAGAAAGTTAGAAACAGATGTGGCTGCATGAATCTAGTTCTTTTGCCTATTCCTTATGGGATGAATTTTATAGAAAAAAAATCTCATTCAGCTCTGTCAGAAACGTCATATACATGTGTTGTGTGCAATGCGAACCGAATTTAATAAAATTGTAAAAGTTGTATCGTAGCATGTTAAGTAGATAATTTCTTCCTTTACCAAAACGAAGTTTATTTGTTTGCAGCATTAAATAAAATATGTACAAGATGATTTCTCCTTACGTTCGTCGTGCAGTTCTTTCCCACAAATCATGTGAGGAAATTAACAATAAATTTGGAACAAATTTATCTTTTGGCACATCAATAATTAAAAAATGTATCGCTGTTTACAGATGTCTCCTTCAACCAACGGTTAATTTACAGGGCAAGTTTTAATCAAGATCAGGGTTCGGAAGTAGACAACTTTGAATACTTGAAGCAGGCCATTGAAAACCACAAACAAAACTGGCCCGAAGTAAAGAATATCTTATTAAACTCGCAAAGAAAAATAAACCCGAGAAACGTGGATGCCATAATGCTAAAAGTTATGGTTAATTGTGGGAAATTTGATGCTGCACTATCATTTGCAAATTATTTAGAAAAAAGTGAAACATTATCTCTAGGTTCTACGAATGGTTTATTAGGTTTATACTATGAAATTGGAAAAGCAAGGAAACTTAATGACAAAGAGAGAGATTTTATACTAGAAAGTTATGATAAACTATATGATAAGTATAAAATTCTAGATTTTACAACAAGTGAGCGCCTCTTACACGCTCTTTGTGTTGTAGATGAGTGTGATAAAGCTTTAAAGGTACTGGAGGACATTCACCACAGTGGTGTTCCCAGCCACTCGGCATACAGTACTTTGATAGCGACTTATTTCAGACTCGACAAAAAAAATGATGCTACAAAACTTATTCAAAAAAGTCTGAATAAAAAACGGCCTCTCCAATATATTGCTTATGCTGAATGGATCAACCACATATTAAGGAAATATGAAAGTAGTAAAACAATTTTTAAGTATTTGGATGAAATTTGTGTACATATAGCTAGGAATAGTGTTACCGTAGACACTGCTACAGCTGAGAAACTGGCGGATGTTTTTAATGCACAAGGGTGGAGTGCTGAGTTTTCAAAAATACATGAAGAAAGGTAAGTTTGCACTTTTTGCAATTTTGTTGGTATAATATTAAATAGCTCAATAAAATGTAGAGCTTCAAACTTTTTAATGGCTTTTTTTACAGCAATTGACCTCCACCAGCCATTTCTGCAGATGAACATAGATTTTATTTTGTTTAACTAAATTACTCTCTTAACTTGGTAATATTTTCAATTTCAGTGGTCAGTGCAATGCATGCAAAGAAACATTACAATGCTTAAAACTATCAGAGGAAGAATTCCAAAAGCTGCAGAAAAATGTCAAGGAAAAACTAATAGTTGGATCAGATTTATTTTTAAAAACTTCCCCTGATGAACTAAAAAGATTTCTAAGCTTCATACAAAGGACTGCCCCGTATGACATAGTTTTAGATGGTTTGAATGTAGCATTGGCAGTCGGGTCACCTAATAATATAGAAAGAATATCTCTTTTAAAATCAGTTGTGGACCAATTTAAAAGGAAAAATAAAAGGATATTACTATTAGGCAGAAATCATATGCTGAAATGGCCTAGACAACCTCTAGACTATCTGAGAAAAAATACTTTTAGCTTTTTCACAGACAACTTGTAAGTTGAAATAAGCTTGTAGTTTTTAGCTAAATTTAACTGTTTTTAAACATTTCCGTATAAGTAAATCTATCATTGATCCACTTGTGACAAGTTTTCAACACATCACTTATTTTTAATTTGCGACGCAGTTGCTCTCAATATCACACTAACTCATGTGTGACTGTAGGCAACATCCTTTTTTTATACGACAAGGAAGACAAACGAGCAAGTGGTTCACCTGATGGTAAGTGATTACCACTGCCTGAAGACACTCGCAACCCCGGGGAAATTGCAGATGCATTGCCAACCTAGAGAGCTAAGATGAAGTGCCTCTTGTGCCTGTAATTACACCGGCTGTCTAACTCCACACCGGAACGCAACAGCGCAAGCACTGCTGCTTAGCTGCAGGATTAGTGAGTAAGATGGTGGTAGCGATCCGACGGACTTCACAAAAGGTCCTACCACCAGCAAAATGCTTACAATACAAGCATTTACATTGTACGACGCGAGCGAAAATCCAATTCATATTTAGAGAGATACGACTTTGTTAGCGGCGAGGGTAGCGTTTAGTATGCAAACCCACATAGAGGGTAGCGCGGCAGCGCGGTACAGTCAGCAGCAAAAGTAGCTAAGCAACCGAAGCGGTCACAATGATCTGCACAAGCTCTTATGTCTTTAATAATAGAGCCGTGCTTAGATCATTGTGAACGCGTCGGTTGCTTAGCTACTTTTGCTGCCGACTGTACAGCGCTAAGGACAGATACCAATCGGTTGTAATATTCTAACGTGTAGTATAGAGGCCCCATAGAAAAATGTGCAGTTTATGCGAGTGGTTTAGCACAAATACGAATATTTCTTATACTACTTCCGCGCCGCCCCGTTTCCGCTGTCTGCGTTTGCATCTTTACTCTAAAAAAATAGCTTGTTACATCTATCAATATTTACTTTCTCAGATCTCAAGACGATCCATATTTCATCACAGCAGCTATTCTCAGTGGTCCCCACACCGACATAGTCTCCAAGGATCTGCTCCGTGGCCACGTGTTCTTGCTGCAAGATGAGAACTTGAGACAGATGTTCAAGCGGTGGCAGTGGCAGCATCAGTGGATGGTGTTCGCTAGCCGGGGAAGACCTCAGATACTGGTAATTACATGAAAAGCCGATTGATTAAGTGATATGAGATGAGTGTGAGTGATATGAGATGATTAAGTGTATTGAGGCATTCTCTTTAAACTCAACTTTGAATCCTAAAGCCCGAATGCGAAAATGCCCTGCAACAGACTAGTACCGCATCGCCTCAAGCTGTTGTTATAATGAACTTCTATTGACAAGTGCTCACAACACCTACTCAAATCAAAGTGATCCGGTAATGATACGGAGTTGATGTGAGCGTATGTCAATGGGATTTTATGATAAAGAGGCGTTTTAACCAATCGAGGCGATGCGGTGCTTTTCGGGTGCGAGGTGCGTTTAATGATATCATGACTTTTGTGACCTTTAGTGGAGCTTGGTGAAGCCAATTAAAAGCTAGTGATGGTAGTGGTTAAAACGGTAGTAATCACTCTCTTTGGTCATGGTGCCCTTACATGCTTAATACATTTAATGAGTAACAAAGTAACTGTAAGGAGATAGCAAACAATTGCGCTACTTGGATCTGAGGTTTTGTTTTCTAACAAGCTCATTACCGCCATCACACTCATCGCTTCTTTCTATCGCCATCTTGTACTGTTTGATAGAAAGAGATGTTGAAATCTACGGCGATTCCGAGCGCGTAAGACAATAAAAGCCCGTTGCTTTTGCTTTGCAACATTTGGAAGTTTTCTAATTTTTTAAAGACGATCGTTTTATTTTTTTTCTTATTTCAGCCTCCTCTGAAGTTCACACCGTTTGCTCAAAAAATCCGTGACGGCTGGCATCTACCCTACGAGAAAGAAGCACAGAGCACTGGGCAAATCAACACAGGCGTACCTGACTTGACTAACTGGCTGTGTTTGAGACCTAAGCTGAAATAAATGAAATGTGAAAAAACCTAAATTTTATATTTACCTATATTGTATAGACCATTATAGATCCCACCTTGATCCCACTCAATAAGAAATACCGGCCATTTACTAGTTGCATCGCATACGAAGGGTTCCGTACGACGATAATGTATTTGGTAGCGATATGTACTTGGGTCTGTGTGCCACGAGTTGTGGTTTGTGTAGCAGTGGAGGTGGAGGTGTTGCATGCAGACGTACATTTGTCGCATAGACGTAGCTATTTTTCACGTGTGGGC
Organism: Clepsis dumicolana; assembly: GCA_963691665.1. Taxonomy (NCBI): domain Eukaryota; kingdom Metazoa; phylum Arthropoda; class Insecta; order Lepidoptera; family Tortricidae; genus Clepsis; species Clepsis dumicolana. The sequence continues at coordinate 9,439,270 of OY829520.1, read as the reverse complement.
GCGGGGGGTGAGCAAATTAATGCTTTCGCTGGCGGTAAACCAGACGCAATAGAATCTCTAGTGTTATAAGTTATAACGGCTATTAGCCGCTTACCCGCCGGCGAACGTGTTAATCATGTGTTAATTGTTTTTTTTACTTCATCTATATGGACCTCTGCAGAGAGCACCTTCGCGGTATCAAAACTTTTTCCTTAAACTTTGACGGACTGTCACGATGTGTGTAACAATAAAACAATAATGGAAATTGACTGTTCGTAGCCATCAGGAATCATGAAAGTTTAACAAAATCGTAGTGTTTGTTTTCCTTGTTCCCAAAATTTAAAATTCATGATAGGTATAATTTCGTACATTTTTGGTGTTCAAAATTGCCAATTAAAGAACAGGTCTTAAGAACGTAGTAGGTATGCCTAAGTTTTCAAAGAAAGCAGCATCGCCCATGCCACAAAGCAAGTCTGATCTTAGCACTAATAAGTCAGACCAAAGTGTAAGATTCAAAGGTAATAAAGGTACGTAACGACTCTTTCTTGCTTTTTAAAGTAGGTTGGTATGTCTTATAGGTATTTTACGTAACTACACAAACTGACTGCAATCTCGCGCAACTTTGTGGTGCCAAGGAGTTGAAATTTCGTTAATGTTGGACACATTTTAACTAGGTACCAGGGCTACCTGCTCAAAGCAACTTGACATTAAGATCTCATAGCACCTACTGAGTGTAGATTGAACACTGCCCGTCCCGTCCTCTACTCGTATCAGCAGATTTTATTTTGCGGTCCGCTAGACGGACTCACGCCGCGATACACACAAACTCGCACATGGGCACAGTATCGCGTTCACGTAATACTAAATGTGTGAGTTGGTGAGGCGAAAAATATTAATCCATATACTTTCATTGTAAATTTTTTTGAAGTTTGATTGTAAGATCTAGCCCTCCACTCCCCACCCCCCTCATTACGGCCATATGTCACTCCCAACGGATGGCAATCGGTGCGGGGCGTCCCCACGTCGCCCCCATCTATAGCTATGCCACTAACGACACTCGTAGATCAAAATGCGAAGCCGAAACAGATGTCGAAGAAGCAGCAGCGCAACATGGAACGCGTGGAGCTGCTCGCGCGGCCGACGGCGCGGCGCCTGCGCTCGCTGTGGGACGAGAAATGTGCCCTGTTGCCGCCCGACCGCCGTGACAAGATCAAGAGCGCTCTCGAAGAAGACTACTTCTTGAGCCCTGAGTAAGACCCTTGTTTCTACTTGATGCAGCACTTGATGTGAGGGCTACTTCTTGGGTTCTGAGTAAGATTTCAAAGGATTTTCTTAAATACGCTATGTTAGCTTTCATCATTATCCATTATTCATCAATAAAAAGGCTATTTCCATACAAATTGCCGAAATCCGAAAACCTAAAGGGTACTTCCAGTTGTCCTAGAAACTTGAAATTTGGTATGAAGGTAGTTCTTATAGCACAACAACTCAGAAAAGTCTCAAAATCTTAAATTTTTATGTCTGTCTGTAGATTTCGCAGACCAATATAAGTCGACCCCACATTGCGTACATTTTGCTTAGGACCAAGGCTCTGCTAACACTGGACTTCTTAAAACACTGGGCAAAAGCGTTAAAATGTTTCTACGGAACCCTCGTGCGTGAGTCCGACTTGCACTTGGCCGGTTTTTTTTTATATCATAAGACCCGAATGTTACGAATTGAGCTGTTAGCTGGGCTAGAAGCTTAGTGGTAGGGTTTCAGCTTATGATCTTTTAAGTTGTTTCCGTGTTCTATAAGGAGTAAATTTATTAGGTATTTGGGTCTTTGTCACGCAGGCAAACGGAGCAATACTTCCAAGCCCTGAACGAGTCATCAAAGCGTTGGTCTGGTCCTGGCGGGATGGTCAACCGCAAGGAGCAGGCTGACAAGGCTCGCGAGCTGCGCCAGCGGCAGAAGTGGCTCGTCAACTTTAGTGCCCAGGTGGGAAATGCTGGTAGAATCGTAGGTTACTTTTTGGGAAGCAGAAGTGTATTGTTCATCACAAGCACGCATAACAGGGGACTTCGATCAGATGCTTACTAGCTACGCTATATGAAGGGTACACTTAAAGAATATGTCTAATCATCTTAGCAACTTTTTGAGTTATCGGGATTTGAAGTTTGGAACGATATGTAATTAGCTATCGGTCCCTATAATTTTCGTATACCTACATATTTTTTTAAAGTGATAAAAAATACAAGTTACACAAATATTTATATCTGTAACTGAGTGGTAATTTATAAATAGTCATAGAGTGCTCTACATTTTGAGACTAAAATTTCGTTTTTTAAAAGAAGTGACTGCATGTTCTTTCTGGGTACCCTTCATATTATTATGGAAGTTGTCCTACCGTCGGTGAGGAAGCGGTTCTATCTGAAGGACTCGATATTATCTCTATCCGGTTATCTCTATCGCGCTCATCGTTCAAAGTACGACAGGCGCCTAAAGGATAGAACGCAACAAGCCTTTTATACCTATGTACGTATGAGTTTGGATAGAATTTTGCTAAAAAAATGCTTCTTCCACTTAATACATTTTGTTCTAGGTGGCCTATCGTTTGTGCGACTACATATCTAAAGGACAGAAAGAAATGCTCGTCTCCAACAGGCTTCGGAGCATCGCTGATGTAGTCTTGGAGAGAGTGGCTGAGATATTAGGTTAGTGTCAAGAATACTATTACAAAGCGGTCATTTCTGGTGATCCTAGCGAACTTCTTAAAATATATATATACCTACTTACTCGCTAATCCTACCGCTAAGCAGCAGTGCTTGCACTGTTGTGTTCCGGTGTGAAGAGTAAGACAGCCGGTGTAATTACGGGCACAAGAGGCATTTCGTATTAGCTCTCTAGGTTGCCAACACATCTGCAAACTCCTCAGGTTGTGGGTGACTATGGGCAGTGGTGATCACTTACCGTCAGGTGACCCACTTGCTCGTTTACATTCCTTGTCGTATAAAAAAAAAGTCACTAGCTAGAGTGATATTTAGGGCGGCCAACTAGGATATTATGGTACTCTTGGTTATTCGCTAGGTCGTGGGTGATCGGCTCGGATCACCCATACAATTAAGGCGCGGATGTCGTCATAGTGATTACCACGCCTGCCAAGGAAGTTTAAATTGTGAAATGATCCCACAGCGGTAGGTAGGTTTTCCTTTATTCCGTTATGGTTGCCTGGTAGAGATCGCTATGTAGCGATAAGGCCGCCCATTGCTACCTTGCATTTCCTTTGTACCTTTTTTCTGTTTTGTTTATTATGTGGTGTTCAATAAAGAGTTCTTGTATTGTAGGTAGGTACAGAATTAAAATTTAGCTTGATCTGTACATGACATTCCGCTGCGGAAATGTATATTAGGTAGCCGATACAGAAAGTGGTTTTAAAAAATACTGTTTTGTGTCGAGTCCTTGGGGGTTCAACCATAGACATACCCCTATATAGCGTATGGATGGGCCCTTCGGTACTCGGTTGTTGTTGCCAACTTTGTGGCACTAAAATTACCGCCGCCCCCGCCGGCGGGCTCGCAACACCGCTCGTTTTGCAAAATGTTCCAAAGGGCATATCATTATGTTTACTGAGGTATGTTTTACATGTCAAAGTGCTTATGACATTGACATAAGATTGTTTTTTGCCTGACCTGTAGAAAAAAAAAATTCACTAGACCTGTATAATGGGTTCAACTTCATTTTTATTTTGGCAGGGGAGCCCAAGCCGTCTCGGACGCACCCCGGCCGCCTGGCCCGCTTCATGGTAGCCATCTCCGACCGCATAGCGGTGTGGATAGAGAACGCTGTCTACCGGGCCGACGCTTTGGAGCCCCTGGAGGCCGGCCACTCTGACGAACACATGCGGCTCGATAATGAGAAACCACTCATTTGCTAAGGTAACAAAGGATCCTACCTAGCTCTAAACTTGTACGACCTGTGCCCGCTATGAAGACAATCGTGACACATTGCACAGCTACCTATGAAGTTTCTGATTATTGACAACTAGCTTATGCCCCGCGGCTTTGATCCCGTGCAATATTTCAAAATGGGCTAGTTCCCTATCCCGTGGGAATTTTGAAAAATCCCTCCTTAGTGCACCTCTAGGACACTCAAGGTATATATTTGCCAAATTTCAAGTCTCTATGTCCAGTGGTTTAGGCTGTGCGTTGTCTATCAGTCAGTCAGTCACGGTACTGTTTTATAGGTATAGATGGACAAGGACGATAAAACCAAGAGGACTGCCAATGGCTATACAATGTCGCGTTCCTGTAAAATAATGAGCCTGCGTGGCTAGTTTCACTATAGAGAGGTCTCTGTACCATTAATTTTGTATGACACTTAGACCTGTGGCTAACACAATAGCGCCATCTATGAACTGAAAGAAAGAACGAATTTAGATGGCGCTATTGTGTTAGCCAGAGGTCTAAATGTCATACCAAATGAATGATACAGAGACCCCTCCGTAGTAAAACTAGCTACAGCAGGCTCATTATTTCAAAGGAAGGATTTCATGGTCCTTGACAATGGTGAAAAATGTTAGACTTGTTTGCCACACGCAACAAGCAAGTCTAGCATTTTTCTCCTATGGTTAACATTGTCTATAATCCGAAACTTCATAGATGTGTAATGTGTTAGGATTGACTTGATAACAGAGGGGCACTATAGTAGAAAACTTGTGTAAGTTGCTTTAGTGCTTTACATTTGCATCCAGCGCAAAAAATGTGCGAAGGGATTTTCCGGTCCCCCCGCTACTAAATACAACGTGTTACAAAATGACCCTTAAAAATATAGGGTTGGGGTTTGAATTGTATGAAAAAAGTTTTGTTTCATACAGTCATTCAAATATTGTAAATGGACTTTTTGTAATGGACTATTAAACCATTTAACATTACATAGTGCATTCCAATACTATTCCTACTGAGTATAGTGCTTCGGTGAACCCGTCTAAGTGTAGTATGAACACGAATATTTTGACTTGCTTTCTTTGCTTCAAATTATAACATCGTTACTCGTTTTAAAATTTGATTAAATGGAAGGTGATAAGTATATATTAGGAGAAAACAAAGCATGACGTAATGCTTACGTGTTTTATCTGGTTAGGTACTAGCTGTTTCCCGCGACTTCGTTTGCTTAAAATTCTGGGCTAAAAGTTGTTTTATTTTTATACGACGAGGAAGGCAAACGAGCAAGTAGGTCGCCTGACGGTAAGTGATCACCACTGCCCAGAGACTGCCAACCTAGAGAGCTAAGATGAATGCCTCTTGTGCCCGTGATTACACCGGCTGTCTTACTATCCACACCGGAACACAACAGTGGAAGCATTGCTGATTAGCGGCAGGATTAGAGAGTAAGATGGTGGTAGCGATCCGGACGGACCTCGCACTAGGTCCTACCATCCGCGCGTCTGTTTTATTCCGACGTATATGCTATATTACTGTGAAGTTCAATTAAAATAAAAGGCTTTTGGAGTGTCCGACTGCTGGGCACACGGCTTCCCCCGATACCCTTCCTACTACAACTATAACTTAGCTTTGAGGGCCGTTACAAACACGTTGTACAATTGTACGTTGTAACTGCCGACTGCCCATATTGCAGCTAGCGTGTAGTTTTGCCGACTGCAAGTCAACTGCAATGGAAAAAGTATGGGTATTTGGCAGTTGTGCGATGCAGTCATAATAAAATAATACAGCCCACCTGTAAGGGTCCTAATCCATTTTCGAGTCGTTGCAATGCCTATTATTAGTTGTATTTTTGTCCTTCATTGTTATAGTATTATCACGTTATAGAGTAGGTAGCAACACTAAATGGTTATTGAAACTGTAAGGTAAATAACTCAAACCTATTATGAAGATAATCCAATTCAAATTGCTCTAACAAAGTATCATGTTGAATGACTAAATAATGAGACACGCCTACATTATGATCTAGTTTTGCTGCCTAGATTAGTATTGGCTTGATTACATATACGGACAGTAATCCTATCCTTTTATCAATTGCACGTATCATCATCATTATCATCACGTCCTGTTATCCCTAATCAGGGACATAAGGCTCTCAGCATTTTCCTCTATTTGGAACGATCCTGCGCCTCGACCTCTAGCTCTTCCCAGCTCATGCTCAGGGATTGGATCTCCTTTTCAAAACAAATAAAATATTTCGTCGAAAGTAAGCTCTGAATGATTTTTATTTTAAAAGTTTCAACAATTCAATTCAAAAACAATTGTTAATTACTTAAAACTGGCTTGAATATAAATACTTATATGACCATTTTATGCCTCATAGACTTTTATGGTTCATAATGAATTAAAAAAAACCGTTGGTGATTTGTCGACGTACGATTTTCAAATTAACTTAAATTAACTTATCACAACTTTTAATCAGTCGGCTACTTATTCAGTAGAATAGGTGGCAATATCGCCATACCGAGATAAGTGCCTCTTTTTTATCTCAGGTATTTCTATTAGGTATTCATAATAGCCTGACCTTTGGAGGTTCTAGTTAGGCCTTGCTGTTCCTACCTGGACTAGGTGACCTTCTGAGGGCCCTATATATGCGGTTGTCTTCTGTACTAAGATGTAGTTTGCACTCAGAAGGCTTCCGAGCAGTTCTAGTGAGATCTATATCTGACAAGATGAAATTCGCAGTAAGTATTTTTTATTACGTAAAAGCGTTCTTGTGGATTCATATTCAACTTAGTGACAGATAACTATCGATGAAATTAACTTGTCTTTACTGATAATAATGTATTGTATGTATAATAATGTATTCTGCAATCTGGAATATTGTTATGATGTCGGTACCTAGCCGACAGTGCTTAAGTTAAAAGAAAAATAACGCATCGCGCAATTGCTTCACACGTGTCTTACACCTAAATGTACCCACCAATCATAGAATAGACTACTAAACCGCGGTACAACTATTTCCCATTTTCCCAGAACTGCCAGGATTACTCACCTTAACCTGGAACCTCTGCATTCCGTGCCTTGCCTTTTGTATCCTTTTTCCTCTATGACTATGATCCGCGGATCAATTGATAGGGTTCACTAAACATCATCCTCTCGCCAATAGATCTTAGCGGACCGCGGGGATTTTTCCATTGTTGAGGCTTTAGACTGCAATATCATGGACACAAAAAAAAGCTACGAAAAAGAAATCGTAAACCGTGTTCTTTCCTCAGGTGTTCTTCCTCGTATGCTTGGTGGCGATGGCGGCCGCAGCCCCGCAGTTCATCACCACCTACCCCGGAATCACCGGCGCCAGAGTAAGATATTCAATACTTACAAACAAACGCACTTATATATAGGCCGCGCGATGGATTAAGATCGCTCGGCGAAACTGGTGGGGGTAATTTGGCGCATCTGTACAATTGCGCACAAAATTGTTAAGTTCTGAGTGTATTTCTTTGAAATAGGTTTTTCTTATTTCGCATTTTTTTGTACCTTTAGTCACCTAAATATAACACTCGTTTTTGCTTGTGACTTATTTTGCTAGTATGTTTATTCAGAATCTTGGTAGTATTTTTTACGTGCTTTAAATTACCCATGATTTAATTAGTTTCCTTTTTAACATAACAATTCACGTCGTAAACCATTTTTCAGGCTTGCCATGTTCAAACTTTATATTTGGGCATTTTTTTCACTAACTACGACATCCTCGTACTTACTTAGTAAAACAATCAGTACAAACAAACAGTAAAACAATCCGTGCGCAACAGTACTCAAGAGACACGTGACGCGTGAACGAAGCGAGGGAGGGGAAGAACGACTTGATCTACCAATAACGTGTCGGCGCCAGCGCGCACCCTCCCCTCACCCCTCTGCGCAACCAAATATAATATTGACTTCTGCGCATCCCCCTTCCACTTTTCATAAGCGATCTTAATTCGCCGCGCGACCTATACAAAGTAATACAACGGATGGATGGTCCCTGTCAAAAGAGTTCATCACCAGCCTTTTTTACGTCCCACTGCTGGGCACAATGGACTTCTCTCACAATGAAGCTTGGGCTATATATATTATCCACGCGGGCCTAGTGCGGATAGGGAACTTCACACACACCATTGAATTGCTTCGCAGGAGTGTGCAGGTTTCCTCAAGATGTTTTCCTTCACCGAAAAGCTCATGGTAAATTACAAATGTAATTTCGCACATGAATTCCGAAAAACTGAGAAGTGTGAGCCTATAGTGGTTTGACCTATGGCCTTTCAAGCAGAGGGTCGTGGGTTCGAGCCCCGTCAAAACAGTTAAGCACAATAGATATTACAAACTGTTCAGTAGGCGTCTTCTGCTTTAGCTCAGGAGGATTTGCTTTCGTTCCAAATTGGGTACAGTTAGCAGCAACAGTAACAACCGAAGCGGTCAAAATGATCTGCACAAGCTCTTATGTCTATAACAATAAAGCCGTGCTTAGATCATTGTGACCGCTTCGGTTTTTTAGCTACTTTTGCTGCTGACTGTACTATAGGGTCGGTTCCCTAACATACCTAAGTATCCACTTTTCCATGCCAACTGTACATAAAAGTGTATACCTACTGATGTTAGGGCACCGACTGTACGAAGTACTTACTCTTAAAGCTCTAACTCTTGATCAGAAAGCCTTGCTGCAACTGGGAAGGTCTCTAAAGTTTAGATATGTCATCAGCACGCCGAAAATGAAGCGCAGAAAAGGCTACAATTTGTAGCCTCTTTGCCCCAATCTCTCTCAAATAAGGTCCAAACTTGCGCGCAAATGTCAAAATGTTCGGAACATGTTTTTCGATTGTTATGTGACCATGTGACGTATCTTTACTTATAATATCATTGTTACAGACCCTGGTGACCGGCCCAACAGTTGTCAACGGCTACACTGGCACCGTCCCCGTTGGCACCTGGGGCGCCTACTATGGAGCCCGCTTAGCCCCAGGGTACTTTGGCGCCTACACCATCTAAACCCCGGAACTACACGTCATGCCCATTGGTTACCCCTGTCCTTGTAAATATTCGTCTCTTTATACCCATTAAAATGCTTCCCGTCTATCTTTACTGATTTTACTTGCCCATTCTTGAGATACTACAAAAACTAAAAAAAAAATATTTCTATACCTACCAGCAAAATTGATGCCATAATCAAGCGTCAAATACATCACAGATATGAAGAAAATGGCGCACGCGCTCATTTAATTTCTATTCTTTATATCTTATTCTTTATATACTGTGTAAATTGTATGTACAGTCGAGGAAATTAATTCCCGACCCACCGTGGAACCTTTTCACAGTACACGTCATAGAGACATCGTATTGCTTGACAAGGCAAATCGTTATGACGTTTACTCTGAAAATGTTCTACGGTGGGTCAGGAATTAAATTCCTTGACTGTACCTATTACATTAGTGTTTACAAGTGTTTATCATAAACAAGATAAATAACGCATTAGCAGAGCTCAATGAAACTGCAAATAATAGTTATGCCCGTACCCGAGAAGTCCTGCTACTGGGCACTGTGCCCTTAGTGTAATCAAATAGCACAAAATACGTCTCGATCGCGTTTGCGTTAAAGTGTCAAATAGTATTGTTTAACGCGAACGCGATCGAGACGCATTTCTTGGCCTGGTCGGCGATTACACTAGGCGCTCTCTGCCCTTAGTGTAATCAAAAAGCATAAAATACGTCTCGATCGCGTTTGCGTTAAATTGTCAAATAGTATGAGTAGGGCTAGTGTAATCGTTTTGTGCTTTTGGCGCTTACTTTTCGAAAAAGTAAATCGAGAGAACTTCCAACGATACGTTTGATATTCACCGTGACGATAGTATGCGCTCGAATGTTTTACACTCACGCGACCGTTACGTTTTGCGTGAACGTAATGAATCGTAACGAATTTTATTTTGTGTTATTGTGAACCTTATGTTGAGTATGTTAAAGTTGAATTTGGTTTAGCAGTATCAGACAGTATAAACAGCGCCTCCTGGTGGCGCGTATTCGTAACGAATCCGCGAGTAAATTTAACCGCAGCAAAAGTGTTGGCGAAACGTGACGACAGCGTAAAACGATGTTTCGTGAGTGTGATCTCGATTTTTTACATTCGTAATAGTTAGGTAACGTGAACGCTAAAGTAAAGTTATCACTTGCTTTCGGACTAGTGACAGTGAAGTGACTGTGCGGTACTCGGAAAAAATTGTGGATCTGTCATTGTGATACGACTAAAATGACTGGAAGAGCTTTCTTTGGATGGAGGATGCTCATGGCAGCTCAAACTCGAGATGAGCACACTTATCTCCGCAGGAAGAGAAAGGCTTTCCGGAGATTGTTAAGTCCTGTTGATGATCTCGGAGACATGGAGTTCATCAACAGGTACAGGTTGACTAAGGAAGCCTTTCTCTTGCTGTGCGATGAGCTGGAGCAATTCACGAGTTTGAGGTCAACTCGGCAAGTGACTCTGGAGGAAAAGGTTTGTGTTTTACACCTACCTATTTACTTAAATTTTTAAATTTTTTTTTGGATTCCCATTGACCACTTTTAGACTTTAATTTCAAGTTCGTATTGATTTAATATCTATATATATGATAATAATATGGTATGTAAGTTAGATGACAATACAAATACAGACAACAATAAGTACAGACGGCAAAAAGCTTGTTTTAAAAATGTTTTTTTTATGGTTAGGATATTACAGGCCTTATTAACTTGCTATGTATATGTATAATGTTCGGGTCAAACCTTCCAAGTCAAATTTGACCCACTTCCAATGGTCGGATTGACTTGAAATTTGGTATGGACATGTTAGTTGGATGACAATACAAGTACAGACTACAAAAAGCACAGTCTGCGACAAAAGCTTGTTTTAGAAATGAAAATTTTGTGGTTGGTTTGTTTACATAAGACTAATACAAATAATAATTATTTTAAGGTCCTCGTTACTTTATTTTTTTATGCCTGTGGCGACTACCAGCGCCCTGTCGGTGTTGCAAAACACATAAGCCAGAAAATGTGCAGTGTGTACATAGAAGAGGTGTCGCAGGCATTAATAAGTGAACCCATGTGCAGCCGGTATATAAGCTTTCCACAGACGCGGTTAGCTAGGCAAGCTATAAGCAATGAGTAAGTTACATTTACATATGTACATATCCTAGCCGGGTTGAACTGTGCCAATGCCAAGGGGCCCAGTACTGGACTTTTTTTTTACCAATATGGTGTCACTATGGCACCTATATTAAATTACTTTATAATATAGAATACATTAAAATAAGCTGGTTTGTAAATAACCAAATCTTTTTGTTTCCTGTGTTTTAATCCTTTTTATGTGGTTTTTTTTTCTATGTTTGAGTGAGAAACCCTGTCTAATTTTTTATGATTATAAGCATAAGATTGATTTTTGTCTGGCCCGTAGTAAAGGTTTTTGTACTGGCTATCTATACAATAGTACTATATAATCTTGTTCGTTATCAATTAAAGTATTTTTCATTTCCAGATTCTACACAAAGCATGGAATCCCAGGTGTGATAGGATGTATAGATGGCACACATTTTAGGATTTTCACACCAGAAAGCTCGGAAGAACATTTGTACTATTCCAGAAAGCATTACCATTCCCTGAATGTACAGATGGTATGTATGCTTTTTTTCACTTCTTACGCTCTTAAAGTTTAGATTTTGCTGGGTGTGTAGGCTAATAAAAGCTCTGTCGAAATAAGACAATAAGGCAATCAGGCCAGAATCAGCCACGCAGGCACGCACACCACAGCTAAAAATTCCAGAAAAATAATTCATTGTTTGGGAGAAACAAATCAAAATGGTGTTGTAGAGCGCCATCTCGTTCTGTTTCGTTTTTTTATCCCGTTCTGGTTTTTCGCTTTTATCTATTATTTATACTTACATACTCACTCAGGTACCTATTGTATTTTTTTAGGTTTGCGATAGCAACTGCAAAATTTTAAACGTTAATGCGAAATTCGGCGGCAGAAATCACGACGCTTTCATTTGGGAGAATAGCCTGGCCAGCGCCTACATGCAACACCTTCACGAGCAAGGGGAAATTGCTTGGCTTTTAGGTTTGTGTCGTTACATTATCGTCATTTACGTGAAGCTTGAGGTCCCGGGTTCAAATCCCGGTCGGGGCAGATGTTTCTATGATGAATACGAATGTTTGTTCTCGGGTCTTGGATGTTTAATATGTATATAAGTATGTATTTATCTGTATAAGTATGTTTATCCGTTGTCTAGTACCCATAGTACAGGCTTTGCCTAGTTTGGGACTAGGTCAATTGGTGTCAAATTGTCCCATAAAAATAAAAATAAATCCTTTATCCACTACGAAAACTGTAATATGTAAACCTGCATAGGTAATTAAGTATTAATACGGTGTAACACTTCCTTGTTTAACATTTCAGCTGATTCTGGTTATCCGCAACGGCCATGGCTTATGACGCCCTTTGGTGAAGTAAATTCAGGCTCTCGCGAAGAGCATTACAATACATTGCACACCAAAACAAGGGTTCTTATAGAGAATACTTTTGGCCGGTTAAAAAACCGTTGGCGTTGCTTAAGCAAAGACCGTGTGCTCCACTACAAGCCTGCGAAGTGCGCACGTATAATACAAGCCTGCTGTGTGTTGTACAATTTCGCACTTCAACATAAAGTTCCTGAGGATTACGTCGGTAATAATCTTCATTTGAAAAATAAACAAATGTATAATTGTAGTTTATGTTACTGTTACATAATAGGATCACACCAGTGTTTTAAGGGGTTCCCCTGAGCCAGACGCTGAAATGGCTGCATTTTTCAACTTTTTAGAGCCACACCTTTTTTATAATCATCATCATCAGCCTATTTACGTCTCACTGCTGGGCACAGGCCTTTATTTATTCATATTTTTTAAATTTTAAAATAAGCAGGTAACTTAATTATTCGTTGCAAATTCTGAACGATTTATTTTTGCTAAAAGACGCGTTATTTGTGATAACACTGTGTAACATGAAGTTAGACCGATATTTCATAGATGTAGCCACTAAAACGACGTTGTTTAGTAGAAGTCAGGGGGGGGGGGGGGGGTGAGGAAGGCGCGAAACGTTCAAGGACATCCTCTCAGGGATGCCTCTTAAGGCCTAATTTTATTATGTAGAGTTGCATGCATTACATTATCTACACACATGTTATAAGTATTCTTAAGATGGGTTTAGAGAAGCCGAAGGCGTAATCAGCCTGTCACGAATTTGGCTGTTTTTTTTTTATCATAGACAAACGCATTGAGCCCCGATTTCATATAGTTTTTTAGGGTTCCGTACCTCAAAAGGAAAAAACGGAACCCTTATAGGATCACTTTGTTGTCCGTCTGTCTGTCTGTCAGTCTGTCAAGACCCTTTTTCTCTGGAACGCGTGGAGGTAGCATGCTGAAATTAATATCAAATACTCAAGCCTGCGGTCCCTTGAAGCTGTAAAAAATCAACCTTCTAAGTCAACGCAATCAAAAGATATGGTCATCAAAAAAGCTATTTCCATAGAAATTGCCGATTTCCAAAAACCTAAAGGGTACTTCCAGTTGTCCTAGAAACTTGAAATTTGGTATGAAGGTAGCTCTTATAGCACAACAATTTTTTATGTCTGTCTGTAGATTTCGCTGACCAATATAAGTTGACCCCACACTGCGTACATTTTGCTTAGGAGCAGGGCTCGGCTTACACTGGACTTCTTAAAACACTGGGGAAAAGCGTTAAAATCTTTCTACGGAACCCTCGTGCGCGAGTCCGACTCGCACTTGGCCGATTTTTTTTTTAATTGACTCCTATTTTGAAATTGTATATTGGTCTTTGAAGACGAAAATTTACTGTCGTAAATGAAAGTCATTACTTACCTACAGTTTCTGAACGCACTTACGATATGTGTGTAGATATAATATTTTAATGTCAATCTAAGTACAACCTGCTTACTTAACACTGTTTCATAATTTTCAGATCCAACTGAACCTGCACTGGAGGAAGTAGACACTATAAGAGAGACTACGGCCACCGACGATTTGCTCAGAGGCAGAGCATATCGGAACGTGCTGGTGGCGAGACTGCAACATTATACCTAGTACCTACCTAATCGTTTTCATGACACACAAGTACTTATCGCCAAGTATCGCCTAATTAGCTGAAGAATTATTGGGTACGGGCGGATAGGCCTTGTTGAGTTGTTGTTTTCTAAACTGCGTTGATAACATCGTGAAAAAAATTGGCGATATTGCACATTTAATCTTATACCTTTAGATATCTATTGATCAAGGGGGATGTACCGAAAAATCTAACCCCCTCTTTTTATATTTTATTTTTTTATAAAATAGGCCAAAATAAGGATACAAGTTTCTCATTTTTTTATTTAAATGCGTATTTTTTTTTATATTAATTAAAAATGTTAGCTACGCCAATGACGTCACAATGAGGGGGTTTGATCAAGATAACAGATTTTTTCTCTTGAATGCACCCCAATGCACGTTTTTGCAATATCTCACTGGCAACACTTACACATATCATGTCACCACATGATACCGATATTTGTTGTTGACAAAATTGACAAATATACGTGTTTCGTGCCTGATTGCATAAACTTTCACAGAAATATACGTGCAGAAGATACAGGAATACTTATTATAAAACCCAAACCAGAAGTATCGCCTTTGAAATTCTTGTCTATATAAATAACACGTTAAGCGAAAATGTCGGACCCCTTTTTACGAATACTTCGCGCACGGAGGATCACTCTAAGCGATCACTAGTGTATCTTAATGTCCCTATATTTTTGTACAATAAAGCATTTAATTCATATATGGTTGCCCATTAATATCTTATGCAGAGTCATCGTGGGTATGTGGTGGGTCGATTCTATTATATTACTGACATTGGCACAAGCCCTAGAGACCGCCATTAACGAAGGAAGAAGAAGAAAACAATAAATATTTTTTGGTATATTTTGTTGTTTTATTTATATAAAATCGACATGAACTTAACAAATAACACATTATTAGCTAATTCCAATACTAAATTTGAAATTGCAAATTTAACTATTACTTAAATATTAGCGGTAAAAATGTTTACTCAAACCGCAAAAAAAAAGTTCGTAATCATTTTGTGTGTCTATACCTAACGGGGCCCCCTGAGCTACACTGTGGCTACAAAGAAAAAATTAATGCCAGTGGATAGGGATTTCAATGTACCTTCACCATAACGGTGAAAATAGCCTTTGAGGTCGCCATAGGCAGCGGGCCCCCTTTTTGTTTTAAGGCCTAGGGACTTGAAAGTAGTACCAAATGAAAGCTCTTTCAATGTACCTTTCGAATCACGTGTTATAATTAAGGTACATTTGATACATTTGACATTGGACATTTAGGTCTAGCGGGGCCCTTTTTAACCTACTTCAAAAAAAGGAGGAGGTTCTCAATTCGACGGAATATATCTATATAATTATATTTATGTACATTCCACGATTACTCGAAGACGGCTGGACCGATTTCAAAAGTTTACTTAAGTATAATATCAGGCACTTCTTTACAAAAAAAAGAAAAAGCGTTAGAGCCATTTCCGAGATACCACAAACCAGTACCACAAGATTACAAAAAATACGAAAATGGTTACAGCCGCTTCCAGAGATACAACAAATCAGTACCAACCATGAGATTATAAAAAAAAATACAAAGATCGTTAGAGCCGTTTCCGAGATACAACAATTCAGTACCAACCATGAGATTATAAAAAAAACATAAATCATTAGAGCCGTTTCCGAGATACCATAAATCATTAGGCACCATGAGATTACAAAAAATACAAAAACCGTTAGAGCCGTTTAAAAGATATAACCAATCAGTACCATGAGATCATAAAAAATACAAAAATCGTTAGTGCCGCTTCCGAGATACAACAAATCAGTACCAACCATGAGATCATAAAAAATACAAAAATCGTTAAAGCTGTTTCTGAGATACCACAATCAGTACCATGAAATTACAAAAAATACAAAAACCGTTCGTGCCGCTTCCGTGATACAAGAAATCAGTACCAACCATGAGATCATAAAAAAAATACAAAAATCGTTAAAGCTGTTTCTGAGATACCACAATCAGTACCATGAGATTACAAAAAATACAAAAATCGTTAGTGCCGCTTCCGAGATACAACAAATCAGTACCAACCATGAGATCATAAAAAATACAAAAATCGTTAAAGCTGTTTCTGAGATACCACAATCAGTACCATGAAATTACAAAAAATACAAAAACCGTTCGTGCCGCTTCCGTGATACAAGAAATCAGTACCAACCATGAGATCATAAAAAAAATACAAAAATCGTTAAAGCTGTTTCTGAGATACCACAATCAGTACCATGAGATTACAAAAAATACAAAAATCGTTAGTGCCGCTTCCGAGATACAACAAATCAGTACCAACCATGAGATCATAAAAAAAATACAAAAATCGTTAGATCCGTTTCCGAGATACCTCAATCAGTACCATGAGATTACAAAAAATACAAAAATCGTTAGTGCCGTTTCCGAGATACAACAAATCAGTACTTACCAACCATGAGATTATATAAAAAAACACAAGAAATCGTTAGAGCTGTTTCCGTGATACCACAAATCAGTAAGTAACATGAGATCGACAAGGATTGAAAACAACGATACATACCTAAACAAAAGCCGTGTCAGGATAGGCTAAGTGATTCTGCACTGGCACCACATTAGTAATTAATCTGCAAAATTTCAGCCCCCTAAGCCCTAACCCTATAGTTTTGAGAAAAAAAAACTAACGTGAACTAATGTTTTTAATGTATTTCTCTATTACGTTGTGCTAATAATTAGTGGCTATCTTCAATACTTGTTTTTATTTAAATACCATAATGGGTATTTTGTTAAAATACCAGTATTTATTTCTTTTATTTTATACTAATGATTGTGATAAAATAAAGATTAACCCTATTATTCATAAACCTATTTTAACTAAAACGCCCCTAAAGTTCTTTTGTCCTTTTTTTTACATGGACATTTTCGTTAGTAAGAAGAAAACAAAACCTATTTTAACTAATGGAGGCTTGAGTGACGTTTATGAATAAGGGCATAAATTTATTAATATATGTTGTCTCAACATATTCTTAAGGTTTTAAATATAAAAACACTTGAGGGTCAAATATCACTAAAGAGCACTAAGTATATTGCATGCAATTTAGAGGTGCCTAACCATGGGTAAAAAGATTACGTTAACATTATTAGTTCAACTATTGGGTTCAAACGTTCATAATTAGGGCACACGTGTTCAACTATTGGGGGAAACGGCCTATTTTTTGAATTAATCATCTATCTATATATATACATAAAATTCATAGTCCTGATTGAGTGTGTGCGGGGGGGGGGCTATATTTAATTAAGAGGTAGTTAGAGCGCTTGTAATGTTTGTTTCTGAAGAAAAATATGTCATGTTACCTGTAGCCCACGCGAGCAAAGCCGCAGGCAATAGCTAGTTTTTTTTATAAAATACTGTGCAATCATAATTAACTTTAGTATATACTAGTCCCTTCTAGAACATAAGAATATGTAAAAAAAAAGCCACCCAAAAGTACTACACATCGTAAAGAACGAGCCGTCCAAACTTGCTATAGTCGCTTAATCGTTCATCTATTGGTTCCTATTGGTTCTCGAACTTAAGCCATGTAAAGGCGGTCTAACATAATTTTAGATTCACGTCTCGTAAGATATTGTTGATATAGGGACTTACTTAAAATATTCCGATGAACTGAGAACCTCCTCCTTTTTTTGAAGTCGGCTAAATAAAAAGCATCATGTAAATCATCATCATTTTGCGCCTTAATGACGTCACCGGCACCAAAATTACGCTCCTGTAACTATTATCGAAGTGACGATACGCAAAAACCTTTCAAACTCATTTTTTTCTTTAAACTCGCAAGTTATGAACAAACTACAACGACTGAGTTAGGTCGATTCGATTTGCGTTACAGTTGTTCGTTCCAAAATGGCGGATTTTGTCTGTCAGCTGTTTGATGTCGACACTTGGTTGACTGGCACTAATTTTCTGTGCTAGTGCTTTTGAAATTATACAATAACCTAATGAAAATTTACAAATACAGTGAAAGTGAAATTATGATTATAGTAGCATTAAAATCCAGTGGAAGGAACATTGAAGAAGAAACCAAATACAATACTTATCCAATGTTTACATGATGTTGAAGGATTTTTTTTATTGGCATGTGGAACCATCAAAGAAGCTTATTAATTCCTGAATGCTTGTTTTCTTGGGCATTGTTTTTCTTGATCACTGGTGAGAATTTTTGATTACCTGCTTAGGTACTTATTTGTATTTATTGTTTTTAATTTCTGCATCGATATTCAATTATTTTACACTGTATCAGTTTTCATGAATACTTTTATATAAGTATTACATACCTACAGACTCCATTAAACTTTAAGACAAATGAGTAATGAGTTCATAATCTAATAGATCAAATTTTTTTTTGCTAATAGATGCTGAACTGAAATATCTGTTGTCTGCATCCAGAGCAATGGACCTAAATGTATTCCAAGGGTCGTCCAACGGAGCAGAGGTAGACTTAAAAGGATTTGGCAGGATGGCCTGAACGCAATTCGGTTAGATTGGCAGGATCATGCCCACAACTGTGAAGAATGGTGGAAGATAGGCAGGCCCAAAATGATATTACATATGAAAAAGAGATAATTATGTCATCAGCACGCCGAAAATGGAACGCAGAAAAAGCTACAAATTGTAGCCTCGATGGCCACAATCTCTGTCAAATAAAGGCCCAAACTTGCATGTAAACATCAATATGTTCGGAACATGTTTTTCGATATATGACGTATCTTTACTTATAATATCATTGTTTGCCCAGCAGTGGAATACTACATACTAGTAAGCTAATAAGAAAAAGTTTAATTGTTCTAGAACAATTTGTAGAGAATTTTAGTTTATGCACTTTGAGATTACACATTATGTAAACACCTTTGTTATGCAAAAAGCAGGTCATGAAAAAACAAGTTATACTTAAATAACATTATATTGTATGTACACCTACCTACAATATTATACAGCAAACAATTTATTATAATATAATACATACTTAATACATTATTTTACCTGCCTGTTGTCAATGGTTGCCAAACCAGGTTGAACTTACAATGCTTTGTCTCAAAACATGAATCCTGAAAACAATACACTCTTTTTCTTCGGGCAGTCGTGTATAAAAACACAGATGTATTTTAAGTATTTTACGGTGTTCTAATTGACTGAATTGTATCATTAAAATTGTTTACAAGCTTTTATTTAGGTAAGTAGGAACTCCATTTGTATGTTAATGGTTCACTTTAGGTAGATATGTGTAGCAAGATTTGAACTAATTCCAGCAGTGAATTTAAATTAGAATGCCAGTTTATAAAAAAAAAACTTTTTACTAGCAAGTCAGGGCTGTGTTTTATAAAACTACAAGTTACAATTTACAAGCGGAAGTCTTTTCTATCAGCTTTTGTTAGAAAGCGAGTTCTGCTTGTACACAACACAGTCATCAACACAATAGGTACTTACTCATGTCAATATTTACTCTGATTACTTAAACTGTGAAAACTTTTAATCAATGAATGCTTTTAAAGAGAAAATAGGGTGTTTGTTTTGTGTAATTTTTTTGATAGATTCTTAATTTAATTACTTACAAGCATTTGTTTAACTTCACAATAATATTCTTATTGAAGTAAGTAAGTACATCATAGTCCCATGAATAATCAGATGATGACCTAGAAATTTGATAAGAGTATCTATGCAGCTTGGATTGGAAATTAAAAGTACCTACAGTCACAGGTACTAGGGTGTGTTAAGAAAAAAACGGGCAAGTGCTAGTCGGACTCGCGCACTGAGGGTTTTGTACAAATTTGTAGGTAAGTATGTAAATAGTTCATCTATCTCGGTAATTGAGTCATGAACTCGGAAGATTTTTCCCGCTTTTTAAAATCATGTTAAGTATAAGTTTAAGTTATCCCATGTTAACAGAGCCCTAAGCAAAATATATATGCAATGTGGGGTTATTTTATATTGGTCAATGACATACCTACTTGATGCAGATAAAAATTTAAGATTTTCAGATTTATCTGATTGGCTCTTATAGCAGACCTACCTTCATACCAAATTTCAAGGTTCTAGGACAACTGGAAATACCTACCCTGTTTTGATTCCACAGGAATTTGTATGGAAACACCTTTTTTATGACTATCTTTTGATTGTGTTGACTTAACAGTCGACTTAGAAGTTTGACACAGACGGACAACAAACTCATCTTATAAGGGTTCTATTTTTCCTTTTGAGGTGCGAAGCTCTAAAGATAGAAAATTTCATTTTTGATACTAACTTTTAATGAACCATCAAGAATTCAGTTAGGGGTTCAATAGGTCTATGTCTAAGTGAACACCCTGTAAAGTATTTATTTGCAAAAAAAAACATTTTCCCACACATTCATTGCCTCAGCTGGTACCTAGAATACCTACAATATGTAAAGGAAAAACTAACCTTACTCAACCTTCTGTTGAAACCTTTGGCTGAACCCTTGACGGTTCATTAAAATGCAACCTGTATAGAATACATATCAAAGAAACCCGACCACTATTGGACGTAGTGACGTAGTCGTATTTGGCTTGCAAGATTTGCCCTAACTTCTGCATTAGAAAAAAGGTATACAACATTGACCTGTCTTTTTATTGAAATCTACTTTTACAAAATAAGTAAACAGCAAGTATCAAAAAATTATCATGGAACAATTGACAATAAGGTGGATCTATGCAGATAAATACATGAATATTTATTAAACATCTAAGACCCAAGAACAAACATTCATATTCATCATACAATCATGTGCCCTGACGGAGTCTGAGACCTGACTGAAATTTAATTACTTATTTTGTATTTATGTATAACTTACTTATTTTTAAAGAGTGTTTTTCTATAAAAAACATGTCAAGATTAAGGTATAGCATACATTGCAGGTTCATTAAAGCTTGTAAAACAGTTTTTATAACAAAAAAATAAAATTAAAACATGGCCAACACAATTAATTCTTTAATAAAACATTTAAAAAATTATAATTCTTTCTTTTGGTTTTGCTGTAGTCTGGAAGAAGTATATTCAAATGAAGCACACTGCAGCTCTACGTAAAACATCCTTGTATAATATCTGTATTATTATGTCTATTGCATACTGTTTTTTAGACCGTTGGAAGTTAGAATTTTATATGTGTCCACCTGAAACAAAACAACATCTAAGTAAGTACATTTATTTCAAAGTTTATTATTTTGTACTAGCAGTTTATTATTTTGTACTAGCTAGTCAGAGATATCAATTATCTAAAGTTCTAAACTTATTTCATGTTGAAAAGGCCAAAAATTTACTAGTCTAGTCTTCAAATGATTGATTAGGTATTTAGTTGTGTTTCTAGGCATCGCAATTAAGCGTTTTCTTCAGAAACTTTCATGGTCAACATTTGCGGTACGCAAACGTTGCATACCTATTGTTATATTGTTATAATGTTAACCATGAATACAAGGCTTTAAGAATTAAATGAAACACAAACCTTTTCCAGTCTGATCAAGTCGAGTCGCACAATGCTCGTTTATTTCTATGTCTGTCAATGTCAACATTAGCATTTGCTTCAAATAACCATGCATTTCACAAGTCGCAACGCAAGTTCATTATGTTTCATTAACTTAGTCACAAAATATTTGCAAAACCATCTTTTATACCACCAACAGCTATCAAATAAAACCTGTCAAAAGCAACCCGTCAAACGCAGAACTTTTTTTTTCTTTAAAAGTGTTGCCAGCGTGGAATTTTCAATTGCCGTGTTTAGTAAGCGAAAATAATGAATCGAGCCGGCGGCGTACAGATCAATGAATTAATTATAAAACATACACATTACACATTATTATTATTGTTTTGATTCGTGTAGCAGTGGAGGCAGAGGTGTTGCATGAAAACATATATTTGCCGCACAGATTAACTGGGGCCTTGGGCAAAGAATAATAAATATCATGGGACAATTGACACCAATTGACCTAGTCCCAAACTAGGCAAAGCCTGGACCATGGGTACTAGACAACGGATAAACATACTTATTTATTTAAATACATGCTTATATACATATTAAACATCCAAGACCCGAGAACAAACATTCGTATTCATCATACAAACATCTGCCTCGACAGGGGATCGAACCCGGGACCTCAAGCTTCGTAGTCAGGGTCTCTAACCACTAGGCGCTCCGGTCGTCAATACTAACGTACTTGGGGGAGGCCTTATGTCCAGCAGTGGACGTCAATCGGCTGACATGATGATGATGACAGATTAACTATTTTTCACTTGTGGTCGCGAGTGAGCAAAGTAATTGTTTTTTTTTTTTTTGTTTTTAGTTTATAAATATGGTCCTCCGCAAAGTAACACCTGATTCAATAAATTAATTATAAAACATTTTTAAATAACTTGTCCATTACAAACGTTTTCGCCTTGTTCGCAAACAAAACATTTCCTGTATTTATTTCTGTATTTTCTGTACAATAAAGCGTTTACTTACTTACTGACAAAACGCCATAATATTGAATAAGTAGCTAAGTCCTCCGTACTTGCAATTGGAAGATCTAACACGACATTCGCATGTATCTCACCAAAAATTTGAATTCGAAAGTTATGAATGGTGTAAACTAACACGACATTGCATTGAAGGAATAAATAATCTAATTTAAAATCTTACCTGTTTTTTATGATTACCGCAAAAAACTACATTCGCCCTGGTACTGGCAACACTGACTGGAACTTTACTTAAAAAACCGTAACGTAGACCGCCCGTAAGATGTTCTCACTACGGTTCTCACGGACGAAAAAGTTAACGTATTCGATGTACATTACACTCGCGATGAATGTTGCGCAAACGCGCCGCGAGAGGCGCTGTCTTGGTTTCCATACTAATTGATAATTTTACGCTAACGCGATCGAGACGTATTTTAGAGCTCGCCGATTACACTAGGGGTAGAGAATTGTTAACGCAAACGCCATCGAGACGTATTTCTTAGCTTGGTCGGCGATTACATTAGGCGCTCTGAGGGTCGAACACGACTTTACGATTGCTGCGTAACGTTATGGTTATCGTATCGAGATCGAGAAACCTCTTACTAAATGTTAGTTCCAAATACGCTCACGGGCGGGCGCTGTTCCAAACGTCATACAAACTCGACAACGTTTGCTATTCGATTTTACGTGACGCAGGTTTCGAAAAGTCGTGCTCGACCCACAGGCCTCATCTCAAAATGAGAGGGCTTGTGAGACATATTCAGGGATCATAAAACGCAAGCAAAATCGATTGAAATGGAGGTATGAACAAACACTTCACCCTTAGCATTTCAATGAATTTTTCTCGCATATTGCTGTATATCAATTCCCACGCGGCCCCAGTTTGGATTGAGAACTTCACACACTATTGACTTGCCTTGCATTAGTGTGCAGGTTTGTTCACGATGTTTCCCTTCAGGGACAATTCCGAAAACCCAGAAGAGCGAGCCGACAAGAATAAAAAGGAAATTTTATCTCCAATCTGACTGATCACGGGTTTAGACAATCAAAATAAATTACGTATTTAGTTATTGTCTCTTATGCGTGTTAATTTCAAACATTAAATTATTTAAGAGAGCGCGTGAGAAAGTTTTTTATATTATTGCACAAAAATGTCACATTAATTTGATGCGAGTTGTGTTGTGAGTTTGAGATATCGTTGACGGACACCCAGCTGAACATTTGCATAATTTTAATGTGCAGATTGTGTAATTTTGTCGTTATGCTCAGAATGATTAAAATTATAATGGCCCGTCCACAGTTTTTGATAAAAAATGTTAATAAGTTTGAAAGTCAACAATCGCATTCCTACACCTGTGTGCGTTACGAACGTGGTTATCTTGTCTCACTTTCTTAAATCAAAGTATGGTAATGTTTATCTTCTAGAGAATCTTTCTTAACCTTTTCCAATGCCTGACCGGGACCCTACGAGACCCTAATCTACGGATACGGATGGCGATACGATAACGTTACTACTCGATTCTTCGTGAAAACTCATGCTAGAGCTAATTGAGAAAAATTAAGCGTTCATTTTTGTGATTAACAATGTCATTTTGTAATTAATGCTCTATTTTTAACTGACTTCAAAAAAAAGGAGGAGGTTCTCAATTCGTCAGGATTTTTATTTTTTATTTTTATGGTTCCGTACCTCAAAAGGAAAAAAACGGAACCCTTATAGGATCACTTTGTTGTCTGTCTGTCTGTCTGTCTGTCAAGACCCTTTTTCTCTGGAACGCGTGGAGGTAGCATGCCGAAATTAATATCAAATACTCAAGCCTGCGGTCGCTTGAAGCTGTGAAAAAATTCTAAGTCAACGCAATCAAAAGATACAGTCATTAAAAAGGCTATTTCCATACAAATTGCCGAAATCCAAAAACCTAAAGGGTACCTATTTACTTCCAGTTGTCCTAGAAACTTGACATTTGGTATTTGGTACTCACAAAAGTGTCAAAATCTTAAGTTTTTATGTCTGTCTGTAGATTTCGCAGACCAATGTAAGTTGACCCCACACTGCGTTCATTTTGCTTAGGAGCAGGGCTCTGCTAACACTGGACTTCTTAAAACACTAGGGAAAAGCGTTAAAATCTTTCTACGGAACCCTCGTGCGCAAGTCCGACTTGCATTTGTCCGGTTTTTTTTATGTGTGTTCCCCGATTATATAATATGCTAAATAACCGAGCTT
Organism: Clepsis dumicolana; assembly: GCA_963691665.1. Classification (NCBI taxonomy): domain Eukaryota; kingdom Metazoa; phylum Arthropoda; class Insecta; order Lepidoptera; family Tortricidae; genus Clepsis; species Clepsis dumicolana. The sequence goes on along the minus strand of OY829520.1, from coordinate 9,414,484 downwards.
ATTTCTGCTGGTTCGCCCCCGTAGAAGAACAAAGAGCAGACTATTAGTTCCCTATTCAGTAGCGTTTTCAGAAAATCTCTTTCTAACTCAATGTCAACGTTTGTATCTCTAACAGTGGTGTAAGGCTGTTCATTGCTGTCATTCAGTTAGTCGCTGATTTGACGGTACCCTAAACTGGCAGCACTGCGATTTCATGGATAAATTAACGTGATAGTTGTTTTACAACACTTTTTGCTTAGTTCATTATTTTGTTTACTTCCTTTTACTCCTGTTTGAAGCTCTATTTAATCCAAATCAGTCTAAAGAGCGAAACTAAAGACCAAATGATAGGCTATAGCCTATCGCAAAGACAGTAAAACTATCATGGCATGCAACGGTCTAGAAATTAAACGGTATAAACGAAAAAAAAAAGTTGACCTACTTTACTTAGCTTTTATTTTTAGAGCTAGAGTTAGATTGTCATTTTAGTTTCTATTATTTCAACTGGATTTTATAAATCTTATTTTGTTGCGTAGTTTTTAATACCTAATCGATTGCTTCTGATTATCCAATCTATTTCAGAAAAGAAGGGAACTGTTGAATCGGTACCTAATTAGAAATTATTGTTAATACGTGTGTATTGACTAAATACGTTATGTATTTGTATGTGTCTAGAAAGGTAATAGGTAGGTACCTACAGGTACATGTTTAGTAATTATTCGACTTTCAAATAGTAATGCTATACTAAAGTTAATTGCCTTTCTATACCTTACCTTTGCCAAGACAAACATGCTCCAAATAAGAGCATGATAGAACTTACATCACAGCTTTTTGTACCGTACGATATGGACCGAACACTTCCGTACATAGTCTTTTCTTTATTTATGTCATAACGCCCTCAATTATTTGCTTTATTTCCTTACTTTCAAACAAAATGATTGACATAGCGGTGTTGGATGCCGACATTTCTGGTGCTGTCTATCTCCGATCATCAGAGATAAGAAGTTTTCTTATGTCATTATGTGCATGGGCGAGGTTACACGTGTTGCGATACATATTTGCGATACAGTTAAACACTCACTGAAACATGAATACACAGAAACAAAAACAGAAAAATATAGCTAACCCCGTTAATCGAACCTGGATCCTTGATATTCCGTGTCATGTGCCATTGCCGTTTCACCAAAGTTAGCAATGGCCAAGGATATTGAATTTTTACATGTAAGTATTAGGTAAAATGTCAGATCGTAAAAAAAAATTGGAGAAAAATACAAGAAGATAGTCCAGTACTATCATGAATAGCCTTGTCAACGGGTTGTTATTCTCGAAGGTTATTCACGGCTGTTTTTAGCGTCGATGTGTCAAAGTAGATGTCTATAATAGTATAGACATAGTAGAAAAACCTTTCCTTCGAGCCAGACAAAAAACAATCTTATAACAATAATGTCATAAACATTTCGGTGCGGAAACAGCTGAAAGCAAAGCTGCCACCTTAGAGAGTAAAAAAAACCCTGGGTTCCAATTTTACAAATTACATCCTTGAAAATTTAGAATGACTGTGTTGAATTCGAAATAGACTCGAGTAGGAGGAAAATACAGAAATCGTTATCACAATCAGTTAAAAAAATTATTCGTTCAGTACTTTTTGTAGCAATACTAGTATTTAGATTTAAAACACCAATTTTGAATAGTACCTATTTTATTTGTACAAGGGGTATGCAAAATCGGGCCCCTGCACTTAGGTTCTCAGAGAGTGGTCGTTTTATCGCAGTGGTTCGGCAGCACGCAGCTCTACCAAAATTAACTACATTAATATTACAACTCGCATTAGAGCATGTGATCAAAGTTCGACTAATTAGAACGCAGAAGCAGACGCATTAGCCGAAATTGGCATGAATGATAATTGATAATTCCGCTACATCTTCACATTGCATTGACATCCTGGCTGAATTATCAGCGGATTTAAAGCAGCGCTTCGATGGATGTTTCATTATTTTTTTTGTATCTCACCAGGCCGTGTAATAAAATTAATCACATGAAATATTTCAGTGGCTTTGATAGCCGATAATTATTACGACTTCCTTGCTTAATTACCTTGATACATGCTTTAGCCATACTCATATCTTTTTATTCCATTGCAATTGACACAAAAATTATGCACTAGAACAAGTCTTAAATTAATACATGTTTGATTAGGTAGGTTGTTGCTGACTACACCGTTACATGCAGGTATTTGCTCATCCTTTCACTTGACCAATACATTCTCAAAATAGTGTTATTAAATTCAATTAAGAACCTACCTTAATAGGTAACTTGGTCATCAAATGCAAACCGAATTTGTCTGCAATTTAAACCGGTTTTTATTTTTGGAGACAGTTAAGTAATGGCCTAATGGGTGCCTTTAAAAAAGCCAAAGCTTAAAACCGGTTTGAATTGCTTCAGATAATATAATTACCTAAGTGTTTACGCTTCTTCTGATCGACTGTTACAGTGGCTACCAAATGGGACCTAAGACTCGCGTTGTTGAGTGTATAGAGCTTCTCTTCTAAGCATTTTTCTAGACTTACCCTACTAGTCTATGCCATATGCTAAGTTCCGTAACTGCCCTGGCTACTGTACTCACTGGAACACAACAATGCAAGCACTACTGCATAAGGGATAAGATAAAAAAAACCTCTTGTGCCATGTACGGACATGGCACAAGAGGTTTTTTTTATCTTATCCCTCTAGAGTGGCAACACATCTGCAATTCTTCTGGTGTTTATGCCAGCGGTGATCATTTACCACCAGGTGACCCACTTCCTAGTTGCTATTTCTTTTTCTATAAAAAATGTAGTGAACTTATCGACTTAACCCTGCTCGCATTGCATCCGAAACCGGACCCACTTTTTGTGCCAATTAGGATTTTTTCGCAACTCGTAAACAAAGTTACGTAGCTTTCTCGTGATTCATACTTACGATGCACAATTGAGATGACTCGCGCCTTAGCGCTTTAATAGTGTAAATTACTCAAAATAAGTTGGCTAAATGATTAATGCTACACACTCAAAGGAAACTGAATTGCCAAAGGCTATCATATTAAAAGAAGTCGGTATTTGGTGTAGGGTACAGTCAGTAGCAATAGTTGCTAAGCAACCGAAGCGCTCACAATGATCTGCACAAGCTCTTATGTCTATAACAATAGAGCCGTGCTTAGATCATTGTGAGCGCTTCGGTTGTTTAGCAACTATTGCTGCTGACTACGATCCAAGATTAAGAAAGCATTTTAGCCAAATATCTTTGCAAATTAAGCTATTTCCATGGCAATTAAAAAGCTCTTAATAAAACATCTAGATTACAAACACATCTATTAACAACTGCTCTACTTTAATCAAGTCATCGACATAACGAGCATACCTCCGCTTACAAATAGATAGAATCGATGTAAATTACATACGAATGCGAATACCGAGCGGTCATGGTACTAACAATAACATTATAGCAACACCATGTAAATATAAGTATATGTATAGTTATGAGGTAGCATAATCTATACATATAATAAAATCGTAGACCCGGCGCGTCTGTACATTGAAGATATTTGCCAAAAAAAAATTTGGGTCTCGTGGAATAATTAACAGAACACAAAACAGATTTTTTTGTCTGTTTGTCTGTTTATCTGTTTGTCTGTTTGTCTGTTTGTATGTTTGTTTGTGGAGGCAACACGCAAAAACCACTGGACAGATTGGAATGAAATTTGACATGGTAATAGTTTACAACCAGGAATAATACATAGAATACTTTTTATCCCGTTTTATTTCATGTTTTTTACCTTAATTATTGTTTAAATTTACTTAAGTACATATTTTTTCATATTTTTTCACACCATTGTTTTTTTTTTCATTATAGACCATGGACACATTCAGCCAAATCGGTGGCTGTATGTAGGCGTTCTATTCGAAATTTAACTTTTTTATCAATGTTTTAAATAGCTTGGTAGTATTAAAAAGAAAAATACACTTCTTAATAAAAAAAACCGGCGGGACTATGTAAATAACAATAACGCACTAAGTTTCGATTTATTTAAAGCTATGTAAATGATATTAATATAATAGCTTTCAGTAACAAAATCGTGATCATTTGTTGTATTGGAGTCCACCATGATGAAAATAAGAGGAGAACTAACCATAAACTAAAGCAAACTTAGTATAAATTTCAATGGAAAATTTTTAGTCGTTGTGAAACTATTATAAAATAGGGGTAAGGAAATGAATGAATTTAGTCAGTTATTGAGTATACAATTAAGTAAAATATATTAATAATGACTCAGATATTGTATTGTATTGTATTGTAATATTTTGCAATAAATAATATTTAAGACACTGCCACAATTAAAGTAACAACAATGTCAGTTTTGGCTCGCTGTATTATAAGAGTTAATTAATAATTAGAAAATCCTTATTTCCTCTTAATGTTTAAGAAAAAATCTTTATCTGCCACGGCTAGAATAGCAATTGCTAGACTCGTACTTTGATTGTTTGATTAGTTACTTTGATTGAAGATTTCTTTTCTTGTGATTTTACGAATGTAATCATTTGAGTATAGAAAATGAACCGGACTATTTGAGAGTTGTGGTATGCAAATCGTATTTCAAGTTTTTCAAGAGAGTATGGAATATAGAGAAAGTTCATTATTTCAGATTTGGAAGATGGTTATAGTCTCACTAGAAAGAAAACTGGTACGTACATTTAATACAATATTAAACACAATATATAGGATTAGGAATTATGATCCCCAATAAAGGAAATTTACTGCTGGTGCTAGAGACTTGAAATTTGGCATACATGTACCTAGAGTATCATAGAGGTCTATGGTGTACTAAGGAAGGATTTTTCGAAATTGTCACGGGATAGAGAATAAATTAGATTTATATTTTCTAATCAAAGTGACTCTATCTCCGTAACTATAATTATCAGATATTTCAATTTTGGCATGCAAGTAGGTAACAATAATAGCTAAAACAGTCTTCATGATTTTCCGAAATTTCCACGGGATAAAGACCTAATAGTATTATTTTCATTATAACTGACTAGCGGATATAGAGACTTGAAAGTTTAACAGATATATTTCTTAAGGATCTTAGAGGTGTACTAAGACGGGATTTTTCGAAATTCCCACGGGATAGGGAATTACCTAAACTTCGTTTCTTTCTTTTTTGTAGAGGGGTCTGAAACTTTCACCAATAGAAAATTACACTATCCCTGATTGACATAGGCTACTCTTTCTCCGGGAAAATGCAAAATTCCCGCGGAATATAAATAAGTGAATTCAACTTCGAGATAGAAGTAGCCTATGTCAATCAGAATAAACAGTGTAGGTAACTTTCAATTAGCGAAAAGATTTTTTTGATCGGTCGAAAAATTCACTTATTTTTATCCCCAGGGAGTTTTTCATTTTCCCGAGGAAAAATAGGTAGCCAATATCAGTCAAGAACTTTCTATTAGTGAAAGTTTTTTTATTAAATCGATCTAAAGAGTTAAAATGCAAAATTCCCTCGAGATAGAAATAACTGAATCCAATTTCGGGACTGATTTAAAAAAAATCACTAATAGGATGCTACAGTCTCTGATTGACATTTAAGAGTTTTTAAAATATTTAGGACTGTCCCGCGGGAACTTTATGCACTTTTTCGGGATAAAGTAACCTAATGTCAATCAGAAACAGTGTAGCTTTCTATTAGTGAAAGATTTTTTAATGGTATCTAATTGTATAATTTACTTATTTCTATCCCCCGGGGAATTTTTGCAAAAGTAGGTAGTAATGTCAGACAAGAACTGTATGTGGAATGTTAATGGTGTATAGTAGTTTTCAATATTTAATTAAGGTGGTTCCATTGGGTTCACAGACAAAAAAACAGCAAATCACCATCTTCCGTTAAAAACCAGTATTTGTATTAGGTGCTTACGTTATTGTCTACGCGTACGAAGTCGCGGGCAAAAGCTAGTAATGACTATAATGATATTAATGATTGTTTTGTTACGACCGCCGCGAGCCGCCATGTTACGCGCACATAACAGTATAAAATTTCTTCGCATTATATTCTCAAATTCATAGAAAGTTCGTTAGGCAGGTTGAATTATGCAGTAATTTATAACTCAAGCCAACTAAGCGGTTATCTAATGCGCGGACATATTGTAAATATGCTGTAATTTAAATCATAAAAAAAAACATTTTGGTTTTGCCAATTTCCCTTGAATAAATTTGAGATATTCGTTGAATTATAACTTTGTAGGTAAGTGTAAAAGTCCCGGATGCAAGATTTCACCTAAAAAATGCGGAGTCAATAGGCTTCTTAAGATGCTTCTTGGCAACGAAGAGTGTAGCGAGTGAGCGTTGATACTTGTAGTTATGTTGTATGTGTGAATTAAACTGCACTAATTAATTAATAATTAGTTTATTATTAACACGCGTACAACTGACAATGCAAATCAAGTTAGAGAGAGAGGGCAGTCATGAACGAGGGAGTAAACAACATCCACCATTACGTTTCATTCCTCACAAGTTACAAATTGAACTCTTAGTAAAATTAATGGAATTAATTGAAAGTAGGATAGTCATCAAATCCGTTACATAATCAGCGTCCATTATAACCTTAAGTCTTCTCTAATCAACATTATTTTTTTAACAGAGATTCCGAAGTATATATAGGCTTAATTGCCTAACGCGCAGTGCGGTGATGACGGTGCTCGCTACCCTCATTCGTCATCTCTTTTGTGAAACGGTATAAGATGGTGCAAAAAAGAGATGGTGAATACGATAGGCGAGCACGCATTAGACAAATAAGCCTACCACGAGCCTACTGGTGTGATAGTTTGTTTGGTGATATAAGTCCATATCCATTAATCATTATGCGCAGAGCAGATGGCACAATTTCATAAATTCACGACATTGATCTCGATGCCATTGAGAATTCACCCACAGACCGACATCGATGTGGCAGCGACGCAGCCATAACCCGAACTCATCTGGTTAAATTTATCGTCAATATTGCAGAGAGGTATTGCCAACCTTCTATAGAAACCACCCCTCAAAGTAGCAGCATCGCCGAGCATGCATTTTATTTTATTTAGTGTAAGATTTGTGAACCTTTATGATTTTTTTTTAACTTTCAGTGTTGTCTCTATTTCACATCGATCTAAAGTCTCGCTACGAAGGGGTAACCTGGTTGTATAAAAAAAAACAAAATATGCTCTATAATCTAGTCTACATGCTAGTTCTTGCCATGTTTTTGAAAGCTGTCCGTCTGGAGAATTTAGACTTACACTAGCTTATGCCCCGCGGCTTTGCCCCCGTGAAATATTTCAAAATGGTCTAGTTCCCTATCCCGTGGGAATTTCGAAAAATCCCTTCTTAGTGCACCTCTAGGATACTCAAAGTACATGTGTGCCAAATTTCAAGTCTCTAGGTAAAGTGGTTTAGGCTGTGCGTTGTCTATCAGTCAGTCAGTCAGTCACGGTACTGTTTTATAGGTATAGACTAGAGATTGCAGGCTACATAGTAGGTATATAAATTTATTTGTTTACGACAAAATAGCAAAGAGCAACTTTCCTAAATACACAATGTACCCGACGAACAAGTTTCGGGAAAGTGGGTCGCTCCTTCGGTACCTTTTCTCCAATCAATGCAAAACACTCGCATTCGTACTTGTATGTTGCGATAACATCTGAGATGCAACGATTAGTTTTAATGTTAGTGGTTCTAGTGCACGATAAGAAATGTCTGTTCTATTTAAACTAAGTAGCCAGTTAAATTACTAACCGTTTGTTATGTAACAGCGCATAACGCGCCAAGCGGATTCTTACAAAGTGATACTTTCGCGCTGAATAACAAAATATAGAATTACTATTTGGCACCATTCAAGAGGTCCAGTAGGTAGGTACTACAGTTGTGCAAAATTGCTGTCGTAATATTTACCTTCATATGTTCGAGTAGTGGAATACTAAAGGAAGGTACAATAGGTAGATGCAATAAATACCTAAACAAATATAAGCTGTCAGCTGCAGAACAGGTACGTTAGGTTAGGTTTTTTGTGGCTCAGGGGCATTGATCTTTCTAACTTAGATAATATACATTTCCGAACAAAGTCCCCTACAAAAATTACCGAATTTGAGTGTATTAAATTAGACACCACCTAGACAAATGAATTGCAGAATACGTCACGAAATTTAAACTTACCTAGTATTTCCTTATTTACAGTAGAATATAGGTAGAGAAAATAAAACCCCTGTTTTTACCACGCTACGGTTTATGCACACGGAAGTAAGCATTTACTAGGAGTATGTATGTATGACAACTATGTGTCCTACCACACATTGACAACCGGTCCTGCCACACCCTTGTTAATCATTTTTTAATTGAAGCCCTCGTACATATTTCCTTCTCCAGTCTCATAATTAATATGTAACACATTATGTAAGGTTGTCACATGTAATGAGTAAGACGCATACCGGTACAAAGTTACATTGCATAAAAGTAGAGTCTGACCAATGATCATGCAATGCAATACTTAATGAAATATTTTTACCTCGGCAAATCACTATTAAAGTCCCCTAAACCTAATAGAGTTGCCTTAACTAAAACCTAATTTAAACTGTATTTGTAGATAATAAAGGTAGATAATCATCTGATAGCTGGTCATGTACAGTCAACCACATTTTTCGCCTGTCGGTTACAGTACAAACAATTTTTGTGGATATCAATACGTGACCACAACATTTGTACATTCAGCATGCGTGTTTAATTCGATTATGTGACAGCGACATTTAAAGCAATACAGCCGGACCTATGATATGAGGTGGAATGACAATTTAATTTTGTAATGTCAAGTCAAGTCATTCAAATTGTAAGGTAGCTTGGGTAATTCTTAAGATTTTCATTCTCCTGGCGCCACTTATTTCAACAAATTTCGACCTAATCACAATCAAATTGACCGAAACGGATGCATGCCTACCTATTCAATAAATAGTGCTCATATAAAAACATATCTTCAAAGATTCCTACAACAAACGATCGTATTATCGCACGTCTTCCGCAATGCGAAAATCGTAACATTCGTACAATGCTGTACAATGTAGCAATAAATAGCAAAAATTAAACGATGGTGCCACTTTTTTCGTATCTGTCAGATTATTGACGTACATTCTAATATGCCAACAATTCTGTATGAAAAAAAATCTGTTCCCTTTTCATCCGTTTTCTACTCTTTGTTGTCTCACTGTAAGTCTGTAACCAAGTCTTCGGTCCAATCCAAACATTAAACGCTATGTCGGTATTTTTTACTTTTATCAAGACTGCGTCAGCCAAAGTAGCCCGTTGAACTCTTATCACCGCAGGAGGCAAATACCTACACGTTCTAAACGGCTTGAAATGAAGTTACATGACGAGTGATCACAGTTTGATTGCTTAATTCCCTCTTACTGGAATTTTGCGCTTCGCGAGTCTGAATGGCAATCAATTGTAGAATAGAATACGGTACTAATTTATTAACACTTAGGACTCGTAATGTGAACTACGCTCCTGTATCTTTATCTTTGTACCTATATTCAATCCAATAAAAAATAGTGAAAACCGTGAAATCAACACGCACACACGTGCTCGATACTTCACACTTTTTTTTGTTAAAATTTTGTCCATAAGTTTCCGAAACAAACGATGACTGGGTCGACGTGTATTGCGCGCGTTCACACGTGGGTGTAAAATTGGCGTTACATCGTATGTTCAACTTTACTACACAAAGTAGAGTGAAAGTGACGTCAGCGATTTGTCGGCAACAATATGAGGTCATAATGAAGGCGAAGAATTTCACTTTGCATTTTCTTGGCATAAAGTTCAAAGTATATTTTCATTTCAATGTAACAATAAGATTTCGTGAATTTTTCACAAAACTGATTGCGGTTGACTTTACAACAATCGAACAACGACGCTCTTTACTGAATCAAAATCTATCATTATTCGTAGCACAAATCCAACAACAGGAACGTAAACAATCGCATACCTATCAATCACTATTAGATCATAAAGACATCACGCTGTCAAACATACAACATCGTCAAACATACAATACACCTTACATAAAGTATTAGAATGCAAAATGTGAACTTAATAAGGGTATTTTAAATGAAGTATTTGGGGCACGCGATCAAACTCAGAATACAATGGACAACTTGTGCAATGAATGCTACAGTTGCCTGACGGATGAAAAGAAGTGGCAGATCATATAACAACAATGCTTCTATCGTATTGCCAAAATAAACCACAAATAAAACTTCCGTGGGTTTGGTAACGTTGGATCATAAATAAGATTGCTCTTGTCTAGACGAAGTTTTGTTTCGCTATTAGGAAGCTTAAATGGCTGCGAAGTTATACTTAAGTAGGAACTGTAGTTAAAATGGTTACTGACCTATGAAATCGTTACCAGAACCCTCTTGTTGCAGACGTTAACTTTACTACAAGTCCGAGCTACATAGGAACAGTCAGCAGCAGAGGTAGCTAACTAGCTAAGCAACCGAAGCTGTCACAATGATCTCAATGAAGCTCTTATATGTCTTTAACAATAGAGCCGTGCTTAGATCATTGTGAACGCGTCGGTCGCTCGGCTACTTCTGCTGCTGACTGTATGACTGCTACGAAAATTTTGCAAGTAAATGACTACATACTTGCATTATCCACATAGCCTGTCAGGCTGTCACTAAGGGCCATAATCACAGAGGTCAAATCAAAGCATTCGCGCTAAAAGTGCTGCTTATAAAATAAAATAAAATGCGTTTATTTCGGACAACAGAAACTAAAGCCTAAAGTTTTATGGCCTAGCACTAAGCAGCAGAAATATGAAGTCGGTGCGGTGCGAGCGGAATAATCTTTGAATGAAGCACCGACTTCATATTTCTGCTGCTTAGTGCTAGGCCATAAAACTTTAGGCTTTAGTTTCTGTTGTCCGAAATAAACGCATTTTATTTTATTTTATTTATTTATCGTTATTTTAGAGGATTATTTTACATTTTTTTTCTAAGGTTTTTTTTTGAAGGCGGTTTTACTTTTTTGTTAAAAGATTTTTATTTCACAATTTTGCGTTGTTTTAACATTTCCAGAATTGTCCTCCAACTCCTAACCGTTAAGGAGTTGTACCTTCGATCATCAGCTCATCAACATGAAATGATGACTAATACCGGACGCAAATACTTGAATAGCCTTAGAAAATATATGAAACACATGATACGTGCCTTTAAAATTTGAGGGTTGCCCTCGATTTCCCTGAGATCCCATCATCAGATCATGACTTGGTGACAGTGGGACCACCTCAGAAGTATACCCTTTCGAATAATGATTTAACATTTTAGAATTATCCTCCAACTCCTAACCGCTAAGGAGTTATACCTTCCATCATCAGCTCATCATCATGAGATGATGACTACCAGACGCAAATACTTGAATAACCTTAGAAAATATATTAAACACATAGTACGTGCCTGTAAAATTTGAGGGTTGCCCTCGATTTCCCTGGGATCCCATCATCAGATCATGACTTGGTGACAATGGGACCACCTCAGGAGTATACCCTTTCGAATAAAAAAAGAATTTTGAAAATCGGTCTACAATTTGACGGAGTAATCGATGTGCATAAATTAAAAAAATAAAAAATACATACAGTGGAACGTAGAACCTCCTCCTTTTTTGAAGTCGGTTAAAAATAATATGCAAGAGTAATTGTGGTTGTTCATCACTTCATTCAGTCTTTGACTAACAACTTGCGTTAGTAATAATTGAAAACTGAAAGTGCTACGAAGATTGCAATCTTTAACAAATTGTAATATGTTGCTCGGTTGAATGTAGCAAGTCATGTTTATGCATTTGTTACACTTTTGTGCGTCTAAAATTGCAATGATATAATAAGCATAATAAGTAAATTGTTCTCTCATAATAATTATATCATAAATTCATAAGTCATAATGATTTCTTTAACCAAAAAATATTAATTCACTGTCATAGGTACTTACACACTAAAAGGCTAGTACGACAAAATACCATTTACAATTCTCATATAAATAATGGTATAATAATAATTATGGTACATGCTGCAGAATGACACATTTGTCAAGCAAAGGAATATCTGAACTAGAACACAGAATTGTACAAGTACCTAACAAAGATATAATTTGCCGTAGGTAATGACTAGGTAAACAATAGATTCAGATAAGTACTATAGACTATCAGCGTATGGCAATGGCAAGCTCTAATTTGTTCGTCATATTACGAAATATAACGACCTGACTTCGCTAAATTGATACCCGTTTTATCTAGGCATGCCTTTTACAAAAAATAACGCATTACCTAATTCACTTGTCTAGTTCAATTTTGTTTTTATTTTTTGTGCAACAGTATCTGTAGGAGCAAAGGCTTTCACCAGGAAGGGATTGTGTATCGGATGTAACAATAAGCAATCAATTTGTTAACAATTGAAGAGCGTTTAGGCGTGCCGGGAAGTTAAACTTTCAGCCTTTTATAACATTATCCTGTCATTGTCGATAATGAGAATCGAAATGTGAGGTGATGGAGCTTGCCGAAGTAATCTGAGATAGCGGCGTAAACAGAGGTTACTATGATTGTAAATGTTATGTTGTGCGATGCGACCGAGCGGAAAACGCCCGCTTGGCTGTCCAAGATACTGTTGGAAGTTCAAAAGGTCCATAGCTCGTGTTATTTACATCGGCAGACTATCCCCATGGACGACGCTTTATTTCACCAAGCCAAATAGATGGGATAGAGGCCGAACGCTGTCTGCTCTCCCTTGGACCCCCAGTCCCCCAGGGGTCCAGTTGGACCACTTTGGGAATCACTGCTTTATATCCATCTTTTATAGTAGGTACCTATCGAGCGATGTTCTCTGTTACCTCGAATGATTCATAGATTCACATTCTGTGCAATCGTGTTTAGTTTTTCTGTCAATTATCGTACGTGCCCACGATTGTCGACATATCGGTATGTGTCACTTTTAAACCCCATTCATTAATTTAAGTTTATTGTCACTATTCAGGGACTTGTATTTCTTATATACCTAGGCTAACAGAGTAGGAACAATCAGCCTATTTAGGTAAGATTTGACTTTAACATACCTATAAGTAAAATAAAAATAAAATGTAATCAACAACAATACAAATACATATTTTTACAAGCTTTTATGTAATTATATGTTTTGGAGTCAAACCTTATGTTATGTCTCTTCTACACTAGAACAGTAAAGGTTTGGAGATGTTAATTTGTTAAGTTAACATGCGATTTCCCTTCTGCCAAAAATTTCACATTAAGTCTATGCAAACTGCACAGGGTCTGTTGATTGTGTGCTTGTTTTTGGTATTTGTGTGACGTACCTAACAAACTACGTACGTGAACGTAACAAATTCAGACATGAGCATAGACGTGTGCAGAGGCCCGAGTACGAATATTTGAAACCTGCGTAACGTAATCGAGTAGTAAACGTTATCGAGAAATTTGTATGACGTTTGGAGCAGCGTCGCCCGTGAGCGTATTTGGAACTAAAATTAAGTATGAGGTTACTCGTTTCGATACGATAACGTATCGTTACGCAGGATTCGAAAACTTCGTGCTCGGCCTACTGTACGTGTGTATCTCGCCCGTCTCGTCCTCCTCGAAAAGTGGCAGAAAAATTATAGTGCATATAGATATGCCAAAGGCGCCTCCCGTCTGTCTGTTTTATGCCTCTACAGGATATGGATATGACATGACCCATCATAGAGTGGATGTAGTAGCGTTAAGTAGTGACAGCCACAATGGCGTACAAAATTTACTAGTAAAACCTTGTGGTCCGGCGATGTAGATTTGTAGAGGAGTGAATTTTCACCACTTTCAGTGTTTGCGCCGACGTAAAACTTGTCATAAAAATAACCTAACCAACTTAGAAAAGCTGAAAAACCAAGACGCTTCCGTTTCAACGTTCAATATCTCAAAAACGGCTGAACCGATTTTTATGAAACTTAGCTGAGAACCATCTCGATCAAACTAGTTTCCGACCAAAAAAAGCCGCATCTAAATCAGTTCACCCGTTTAGGAGCTACGATGCCACAGATACCTAGATTCACATAGGTCAAACTTTTTTACAAAAACCTAATTATAAATTACACAAATAATTTAAATTGAAAAAAAAAAAGAAACAAATGTTACTTCATTCAAGTACGCGCGCGCGTTTCATACCAACGACGTCGAAAGTGCAAGTGACTGCGTCCAGGCCGCGCCGACGCAAGATTTATCGTTGCACTTTCCATAATGCACGCGTGATCTGTCTTTGTACACAGAGCTTCGCTTGTTACGTTCTTCATTTGTTAAGTGTAATGTGTTTTTGTCTAATAGTAGTTTTGTGTGATTATTATTTGTCGTAATTGTTTTTTTTGTGAAAACAAGAACGAACGCTGACTTCTTTTATACGATAAGGTACAAAGCAAACGAGCAAGTGGATCATATGATGATAAGTGATCATCATTGCCCATAGACACCCGCAACCCCGGGGGGTTTGCAGATGCGTTGCCAATCTAGAGGGCTAATAAGATGAAATGCCTCTAGTGCCAGTGATTTCCTCGGCTGTCTTACTCTCCACACCGGAACACAATAGTGGAATCACTGCTGCTTAGCGGCAAGATTAGCGAGTAAGATGGTGGTAGCGATCCGGACGGACCTCGCACAAGGTCCTACCACACGCATAGTGATCGAAGGAAATGTGGTCTCAGAGGAAGGACTATGAATTATTTCGAAACATGTCACTCTTTACTCGACTGTCCTCTATTCTGTCATCTACCCACGGCTTCGTAAAATCAGCCCCACGGTTATTCGAGTCCCGAGACTCGCCGATGGCATTTTTTCTAGTTCCCTTCTTACTCCTTCATAATTCTGAATTATGAATAAAAAGAAGAAGAAGAATTATGAAGAAGGGATATGGATAAACGAGTGCAAGGAGTTATGGCTGCCGGTCTTACGCACTTTTCTGCTCTTCAGCGATGATTTGAGCTTTCTAGGTCCAAATGGCTTAATGAGATAAAATTCCACTCCTGCCTTTTCACACCCTCAAGGACAGAATTTTTAAAACTGGAGGAACACGTGTCCTTTTATTTATATTGAAGAGTATGTACAAAGTAAGTACTAAAATTCAAATAAAAAAAATATTTGAGATCTTTATTGAAAACCAAAAAATAGTACAACGAAATTACAGAAAACAGGTATGGTAGACAATGGGAGGTCTTATCGCTTAAAAGCGATCTCTTACAGACAACCAAAATACAGAAACCAAGATGAAGAGGCTAATTCAGGTGGCAGAAATTAACAGAAAGGAGAAACGTAAATTTAACGTAACAATTTAAGTTAAATTAGTACAGCTAGGTGCTCACTAAATATCAAATCTACTCCCTACCTACTCAACAGCCGATTGACCGAAGACACCTGTTCCAATAAGTGCAATAAAATTGCGATTGGTTGCATGTGACGCAACTTGAAACACTTCCGACCGCATTGCCTCACTGCTGGGTTCGGAAGCTCGATCCCATTATTTCAGCCCACAGCCACAGTGAAAGGGTCCTCCGATACACTTTTACCCTCGCGTCGACCACGCCGCGCCGGGTGCACGCCTCCACCTCTCTTATAAATTCGGTGAAGACACTACGCTTTGACATTACGAATTCGGCGGTTGTCCCATCCAGCCGTCCGCAGACGCGTGGTGTGTTGTGCCAGTGATTTAGTTTCCAACACGCAACGAGCATAACAAACAAATCGAAATGAAACTCACGGTGAGTGTGTGAAGTGATAAGCGATTAAAGTGCGTTCTGGTTCTGGGAGATAAAATTAGATCGGGAGTTTCTATTGCAGTGCTTAGAAATCTGTAAACCACTGCGGATCACGATGTGTTTTTAATTGGAGCAATTAATTACTCCACGAGTGTGCAAAGATATGAGTTTTTATTATGTATAGTTATTAGTTGTTATTGTTCTAATAAAAGATTGACATGTGAGTTGTTAGATTAAATTTAAAGGGAACAATGTGATATATTTGAACCTGAAGTAAAAGCGGTAAAAGTGAAATGAAATTTATGGCTGCCTATAAAAGTTTTTAATCTGTTGGAAGTGTCATGCGGGTCGCTGCGGCCGGCGCCGGCGCATCAGCGCAACCGCAGCGGTTTCGTTTTTTTTTCTAAAACTCGTTTCGGGTTTCCCTAGCCTATTTGCATGAACGAAAGTGAAAATTAGATTAATATTAATAATATATAAGCTGTAGTGCGTGCGTTGCGTTAATGACCTCTAGTGGCGATATATCTTTTACTTGTGCGGCATAATTGTAAAAGCGACTTTTTCTTACATTCCAGATCACGTTCATCGCTCTGCTGAGCATTGCGACTACCTGGGCTGAGAAAGAAAAGAAGAAAGAAGATGCGAAAGACAAAAGAGAAGCTGCCTTGGGATACCCTACATCGTCACACAGTTACCAAACTCCGTCGCTAGGCAACGAGGGTGCTAGTGCCATCAGCATCGGAGCAGGCTACAGCGTCGGCGGAGCCAAGCCCAGCTACTCTAGCTATGAGGGTCAAGGATTCACCGGGTCACACTCGCTCTCGTCCGAGAGCCTTCCGTCCAGCGGCCACGCGACCATTCAGCTCCCGCCCATCACACTGCAGCCCACCCACGGCAATATAGTAGGAAGCGATCTGTCTCAACTGATGAGTCAGCTACAACAAAGTATAAACTCTGGAGCTCTGACACTGCAGGCTCCAGGGGGCTACGGAGGCTCGTTTCAGTCTGAAGGACACAGCGCTTACAGTGGCCAGGAGCAGTCTCAGCCTCAGTTTTCTTTCGGAGCTCCCAAACTGCAACAATATAGTCTCACTGAGCAACCTCAAGCCAGTGTCCCATCCTACGCTGCTGGCACGAAAGGCCTCGGCTCTTACAGTTCTACTGGTCCAGTTCTTTTCAATCCCGCTGATGCTAAATCGAATGTTCCTACCTTCAACTACGCCACCGCTAATCCTGTTCACTCCTTTGGATCGAGCGGTGGTATCTCTTTAACTAACGGAGGGCAGTCCTTTAGTGGACTCTCTGGCTCTCATGCTGGATCTGGACAAACACTCTCGTCTCCTTATAAGTCGTTCGGTAGTAGTTATGCTTCTTCCAGCAAAAATGCTTTTAAGCCTTCTGCTTACATAGGTTCATCAGTATCAGGTGATTCTGGCCACCAAGGCTTGTCAGCCGTATCTGGTTCATACGGTACACCCTCTTATGGTGGAGCTTCTGGTATAACGTCTGGTAGCCATAGCGGTCTCTCTCTGGGTTCTGGTGGTCAGAGCGGACATTCCTTAGGCTCGGGTAGTTATGGCGGTCAATCGTTAGGTTCCGGCAGCTACGGTGGTCAATCCTTAGGGTCCGGTAGTTTTGGGGGACACACCCTCAGTTCTAGTAGCCTTAGTGGTCACTCACCCAGTTCCGGAAGCTTTGGTGGATACACTCTAGGTTCTGGTAGCCTTGGTGGTCATTCTCTAAGCTCGGGCAGTCTTGGCGGTCTTTCCTTAGGGTCGGGAGGTCTTAGTGGCCTCTCTCTTTCTTCCGGAGGACATGGTGGTCACGGCGGCATATCTTTCAGTTCCGGTGGTCACGGAGCAAGTTTCGGAAGTGCCCTTGACGGTTTTGGCGGCGGTTCTAGTAAATACTTCTCCGCATACCAGCCTGCGAAGTCGGACGGATTCGGCTCAGCTTCCTCATCTTCTTTAGGCTTGTCAGTACCCCCTGCTACTTCTTATGGTACGCCATCCAGTTCTTACAGTTTTCCATCGGCTGCCCACTCCGCGTCTTCTCACAGCCCTCAATATTACGTTCCCAAAACACAATCATCCTACAGCGGCTTTGGTGCAGGCAGTTCGTCGTATAGATCTCCTTCAAGCAGTCACAGCTCTTTGAGTTCCTACCCTAGACACAGCTCTGGAGGATACAGCAGCCTCAGTTCTCAATATGGTTCAGCTAAGGATCCTCTCCAGGGTGCTTACAGTGAGAATTCATACAATACGATCAAATACAGTCAGGAACTTAAAGCAGTTAACTAATAAATGATGGGTATTTAGGGAGTTTAGTTCCCTTGTATGTAAATAGACTTTTGTTGATTGTGTGTGTGGATGATGTGTGTTGTGTGATGTGTGGGCTTTAGGTGGAGCGGGGAAACCCTGTTTGGGCGAAAGCGTTTCCTTCGGAATAATTTGCTATGTTCCGCGACTCACCCGCGGGTGACCGTCTCACCAACGCTTCACGTGTTTCGGATGCGTGCTTTCTTTTTAACAGCAAGTACATGATTATGTTACTTGTTATCTACAATTTCATTGCTTCAAAACAAGATGCGGCAGCATCAGAAAATTGTAGCTTCGAGTTCGTTTGAAGTAGGCAATGGTCGTGTAGCCAAACTGTAAATATTATTTTAAGTTGTAATACGTAGTCTAGCTTATTTATTAAATTGTTATTGTTTTTAATAAATTTGTTTTACAAAAGTGTTTCGTTTTTTCTTACCCTTTAAAAAAATATTCGGTATTTTGATGGCTCCTGACGGAATTTAAAACGCATGGATAGGTACTGAGTGTTGCATTTAAGTAAAACAAATATGTTGCCAGGCGAGGAAACATGATATTCCGGCTTGGCAATCAGCTTCGCACCATCAGTTTCACTCGGAAGAAAGTAGAGAATATACTAAGTTGATTACTCACGTGACTATTTTCTATCTTATTTGAATTCAGTGTGGCCTAAATTAATCTATCACTATAAAATTAAAAGATAGTAAAGACAAGTGTTTAAATGAATACATGTTAATAATAACGAAATAATAACGTAAGAATGTAGACGTGTTCATCGTATAAGTATACGCTCTTCAGACGCTGCTGAGAATTCATTAATTTAGATAGGTAGTTAAGAAGCGAAAGGCTCTAAAGAAATAGAAATGAAACTTATTTTATAGTTATTAGTCAGCTCTTACGTGAAAAAAATGAGAGTGAGCATATAACATTTCGTGTAATAGGAGCCTAATTAGCGTATATTGTTCTTACGGAGAGTTACGTCTAAATTAAAGTTACTTTCTTGAATTAATTGATTATACATTTTTATTTTCTTCCATCGATGTAAAAAATTTGGATTAGTGGACCCATATTGCGTAAAAATCTTCAAGCAATTCTTACCGTGAAGTTCTTTATGAGAATCAAAGTTATTAGGTTTATTTATTGCAAAGAACATAAAATTACTAGCTTAAACATCCATATCTGGCTACCAATAATTCACCAGCAAAATTTGCAAAAGAAGAATGACACAATACATCCAAGACATGCTATGGCGGCCAGCATACAGAAAATAGAATTTAACGCTAAGACTTTCGCCGTTTTTAATAAAATGGTAAAACAAAACTTTTTGACATAACAACTGTTCTAACCTAGATCTTACCTAATGGTAGGTATAATTATTTTTATGCAGAATTATTTTACAAGATTATAGAGTTATCACATTATTTAAATCTAGAACCTCAGAACAGGACAGAATAGCTACCCCGAAAGTATATTCAGTCAGTCTGCCAATGACTATGTTATGAGTTATGATGATGATTTTGAAATGTGAACTGTGTTATTGGATAGGGGGATCAATGGGCTGGAGAAGAAAAACATCCCTGTAAAAATCAACCAGGTGTTTTAATTTGAAACTAAAAGTCTACAAGTGCCCCAAAACTTAAACCAGAATAGGAATGATAGTGAAATAAACGAATCAGTCACGGATATAAGATATAAGTCTAGTTTGGCTCGACCGTTTCGGACTAGCACGTAGTCCTTCCTCTGGGAGTGCACAACTCGGTGGCAGCGAAACGCACACTGGTGGTCGGACGGATTGGGCCTAGCGGTGGTTTCATGTTAAAAACCAAAATATGAACAATAGTTTTAAATGATTCGCGGTTAATTGCATTCGACATAATGAAAACGGGATATTGCCCGTGGTCATGATGCATGTAACTGCATCAAAATATCGGGAGCTTATCGAACCTATAAGGTAATCGCGGTCAATATCCCGTTTTCATTATATCAAAATATGAATGCTTATTGTTTTTTATTAAAGGTCAATCCGTCTGTAATTCTCATAAAGCAAACACGAGAGGCGTCTTTGGCTTATCTATGCGTAGTGGGTAGTGCATTTCTTCTGTCACTTTTTGAGGGGGACGAGGAATATACATGTAGAGCACACGTCTAGGCTCATGTCAAAATTTGGTACATTCCTACAAACTCACACTAAAACAAAACTGTCATATAAATGCCAAAAACATGCACATAATCAACAGCGAGCCTGTGTATTTTGCACATACTTGTTGTTAGATTTTTGGCAGAGAGGTCGGGCGTTAACACCTCCATTCCTTTTCTGCTTTAAGGTAAATTCTAGATCGATGTTGCTGAAGCATAGACAAACTAAAACATTGAAATTTCATTTTACTAAAGCCCGTGGTTAAATCTATGTCAACGTACGATGCATCACATGACCTACTATTTCAATAACTACTGTTTACGAGTGTTTCTTGACACCACGAGAAGTCGCCTGTGACAGTTAGCTAACAGCTGACCACTGTTATCCAACTTCACGGTCGAGTGCATCGACGCATGCGCCGCGCTCACTTCCGAATTTTCTTAACTTACTACACCCCACTTTCAAAAGAGGCAACTGTAAACAAATTTCACTGGTACTATGAATTTTGGAGACAGTATGTGAAGGTTCAAATTTGAATGTTAATTCGGGCGCGGTTATGGCTTTGTGCGTCTGAATTTGTGATGTGTCCGGTCACGATTTGATGCAATACTGATTCTCAAAGGGCTATGGGATGCGGTTTTTATGCCAATGAAATGTAATGTCAAGTTTTTGCGGTTGTCTGGCATCGCCAGTGGTACCGTCGGTTTTTTTTTCAGTCTGCCTTGACGCTTGCATCCTGCAAAGTCTGCTGGACACTGGCCTGCCCATGGCTCTCCACTCAGACCGGTCATGTGCTTTTCGCATCCACCGCACTGAAATATGTACCTATCTACTTACATTTGAACTGTGCAAATTAATTAAAAGCTTGTAATATAAGTAATGTTCGGACTTTACAGTAATCAGAATCACCTCCAAATTGATGACTATAGTTCCATCCATTTTATTCAAATTTTACTTAACATTTAAAAGCGCCATCTCTTTTCAATACCTTACACTAAATGTGTCTTGGTAGTCTATGACTAAGCCAAGCCCACCTACGCTTCGTAAAGAACGTAGTCATCGATCTCGATCATGCCTTTCACTAAATTCATACGTGAAAACTAGATGGCGTGCTAAGCGGTAAACTCGTCCGAGAGCTTTCAAAATTAAATATACGCACTTTTGTTTAGAAAAATCAAGTATATTTTTACTTAAACCGTGGGAAAGCCCGCATCAGTATACCGTTAATTTGTAACTCGGCCACAACGCAGTACTTTTGAAGAGCATTCTTGGCACATATTTAGCGAGTACTAAATGGTTTCCAAATTAGCAATTCCAAAGGCTACGGGCAAAACACTAGCAGAACTGTAGCTTTGACCCCATGTGAAATTAATGATGTTTTCGCACAGTTACATACATAACTTTGCGTTTTAACTACCGACGCGAAAAGAGGGTTGTTATAAGTTTGGCCTGAGTATGGATGTGTCTGTCTGGGGCACCATAGCTCCTAAATGAAGAGACCGACTTGAACACGGCTGTTTTTAATCGAAAGCTAGTTTAACGAGATGGTTCTTAGCAAAGTTTCATCAAAAGCCGTTTTTGAGTTATTGATGGTCGATGGTTATCGACTCTACAACAAATGACGATCATTCGATTTTAACTATTTATTTATTCCACGTTGATCTATCAACATTATTTATTCCACTTTCAACTTCACTGTTGATAGGTAAATAAAAAAATAATGAGTCGTAATGTGAAAATAATACACTAGATCAAAATCAGTTGCTGCTTCGCTAGTTCGAAAAGGAATGCGGAACTTCCGATACACAGACTTTTATTTTGGACTTTGTCTAGAGATACGAGTAGGTACACTCCAAATTTCGTAATAATGAGATGATAAACGAGTTATTACTTAGCATTTCTAGATCAGGTATCTTTTGTTCGACGAAGTTCCTGTCTTTTGTTTTCAATTTGACTGTTTTTGTAGGAAGACCACTTGGATGTATTGTATTGTAGGTATATGTATAATCACACACACACTATCAGCCTTTTTTATATGTATATACGTCCCACTGCTGGGTACAGATCTCCTCTCAGAATCGGAGGGCTTGAGCTATAGTTCCCACGCGGGCCCAGTGCGGATTGGGACGCCATGGCATTGCTTCGTATGAGTGTGCAGGTTTCCTCACGATGTTTCCTTCACCGAAAAGCTCGTGATTAATTAAGAATGTAACTTCGCACATATATTAATAAAAACTCAGAGGTTTGCACCCACGACCCTCTGCTTGAGAGACCATAGGTCAAACCAATAGGCTACCATGGGCTTATAATACAGGGCGTATAATACAGAGCGTAAAACTTTTTGCCATCGGCATCACGTTTATAGGAGACCGGTGTTCAGACGTCCCGGGATAGAAAGGGAGAAGAAGAAAAGACATTCTGAATAAATCATGGTATCATAGAGAAGGCCTTTCGGGCAAATGAACATCGTGACGACCGGATAGCCTAGTGGTTAGAGACCCTGACTATGAAGCTTGAGGTCCCGGGTTCGAATCCCGGTCGGGGCAGATGTTTGTATGATGAATACGAATGTTTGTTCTCGGGTCTTGGATGTTTAATATGTATATAAGTATGTATTTATCTATATAAGTATGTTTATCCGTTGTCTAGTACCCATAGTACAGGCTTTGCCTAGTTTGGAACTATGTCAATTGGTGTCAAATTGTCCCGTGATATTTATTTATTATTTTATTAATTTATCGTGGCAAATGATAGTAAATAAATTCAAGCAAACGAGGGAGAAAAAGTGGTAAGATTTCAAAATTGTCTCTACATTATGTTGGTAAGGAGTTTAAAGTATTTGCCTTTGTCGCATAACGAGTGCAAAACATCAAACATCCCATCGCAATCCCTCCCTTTGTTTCAATGGCGTGTTCATTAGCCAACCTTTATCGATTTCCAGCATCTTTACTTTTCTATTAACAGAAAACATTAAGTACAGAACTTTTGCTAGTATTTTTCGTTAATTTCTACTGTTATTAGCAGGCATCCACAAACCAAACAAACCGACCAAGAGCGTGTCGGACACGCCCAGGATAGGGTTCCGTAGCCATTACGAAAAGACCTATCTAATTTTAACAGGTGTTTTTTTTCTATGTGAGTATTTTTGGTGTTTGAATGGACAGTTGTTGTAGTTATGTTGTTGTCATTTTAATCTGTGAAGACAACTTAGGTGTGATGATAGAGTGTTCCCTTTAAATTCACTATTATGAAGAATATTTTAAAGCTGCTTTGTACTAATTTACCAAGTAAAACAATAATAGAATGAGGCCCTGTATCTAAGTTTTAATAAAATCACTCATATATAAATGAACCTACTTCCGGATGAAACATATGGCCTTACTGTCATGGATGTCAGTAAAATATCAATCCATTAACATTCATTACAACAGAACTACTCAAAAGTAAGCACCTAATTCAGATCAATCAAAATTAGCAAATCAAATTGATTAAGTCTTCACGCACTGACACGTCGACCTTACACAGGCGTATTTTTCACAGTTCGAGTGAAACAATACAATAGCAATACATTACGGAGCTTGAAAGCGCCATCACATCACACCTACTTCCATAGCCCCGCAACCTATGCTCCACGCATTATTTTACTCGTATTGTTTACTGCCTGCAATCGTTGGCCATTACCGAATTATTCAGACTCACGCACGAATTAACCAGGTGATCCAAAAGTTCGTATTTTTTTTAGCCTCACCGGTGACTAAAATTGTCATGCCTATGATTTCAAATACGAATGCCCCTCTCGTAAACGAGATCACTGAGTGACTTCTTGACCACTGGCAGTGACAAAGCTAACCCCAATCCACTATTTTGACTCGCTTGTCTATGACAGAAACGCAAATTAGCTGCATGTTAGTAGATGGATATGACATTCAAAAATAAGGCATTTGGCAAATAGTGATCAATGTCATGGGTGAGAATTTAGTCACCAAGTGAGATTCAAAAATCGATCCCCTGAGTACTGTAGCCATTTAACTGTCTATTTACTAATAAATTAGAGGCTTTAAGAATTATTAAGAGTAGGTAGTCGTGTAGGTAGGCAGTTAGCCGCCACCTACAATTAGGTCTTATCCACGCTCTCCTTAGAAAGCTCGTGAGATATTCCATAGATTACTTAACTACTTTTATATGTATACCGATTTATGTACTCGTACAGGTATGCACTAGCTTTTGTCCGTGAATTCATCCGCGTAATATATGTAGCAGTAAAATAATTATAATAGAAGTTTGCTCAATATCCCACTGAGGTCTGGTTAAAATAATTATCATTTTCCGTTTATTAAAAAAAATAGGAATTGGAGGTTAAACGTGGTTAAACATAAGCAGTTACTTGTATAAAGCAAAACGTTATACATATTGCGCAAGGGCTTGTTACAAATCACACGTGTCATCAATAAAAACTGTCATGAATTTTATTATCATACACAGTGAAATATTTTCTAATATTGTAGCCATACACAGATTCACACTTTTTTCTAATGTGATTTGTAAAATCGAGCAGAAGATTCTCGTAATAGCGTACATTAAGAGTAAGAGGTCAGTAAGCTTGCTTCTAACTCCTAACTACTATCTTATTGCTTCCAGTTGCCCTGCGGGTGCATTTACTTCCTTGACTAGCTATTAGTCTCAATCTAAGTGAAGTTCTTGAGACGGGTAATTAAGAAATACCTGGATTATTTTATGCTCAGTTCATTATTAACAAAGTGTAGTTATTCGGATAATTAAATATCACTTATGAGATGAAGACGTCGTATCCGTCGAATATTACGAATTGCTACCTTTATGAGCAGTCTGATAGTGTGATACTGATATAGTAGAAGTCCGTTGTCCATTTTTTTAAATGACGCTCGTCTCACATAATTATGATACAGGTTGTTAAATAATGAACCATAGCTATTTCAGTATGTGATTGACCAACGCGTTATGAAGGCTTTTTAGAAAAATTCTACCATCTTATTCATTGTCTCTGCCGGTTGACAATATTAGTTGACTTTTTGCCGGTTGGGTTATTATTTTTATCTACACACATATCATAAGTCCTCTAAAATGCGTTCAGAAACCGTAGAAAATGACCAGCATTGCAGTACATCGTCGCCTCCCCCCGCCAACCACCTCCACCAGCAGGTCCTGCGGTAAAGTAATAGTCATTACGACATCGAATTCGATGTTGTAATGACTTTTCGATATCGAATTAAATTTTTCGAATTTGACGACCAACGTAATTTACAATCATAGTGAAATAAAACGGATCACTCACGTATATAAGTCGAGTTCAGTCTGACATGTATAATTAATAATGTGATATTGTTTTTTTTTTACAAAAAAAAAAACAGTTTACGAAACGTCAGCTCGGTATGTTTGTCCATGATTAAAAAAAAAACAGTCAAATTCGTGACAGGTATGGGTATGATATATGCCTTCGGCTTCTGAACCCATCTTAGAGTACTTATAATATGTGTGTAGATAAAGTAATGTATGCAACTCCACATAATTAGGCCTTAAAACACTCATTATGTAGCAGTTGCATAAACTACTATTATTCGAAAAAAGTTTACTACAATTATAAGCACTTCTCAGTCGTCACTGCTGATCCCTGGCTTCCGTGCACAATGAAAGGGAAAACGTTTCAAACGTACCTAAGTATTTTTTTTCCATTGGTTGCAAATGTAACGGGATAGCTAGACTTACTAACAAGTACTCACTTGATTCAACTTTGTAGTAGAGCAACAACAAGTATGGACCTACTAACCAATTGCCAAATTTAGTGCTAAGTCAACCTTGATCGTCATTCCTGAACTGACCCCATATTAACAAGAATCATTTTACTCAAATTGCTTCACAACCTTGAGAGGAGTGCTGAACAGTTGCGAAAGTTGGGTACCTTCTCCACGTGACTCACGTCTTACGCCCGATGCGTTTTTGTTTCTTTTCGATGAATGTGAGGCAATTTTTAGGGTTCCGTACCTCAAAAGGAAAAAACAGAACCCTCATACTCAAGCCTGCGGTTCCTTAAAGCCGTGAAAAAATCAACCTTCTAAGTTAACGCAATCAAAAGATACAGTCATTAAAAAGTTGCCATACAAATTGCCGATTTCCAAAAACCTAAAGGGTACTTTCAGCTGTCCTAGAAACTTGAAATTTGGTATGACGGTAGCTCTTATAGCACAACCACGTCGGAAAGTCTCAAAATCTTAAATTTTTGTGTTTGTCTGTAGATTTCGCAGTCCAATATAAGTGACCCCGCACTAAAACAATTTACATAAGACACGTACATTTTGCTTAAGAGCAGGGCGCTGCTAACACTGGACTTCTTAAAACACTTCTTTCTTCAATCTTTCTACGGAACCCTCGTGCACGAGTCCGACTCGCACTTGGCCGGTTTTTAGTAATAAAAGCACAGTTGAACCATTTGATACCTGACCCACCGTAGAAACGTTCTCATAGTAAGTGTCATAATGATTTTCCTTCTCAGGGAATGCGATGTCACCATGACATCTACTTCGAAAGGGTTCCACAGTAGGTAACGGTTCAGTTGGTTCGATAGTAGGTTCCTAGGTATGTTGTATGATTGTTTTAGTCCGTCAATGTTTTTGTCAAGACTATGGTTGTGTACTACTACATCTTGTGTGCAATTGCAAAATGCAAAACGACCATGCTCGAGATGGGATGATTGATTCTAGTCGATTTATAGAAATCAATCTATTTTGTATTCCACAATCACTCTACCTACCTTCCTACCTAATTTGTAGTGACTTTATTCGACCATGAGTTATGTTGTGTTCAGGTAACATTAGTAAGAAAAGGAAACAAGCACGGATAGATCCAGTATTTCTACGCTATGCGTTTCCGCGGCACCAGGAAACTATCACTCTCTTGCAAACTGGATATGTTGCTATAGGACAAAGACCTATCGGGCGGTCACTTCCCTCGCCAGATCTAGACCTAGGAAAGTTGTACATGGCCGCTTATATAAATGCATGAACTTGATACAGTAGTGCACTTTTCCATGCGACGGTGCACTGAGCGCTTTTCCTTTCGCAATACGCGCTTTTTACTCTAGAAAATAATGTAATTACACGTACAGCATACGCTGCAACGTCCATCATGTCAAAGAGGATTTTAGTAAGTTTGATCCCAACGTTTAAAAATAAATTAGTGTAATATACTGCTGATTTGTTAGCCGTTTACGAGCGTTTGTTACGCAAAGCAAATACGCTATTAACGAGTTAGTTGATTGATGGGTTTCCACGCCTTTCTTGAATCGACGATGACGGATCATTATACTGATTGGTGTTTTCAGATTTTCGTAGCTTTCGCTGCGCTGGTGTGCGCGAACGAAGTCGAGGATGGAGAGCAGAAGAAAAGAGGCGCGGGGAAGGGGAGCAGTCTGAACTCCATCCCCACTGGTGCCCAGAAGCCGGAGTACACTTACCAAGTCTATACGCAGAATCCCAGCTCACAAGCCAGTCCAAACTCCTACCAGGGCCAAGTGTCTAATTCTTTTTATCCGAGTCAATCTTCAAGTCAGTATTACACAATTCCAAACCAACCCAGCGAAGTATCTCCTGGATATTCGCCACAGCCTCAAATAAGTCTGATTCCTCCACCAAATCCATCGCAATTTCTTCCCCTTAACTTTGTGCCTAATGCTGGCTATCAATCAAAATATCAGATTATACCATCTAAAACTGCTAACGGGAATATCCAGTTGTTAATTCAACCGCCTCAGAACTACCAATCGAGTCCATTTTTGCAATATCCTCAATCCTATTTCTCATCGAATCCTGGAAATCAGATCAACCCGCAACAAGGGCAGTTTCAACTTTCTCCGCAGGGACAATACAATGTTGCGCCTCAGTACCAACCCTTGTCTTTGAGTCAGCCTTACTTGGGTCAGCCATCTACTATGCTGCTGCTGGCTCAGCCTCAGCCAAATCCTTACAATAATATTTTATATCCTGGTCAAAATCCTGCTCAAAGTTTTTATAATTATTATCCTTCCAACGCGCAGCAGAAGTATAATCTTTCTTACGGGGCTTCCCCTCAGCCTTCGGTGGAGTACGAGAAGATACCGGGGCCTGTCACACAGAGCTTGCCTAAAGAGGACAACGACATAGGGTCCCATGGGAGTGACTTCGTTCCCTCTGACTCTAGCACAAATTATAAGTCCGCCTATGCAACCGGTCGCAGTGGAACGTATTCTAAGTTGAAATGAGATTACCTAAGTAGAGGCATACACGAGTTACCATTTCTCGTAGCTTTCATTTAGTTGTATATTAAAGGTGTTAAGTTGCCATTTTTTGTATGTGCTATTTATTGATATAATGACTGTTGATAATATTATTACTTGTACAAAATAAAAAAGTCGCATGTTTTAATGTCATATTTATTGCCTTGATTTCTATGTCAACATTAGAAGTTATGGAGTAATTAAGTACCTTATCATGTAAACAATTTCTTCCTTATACGCATCCTTATTTGCATCGCTGTTTATCAGGCAATAAAATGAGTCTAACGGGATTACAAAATAATAATTATTATGTACTAAACGTGAACTAATGTTACATTTTGCTTATGATATTTACTGAATAAGATCGGTAGGTACATAGTGTTTTGGTATTGTAAGTTGATT
The DNA here is from genome assembly GCA_963691665.1 of Clepsis dumicolana. Lineage (NCBI taxonomy): Eukaryota > Metazoa > Arthropoda > Insecta > Lepidoptera > Tortricidae > Clepsis > Clepsis dumicolana. The sequence continues at coordinate 9,385,546 of OY829520.1, read as the reverse complement.
TCCCTTTCATGAGCCCTTTATATCCATTAGCCGTAAGTAGGTACTTACAAAATTGATTGCCTATCGCTAGTCGTACTTTCACTTGGATTGATACAATAAACCTGTTGAAAATTCAATAAACTACACCAGTAAACTACACCTCTGTCGCGCTTAACGATAGAAAAATCAGAAGTCAATATAGACGGTCAGTTTTGAATTAAAAAAACTACGTGTTCTCAAAATGTTAGTTAAGTAACTCCGAGTTTATACAATATTGACTATTAATTTTCTACTTTTAACATGAAAGTAATAGTAGCGTTAATTTTTTCACTAGGAATTTTCTAATTCTAGTAAGTGTACTTAGGCAAGTACACAGTATTCTTTAATACAGCCTTAAAACTCAAGCAACATAATACAATAAATATAATAGTGGTTTATGCAACTGCTACATAATGAGAGTCCTTAAAACACGAGTGTGTTTTTATCAAACGAGGCGAAGCTGAGTTTCATAATAGGATCACACGAGTGTTTTAAGGCCTAATTATGTGGAGTTGCATACATTACTTTATCTACACACATATTATAAGTACTCTAAGATGGGTTTAGAAGCCGAAGGCATATATCATATCCACACCTGTCATGAATTTGACCGTTTTTTTTTAATCATAGACAAACATACCGAGCTGACGTTTCGTAAAATGTTTTTCCTTTTGTAAAAAAAAATCAATATCACATTATTAATTATACATGTCGGACTGAACTCGACTTATATACGATACTGCAATGCTGGTCATTTTCTACGGTTTCTGAACGCATTTTAGAGGACTTATGATATGTGTGTAGATAAAACTATATAGTTTACTTACTCGTAAATTAACGATACCCATTGAACCTAAACACAAACATTACGTAACGAATCGTATTTTCTTGTTTCACTTATTTTTAAAGTGGCACACGCCACACACGTCAAATGGATGCCAGAATAAAATCCCACGTCAGTGACGTAATCCTTATCATTATCACTATTGGGTGCTATCAACACAGTACACAGACTGAAAACAGAAGGGTAAGAGTGAAGTTAGGCCGGTTCTTGAAAGTGATGAAGCTTAGCATCGCGATTACGGATCAGTGGGTCGAGCACGACTTTACGAATGCTGCGTCACGTAAAATCTATTATTAAACGTAGTCGAGTTTGTATGACGTTTAGAACAGCGCCCGCCCGTGAGCGTATTTGGAACTAAAATTTAGTATGAGGTTTCTCGATCTCGATACGATAACCGTAACGTTACGTAGCTTTCGTAAAGTCATGCTCGACCCTCTGCTGCTTTAAAAGGTTGACTGACAATCTTTGGCAAGTAGTTGATTAAAATTGATGTCGAATTAGATTGGTAAGTTCGATCTACCATAACTACAACTTAAAATAGTTGAAAGCCTGCCGACATTTTTACTTTAATGACTAATATAATTATACACATAATAGCTTAGAAACCTATAGTTAAGAACTATCTTAATTAAACTGGCTTGCATCCATTTTATTTGGTAACTAAGATGACAGACAAAAATTAGCTATGTGGAGGTAGAATTAAAAAAACTTTTTTATTTTCATACATTCATGGACCACCAGATACACAGGTTAAACTTATAACACCTTACTGTTTCGCGTTAGAGGTTACAAATATCTGTAATAGTACGCATGACATACTGTCTGAAATCTAGGTGGTGTGTTGGCCCAGTGAAAGGAAATCGCCCCGCTAATTGCCCTAGCGTAATTTGTATCATTCCGATATGATGGGCAATCGAATGCTGCTGATTACAGGATGCTCCTAATTTTCAATTATCATCAATCGTCGACCAGGCGTGTGTAATATTGTTGGTATATATTGGAATTGGTATAATAATGTGGTTAAATTCGGTCTTGAAAATTGATTTGTTTTTTTTTCACTTTCTTTAATAATTTATAAAATTGACATGTACAGTTTCTTCACAAAAGCGAGTCAAGTCACTTAGTAGTTTTAACAACAAGCCCAAAGGAACCGTTATGGCTTTATCTTACGTTCATTGAAAGTGTCAAACAAACACACATTACCTTAATTACTTACTTACCTGCAGTTTCCGAGATTAGGTTACATTATAACCCAAAATATATTCTATTAGTTTGACTTTATAGAAACAACATGTAGATAGATGCCCGCAGAATAAATACCAAAACTTGTTCGATGTACTTGCCAGCTACAAGTTTCCGACCGGTTGTCCATCTACTTTTCAATAGTAGGTACCAAAACATCTCAGCCAAAATCAAGCCACATTACTCCTTATTCCGATTGAATAAGAACCGCACAGATATAAGACACAGTTAAATCATGGTTTTGATGAATCGCAACTCGTAACTGTTAAAGCCATTAATTGTAAAATATTACTTAATAAGAGTCCTACATCTGTACAGGTGTTCTGCAATGGTTACGTTGGGCCTTCCTTGCAATCCTTGCGAGTCTTGCGAACCGTTTGTGAATTACAAAAATAACGTAAACATAATAAGATTTTAATAAAAGATAAACGTGCAGTAATCCAAATTGTAATAAACTTGTCAGGTTTAAGGCGCCTTAAGTGGTCGAAAAGTAAAATAACGAAATACAAATCGGTGCAAAGCAATTGGATGAGTAACATTTTTAAAACCACATTTTTTTTCACTATGTTTTTCTAAAATCGTGCATCGTTGAAAATGTTTCAGCTAACAAATTTGACATTTCCACATCGTTCTCGTAGTTTCCTTATTTCTTTACTGTACCTATCTAAATACTTTTAAACTAAGAACCTTTAATAATTAAGTTTTATCTTCCTTTCAAGTATCAGCGTGGAAACTAGAGCTAGTAATAGTTTTGTCACATCGGGCGGAAGATAAATTTGATGTTGTCAATACACAAGTATAGTTAGGTATTTGAATAAGTGACTAATTAAGTTTCAAACTCTTGTTTTCAAGAAAACTGCGGAATACCACAGCTGTTTTCGGTAATGAAATTTCCCACACTTTTATACCGGCTATCGCTTCCATGCTTATATAGAAAAATAAACACGGGAGCTATGGGCAAGTCAAGTATAGTTAGTCAAGTGACTGGTTTAGTTAGTGGTCGATCAAGAACATTATTCTGGATCTGGCGTTTAAGTGCAAAAAGGAAGTTATTCGCACTTCCCTGTTACTTGTGTTATACAATTTCTGTCGGTACTTAAACTTCTAAGGTGTGCCTACTTGCAGAGACGATGGCTTTCATAAATATTTCAACATGAAACTATTTAGCTTCCAACGCAGCTTTCTCATAAATACGATAAATATGATAATGAATGGATTGAAAACTAACAATATTGTGTACATTAAATATACTGCACTAAGTATACAAGTATTTATCTTAGGATTTCCGCTTTTTCTCATATTATGTGATAATTTTTTCTATTAAAAAAAAAACGTGCTGACGAATTGAGAACCTCCTCCTTTTTTAGAAGTCGGTTAAAACCCACGAGTAAACTTCCAATGATAAAATTGACTTGAAATTGAAATGGCGTAATGATTTTTTTTTATTCGAATGCATGGTGGATTTTTAGAAGGAATCATTTTTTTTTTCTAAAATTAAAGATTATCTTTAACCGATTCGACTAAAAAGTATACACGTACACCTGTTTAATGAATAAAAGCCTTTAGAAATATGAAGATTTTTTTGCCACAAAACGAATTTTAAGCAAAATTATAAAATAAATGTGCAGTGTTTAAAAGCAACTTACTTGGTCATTAATAATTCACAACAAACAGTATCCTGCGCAGATAGCTCGCATTCGCGTCCATCCGCAGGCATTTTACTATTGGAAGTCGGTAGTGTTGGAAATTTGCAGAAATTGCAAGTTGGAAAGTGCATTTTATATCTTTAATCATTTTTATAGCATTAAGTATTTTACGTTTCAACGTTAGGGAAAATGAAAATGGTACTTTTTAGTGGACTGCAAACTAGGTATCTATATCTATATACGTTGGCTGAGTGTTCACCCAGAGCACCGAATATCATATAGCACCTACAGCGGACCGAAATATTACTATCGGCTTCCTTCGGACCCGCAGGCAACGATTGAGTTTACACGAGGATTACATCAGTGATTTTCACTAGGCTCATGAATAGCACATGCTTACACAAAATATCTGCGATATTATTGGCTTCTATGTTACTATAGAAATAACCTACTCTGTAATTTGTAGCTGTTGGTTCTCCGAAAATAAATAAATAAATAAATAATTTACTTTACCGCCCTTAGGTTTAAATATACTATTACGAGTCTGTAGTCAAGCGCGTACGCATCCGGAGTTCCGCCGAAACGTCCGCAGTTGACCGGAACCGTTGAGTAACAGTAGGTAGGTATAGTTAGTTATGTAATACGGGGTTTGAACTGGGTCGAGATTGCTCTATATTCTTTTTTTTTGTTACATGTGATTGCATTGTTTGTTATTGGCTTGAATTTCATATTCGATGGTGAAGAAAAAAGGTACAGCATCATCGGATGCTTTCAAATCTTATTTTAAGTATAGGTAGAGTTAGTATGTTTTATAAAAGAAAAAATACTTTATATCTATAATAAAAACAAGTAACCATAATAATTTATTCATTGCAACCTTGGTATTTACAAATGATGTTCTTACTTAATTCCAGTACATACATGGTAGGTACCTAATTAAATACATTTAAAATAACATAAGTTGGATTAATTCTATTTATTAGACTAGAGAAGGAAAACTTACAATATTTTTTTGTTTCAAATTGTACGGATTACTAGATTTAAGTAAATAAATAAGGTGCACTTTGTACAAACTTAAATTGGCATACTTTTAGATTGACATACTTACATATTTAACTAGGTATAAATTGAATCTCACGGTAGTTTCATGTTAAAAGTTCATTCTCGTTTAGGAAACATGATGTTATGTTGCATTCTCATTTATTTACTCATGTTTTCTTAACGCCTCTCGCATATGTCTGTAACTGTCTGTCTACGGACTACAAAGGTGAAACCATTTTATGTTTGGAAGTCAATACTTTGTAGTTGATATAAACAAGTAATTTAAGTAATTGTAAGCCTATGCTTACTTGTACTCTTGTAGTATAAATTGTAAATTTCGAAAACCTTTGTTTTATAATTTTGACTGTGCTTATCTTTGTGTTTTAACACCAAATAACCTCCTTTTCACACGACTGCCCAAAGAAAGCCAAAGAAGAAGAAGAGAAGAGAGAGTATTATTGGAATTGGTTAAACATGTACATTGTACACTTACATGAAAACCTAGAACTAAGTAGGTAGTTTAATTTTAACACCGAGTTAGCGTTAATCCAGGTCACCGCATGTCGGCCTACCTACCTAATACCATAGCAATGCCAAATAAACAGATGCTCTTATTATATCCATGTCCATCTTCAGAGCTACTTAAACTGTCATTATCTTGAGAATCAAATCGCTACTGACTACCTATCCGTTACACAATCAGTCAATATCAATGTGAACTAATCGTTGACCCCTGTCTGCTAAAGTGTTGGTCTTGACGCGCCCCCGCTGACACCTGAGGGATAACAATCTTAAAAAAACCGGCCAAGAGCGAGTCGGACTCGCACACGAGGGTTCTGTAGAAAGATTTTAACGCTTTTCCCCAGTGTTTTAAAAAGTCCAGCGTTAGCAAAGCCCTGCTCCTAAGCAAAATGTACGCAATGTGGGGTCAACTTATATTGGTCTGTGAAATCTACAGACAGACATAAAAATTTAAGATTTTGAGACTTTTCCGAGTGGTTGAGCTATAAGAGCTACCTTCATACCAAATTTCAAGTTTCTAGGACATCTGGAAGTACCCTTTAGGTTTTTTAAAATCGGCAATTTGTATGGAAATGGATTTTTTAATGACTGTATCTTTTGATTGCGTTGACTTAAAAGGTTGATTTTTTCACGGCTTTAAGGGACCGCAGGCTTGAGTACTTGACATTAATTTCAGCATGCTACCTCCACGCGTTCCAGAGAAAAAGGGTCTTGACAGACAGACAGACGGACAACAAAGTGATCCTATAGGGTTCCGTTTTTTCCTTTTGAGGTACGGAACCCCAAAAAACGAGTCATGACATGGAGCGTGTTTGTTTTATTATAATTTGTTGAGCAACGCCTAAGCTTTTTTGTTAATAGGTCCTTGGGATGAGGAGGTTCTCAAAATGTGTTCTGTGTTTGTATTTAAGGCGGGCTTTGGCAAGCTATATAACTGTTACATATTTTTTCTATCGGAAAAATAGGTTGTTGCTATCGCCCTCCCTTCAATAGCCTTCATTACGAAAGAAATGGGACAACTGCAGGGTGGGCTGATAATAGGTAGGTACCTATTAAAAACTAGCTAAAATATACTTTCGTGGGCTCCGTTTTCTCTTTCCAATACTTGATCAATTTTAATATTTTTTAATAATAATATAGGGAGAAACTGGGTTATGACTCTATGTTTCTCTTTTTTGTTTAATATTAAGTACTTGGGCTTGTTTGCTGAAAGTCTGAAAATGACATTCGGAACCGGTAGATTTTTGCGGTTTTAGAAGGTCAGGAGTTTTTTTATTAATTCAATAATGTGAAGAAACAAAACAGAGACATGCCAGCGATGGAGACAGGTTTTGTTTTTAGTTCACATATTTTATATGATATTTGTATGCAGAATCGAGTACTAGTTTTACATGAAAAAGGATACTTGTTAGGTATAGTGTTTGACACGATAATATTGCAGAACATGTCTTTGATTATCATAAGCAGTCTAACTCAAATGCTACGCGTTTGCTTAAAAAGCTCTATCCGGGCTTTAAATGACCTTCTAATTACAACTTTCAAACTGGATTTCGCATCTTCACGAATTCCAAATTGTACTGTAGACTTGTTCAGTTTCTAAATCAATGAAAATAATCGATTTATTGATTATTTTTGTTTTTATTTTTATGAAACATTCATAGAATGAAATTCAACATACAATGACAATGCAAAGAAAAATCCGTTAAGCAGCTGGACTTGAACCAGCAACATCGGTAATCCGTACCACGCTCCACCAATTAAGCTATACTTAACGTTTTTCTTTGCATTGTCATTGTATGTTGTTCAATTTCTGTATTGCACTGGAAGTTAGACACGTAAAATCGTGATATTAATCGCGATTTGTGTGTTCGCGTGAAAGTCTGTCTAACAGTACCTTTGTCCTTAGGAACGGTCAAATAAAAAAAACACATTGAGACCTTAAATAATACTCAAGTTAGAATCAAAATTAACATCTCCTTATCTGGTTATAGTTCATAACGACAAGGTACATTAGGCACAAAGGCACAAAATTAAGGCTAAAGTAAAGACCCAACATTAAAAAAATACCTACCTACAAAGTTTTAGCTGAGCAGAAACTCAAGATGCGAAGGAATGGAAGACATAGGGAAAAGAATTTCAATTTCAACTGCAGATGGACAAAATGTCTTAAAGTTGTTTAATAGTGTTATTTTTTACTTACCTTTTATTGCCAACCTAATAATTTGTTTACTGCTCGTAAAGTAATAAACACTAATGGAATTTACTTCACACTGGAACCAGTTGGGCAAGCTTTTAGATTTCATATAAAGAGACTAATTATCTTGCATTTTTGTACCTGCCGATTTTGTAACATGGACCCCTGCAAAGTAAACATGGAGTGTATTGAGCAATAATTTTAATTAAATACACCTATTTATGCGCATACGCTAATCGTAATTGTTACGCTTCTGCAACGTTGCTCGAATCAAATCTAGATCCATTAGTTAAACATGCAAAAGAAAATAAAACAAACACGTTAACAAACTTATGAATAAACATTATGAGAAAAATATTAAATGTAATTAAACAGTCACGCAGTAGCCGTAATGGTTTTACAAGGGGTCAAAACTTTAACTAATCTGGTGAATGTGGGTCATATTTTTTTAAACTTAATTGGTACATACGTCAAAATTTAATTACGTGCCTTTAAATTAGACTGAATGGGGTATTTGGTAGTTTGCTTGACATGAAGAGTTATGTAGAGAAAACGTTTTACATCACAACTGTTTAGGTAGCCTTCAAGAGAATCATTTACGTAAGGATAGTTTTATAACAAACATTTTATGCCTTGTAGATAAAAGTTTGTACAAAAGTGTGGTTTTCAGTTTCAACCTCTGACCAATTCAAAGTTTTTGTGGTACCTAAGACCGTAGATTTAAAAGTTGTCGGGACATACATGAATGTGTTTTATGCGTTCATCTGACCTTTCCACAGTTAATATTATGTAGTTTCATAAAAAAATTAAAAAGGGTGCAAAGCGGGAAGAGAGATTTTATATTTATTGAAGTTTTATTTCCGCAATCTTTGATAGTGATGTTTTCTTCTAAATTACGGAAGTGTAAAACTAAACATAATAAAGTACCTATGGTTAAGCCGGTTAAGGTGTTTCTATTATTACTGTAGTGTTTCATATTCCGTAACAGCTTAGAATCTTACACGCTATTGTTATTTCAGGAGATAGTTGTGAAGTAACGAACGCATAATACTTCAACTTAGCACCTAATCATAGCATATGTTTATGTTAATTACCTAACACAATACACTGCTTGTGTAAATAAACACAACTGCTATACAAATCAACAATTAATACGAGTAGTTTCAATGGAGTATCTTTTTGACTTTTTATTTAATTTTAATTTTAATTTTTACGGTTTCCCTTTAAAATCTATTATTTATGCTTACATTAAATACTCACAAAAACAAGGTACACTGAAAACCTAAAGTTGGTACGCACAAACTTTAGTGTATGGGTAGGGTAAGCATGAGACACGGAATGTCAAGGATCCGGGTTCAATTCCCGGGGCTACCTATATTTTTCTGGTTTTCTGTGTATTCTTGTTTCAGTAACAACTAATCCCCAAAAAAAATTAAGATTAACTTTTTGTTAACATTTAATTCAACTTAATAGTTAATCCACTAATTAACCGAGCTTCCAAGCTCGCGAAGCTCAAAGCTTTGACGTAAATTAGCGATTACGAAAACTGCAATAAGCATGATTAGTTTTACCACACACTTTCTACTGTTGGTCTGTTAAATAATCAGAATGTTAGGTACAGACTGGTTACATAAAATGAGGGATCTAAGTTCAAGTTAACATCTAAGCTAGGGAATTAAGTTACAAACTATGTGTAACCGAACCACGAACCATTTGTCACGCCAGTTGTCGAGTCATGGTTGACAATAAATGACTATCATTGTGTCTTTAGACCGTGTCTAATAGTTACTTGGATACACAGACAACGTGGACCACTTTATCAAATCAGTTTATAAAGATAGTACCCACTAACTGACATGTCAACGCCCAATCCGAAGAACTATTCATTTAAGAAATGAAATGACCGTGCTAACGTATTAATTTGGAATGTCTGGAGTGTCAAACCTCCTATCTTATTAGTGCAAATCAACAAGCTAGATTTGTTACATAGTTGATAGGTTGAATATGGGGACTGGATGTGATCTTCTTCAACTCATAATTTATTAAATTGATACACACACGTTACACCTTAGTTTAGACCCTTTTATTATTTTACGAATTCTATTCCATTACATATTTTTTGATTTTTACAAGGCTGTATAAGCAACAGAAACGAAAGTTTGTGCACCACCATTAATTATTAAGCAAAACATGTATGTTATAAAATTACAAAGGGAAATACTATTTACACGACTGTCCAAAGAAAAAGGGTGTATTTTTTTCAAGGTTCATGTAATTAGAATACAGAGACACAGATAAACACTATGTCAAACTTGTTACTTATACAGAGAGAGACACAAATACACACTATGTCAAACTTGTTACTTATACAGAGAGAGACACAGATACACACTATGTCAAACTTGTTATTTATACAGAGAGAGACACAGATACACACTATGTCAAACTTGTTACTTATACAGAGAGAGACACAGATACACACTATGTCAAACTTGTTACTTTTAGCGCCGGGTGTAAAAAAATAGTTTGGTAAATAGGTAGTAACTGTTATAGGCCTGTATCAATTGCAGAAGGGAATGCATCGGCACAGCTATAGGATATCGGCCCTGCTCCACTTGCTTAGAAAGTACTGCAGTGAAACCGATGACCGGGGAAAAGTGACAACGAGGATAATATGCAGTTGTTTGCGTCATGCTCGTATTAATGACACGGTCAGGTAATTTGAGCATTGAGAAACGCTATGTGCTAAGGATGCGTGAGTGATGCAAGGTGCAATGCACAAAACTCGAGAAGGAAATAGTTCATAGTTTCGTATGGGAACCGAGCGTGTAATATTTTGCGTAGATATTTTAGGGCAAAGAGTGCTTACCGATGAATGGAAATTCAGCTCCTCCTGTTTTGGTGATGTTTAAACAGTTAATTATTAAACAACTTATGGCAACCTATTATGGGCATATGCTAGGCAAGCGTGCTCCTCGTAGACCACATCTTTGCTTACCATCAGGCGTGATTGTGTATAAAATATCTATAGTGTATAAAAAAAAAACAAAGCTTTTTTGTTTTGAAAATTTGACGCCGCACGCGGATAACGGTCGGGAGCGGACTGAAGTTCGCGGCGAGCAATGAGGTTCTCAGCACTTCTTTGTGGCACATGAGGTACATACACTCTTTTCTTCTATCTCGATATAGTTCTGTGGTGCAACGCTATGAGTTAAAAAAAACGGCCATGAGCGTGTCGGGCACGCCCAGGATAGGGGTCCGTAGCCGTTACGAAGTAGTAAAATGTTAATGGTTGGTCAACTACAAGGTATTACTCCTTATCCTGTAAGGCCTACGTAGCTGTAGTTTTCCTTATAAATTCACTACTTATATGCACTACTGCCCTGATTTTTCACATTTCTAAATACAACAGTTGGCTGGTAGAGGGGGGCGGGTGGGGTGTTGTCTTCACATTCCCGCAACATTTTTGAAAGACCTATCTAACGACACCCCATACTATGGGGTACGAGGAAAAAACTTTTTGGGCGTGATTATCCATGCCAAATTACAGTTTTCTAAGTAGCAATAATCTCTGAGGTAAGCCGCCTACAGTCAGACGGACGGACACGGCGACACTAAGGGTTCTTTGTTAACTACGAAAGCCTAAACGTGATACAGTAAAGTTTTCATGATGAAGGATTAATAAAAAAGTGTCGTGCTTTTGGTAAAGGATCAATTAACTATTCATACATACATACATACATACAGTCACGCCTGTTTCCCGGAGGGGTAGGCAGAGACCACGGACTTCCACTTGCTACGATCCTGACATACAACCTTTGCTTCCCTTAATCTCATAACAGTCTTCATACATGCTCTCCGGTTTTGGGTACTCCTGACCTGTCCTTAACTATTCAGTCGGAATTTAAGACAACAGTGTTATAGTTGCTTGCAGGTTGTAATTTCTAAGGAGATAAATAATTAAGGAATTGGCTTATAACTTCTAACTTTTGGTGGATTTGTACCCAAGAAAAGAATACTTGTAAAATTAGTGACTCAGGAGATCCTGAATCAGGCGATAAAATAGAAATAAGAAAACAAATGAGAAGTACAAAAATTCTCGGCGCTTCGGCAGCTATATCTAGTTAGCAGGTTGAGTATGCGTATGGTAGGTACAGGACCAGACAAAGTAGAGTGAAAATAAAAGACCCAACAGTGGGCGGATGTGGGCCGGTTTGTTTTCATTGATTGATTAGATACATTTTAATAATATGTATTGTCCCACTAAGTCATTACCGGTTCAATTCATCTCTCGGCAATTTTTGTTTTATCTTAGTTATGTCAGTGACTCTTCTATTATCATTTCACCACAGTTCATTGTACAGTAAACTTTACTAAAAGTTCTTAATTGAATACAGTGAAAGCTCAAGCAGAACAATTGCTGGCGATGAAAACAAACGCGAAACGCGAGCAACAAAACTTCAGGTGTTCGACTTTTACTAGCTTCCTTACAAAGTAAAATTTTCACTTAAATCCCATCACTGCAACTTCTTCCTATTATGATAAAGTTTAAATTTGAAGAAGACTTAGTTATGCGGTGGTAAAGTGAATGTTGTAGGTTGTATCAAAATAGATTATACTGCCAAATACGGCTCTACATTTGTGATATAAATAAATTTCTCACGAAACGTCACCACCTTGCGCGATGGAAACATTAAAGATAAGACAATAATAAAAATTGGAAAATTATAAGATCAGTATGAAACATTATAAGTAGAAGATAGGGATAGAAATGGTACAAAAATGTAAACAAACCAATTTACCGTTATTACTTCGTATCACGCACTTTTAAACATTGAACATGGTCCTTTCAACAATATATACAGACAAACCTTGTATTTACATTAATTTTCAGTTAAAATGTACATACAAATTATTCACAGTTCAGTAAAAACCCATTTCATAAAATTCACTCATTTTTAACCGACTTCAAAAAAGGAGGAAGTTCTACGTTCCACTGTATGTTTTTTTTTTATGTATGTACATCGATTACTCCGTCAATTGTAGACCAATTTTCAAAATTCTTTTTTTATTCGAAAGGGTATACTCCTGAGGTGGTCCCATTGTCACCAAGTTATGATCTGATGATGGGATCCCAGGGAAATCGAGGGCAACCCTCAAATTTTACAGGCACGTACTATGTGTTTCATATATTTTCTAAGGTTATTCAAGTATTTGCGTCTGGTAGTCATCATCTCATGATGATGAGCTGATGATGGAAGGTACAACTCCTTAGCGGTTAGGAGTTGGAGGATAATTCTGAAAATGTTAAATCATTATTCGAAAGGGTATACTCCTGAGGTGAGAGACAATAAAATATCACATAGAAATTAAATTAAAACATAATTGATGATGAAATTATGATGGAACAAAAAGAAATAGCTCACATTAACAAAACTGATTACTTACTGTAAACTGCTAACTGGTGGACACGTGATTGGTTAGCGGAAAAGCCAAAACTTCACATGAAAAATATTTAGCAACGTCAATTTTGCGTCACTCTCCGGTACAATCCTATGATGCAGTTAATAGTGAAACGCCATTAGGCGCTTTGCTGCTCCATATCCTTTGTTAAAATAGAATTTTATGTGTTGTATGTAAGAGAAGTGGCGCAACGAAGTTTTCGGTGTTCTAAAGATACGATATGGGGAGGACTGTTCCATTTTACATGAACCAACTCCGACTGTATTATTTAAGCAAAATCGGGAATCTTTGAACTTGAATCAAACTTTTGGAATTAGTGAACTATAAGCAACTATTTTTAAATCGTTGCATATGTTCTGAAAATTTGCAAGTAAATCATTAAATATCCAATCTAGTAAATAGCAACGCAAACAATATCTACAGAGTGCCAAAAAGTTAGCTGCATTTATTTATCGTAAATGGCATTGCTATTTCTTTGGACCAGAATGAATTAACTTTCAGAGCTAAGTAGTACATACGCGTCTGTTGATCTTTCCGCGATGACTTTCAGGGTGGATACGGCGCTAGAATCCGGCGTTTTAATTTATTTCGACCTCAATAGTTAAAATATAAATATCACAATAATTTGGCAATTTTTATGATACAGTATAATTACGTCATAATGGCACTCTTGGATTAGTGGTGTACAGATATCACACTTGTAAGTAGTTAATTATAGTCGAATTTTATCGAACATGGTTGGGACATTGTTCTTCTTGAAAGAACGCGCATATTTGCTACGACTGCCGCCTTAGCACACAAAATTTATTTACACAAATATCATAAATATATCTTATACTTAACACTTCTTCATAACTCCTTACCGTGAATACCTCGACTCTCAACCACTTTGCTTCTATCTTTCAACACATAAAGATTAGCCGTTGCTAAGTGGAATATAATAGGAAATTAGTAAGACTCAAGATGACTGAAGTAGTCGCTCTTTTGTTCTATTACACCGGTTAATTATTGCTGTATACCTAACTGGACGAGTTAGAAAAGTACTTATTAAAATATAAAAATGTATAAGTATGATATATAGATCGTACACGAAATATAGCTCAATCTAAATAAAGACGTAAAAAACGTGTGATCTGATTTACAGTTTGTTTATACTGCCTAAATTGAAAAGTAGAGCGTCGTGTTCTTTATTACCAGCTGGAAATAATAAAAGAAAAATAAAAATAGTTTTACAAACTAGAACAGAAATTACTTTCAACAGTCCTACAACGCGGAAGATCGAATTATTAAAGCAAAGTGGGGAGGGAAACCAATTAAACAATAAAATGCCGCCTCTCCAACGCACTTTAAATATCACAATACAATTTCGACGCAGAAGTTTTCTTTTGTGACATAACAATGACGTATCAAGATGAACGGTGATCGAACCTTAAAAGTAGACCATCTTAATAACCCATCCATTAAAAAGAAATCGATCGATTTGAATGCCAATTTCATAATAATAGTTGTAAATATGAATTTCGATCCCGTAATCGAGATGGTATTGGTAATAATAACTGCCATTCTGTGTAATAACAGGATTTAAGAGCAGCGGTGCACTAAACTTACTGCAATGGGTTAAACTATGCATTTAAGTTGACGTAATGCAAATTGCCTATTGTCTTTAAGTGATAACTGTACGAGTATTGTATTTGTGATTATATTATGGTTATGAGCATTAATACCTACGAAAGTTAATACAACAATGTTTAACGGTATTATTGTACAGTATTTACGTTTCGACTGGTATGTAAAAACGCCAGAATTTTTTAAAGTTAAAATTCGTACGTTGAAAATTGTTCTCGCACCCATTTGTGAGAGAAGACTTTGTCTATTTAGCAGTGGGACGCACCTTTACTTACCACTTATTTAGTTTGGAGACAGTGACGAGTACGAAGAGGTTCAAGTCGCAGACACAGAAAGCTACTGGATAACAGTTTGATCGTTCAAAAGATTTTTAAAAACGATTTGATGGAGTTTTAAATTTTAATATAGGTACGTACAATGTATGAAATGCTTTAAGGTCTAGCTTGAGATAAGCATGCAATATTTCTTAATTTATTATTTATTTTAACTTAACTTCGAATTAAACATATATGGATAACTACTATCAAGTTCGCTGTTGATCAACATATTGATTGCCGTTGGTATAAGGAAACGCGACCGTTAAAATCGAATGTTCTGAAAAGAACAGTTTATTAGGAACTTCATGTATGAAACGCGATGTCGATTGATCTTAGAATTGTTTTCTGTTCTCCGCTCTTCATCTTCAAGCTTCCACTTCAGGAACTTGACTTAGGTGAGATAAGTAAACGTTTACATATAATTGGTTTATCTCTTTTTATATAAAATTTAGTTTGAGATTCTATTTATAGTTAATTCTTACTTATTTTATTTAAATTAATTATGCCACATCTTAAGTTTAATTTACCGACAAAATCTGAATTGGGTCTTATTGTTCGCGTTGAAATATAATGTAGAGACGGATACGTAAACATAAAAATAAGAAGCCCTGTGTCGAGAGATCTAATAATTTACATTACTTTATCCTGTCGAGACGAAGTACCGGAAGCTTACTAAGATTAACACATACATTAACACCGTAGTATCTTCGTTCCGGAGTTAGCGATCGCCTTTCTGTACTTCGATATGTAGAGTAGTGCGGTATTTAACAACACAACAGGCGATACGCCGACCACTTACAAACCGGCCAGCCGGCTGAACGCATTTGCGCGGTACACCAATTATTAAAAAAAAGTTAGTATTTGAAAAAAGAAGCAATACATGGCCATCGGTACAATTTTTTTCAGTGAATCTTAAAAATAGAATTGTCACTTTTCGCGAGCTTTTTTCTTTTTAAAACTGGCCATGGTCAACATGAAACTAGGACAATTAACGAGTGTGGTCACTGGAGGTTGATAGGTTTTCTTTTTAACCAGTGGTTTTCTAAATTATAGGGTTTCCATCGGCTGCGCTTGCTTGGGCAGTGGCATGAAGACAGGCAGTTGACGTCGTCATGGAGTGACTACGGGCCAGCTGTGTGGTGTTAGACTCAAGTGCAACCATAGACTATAGTGCTTATGTTCTGTGAACTTTTATCAAGTTTTTGGGATTCGTGACGTCATTTAACCCTTACGATGCTGACGCTAAAGGTGAGATTATTTTAAACAGAAAAATATTAAGTTTGGGAACCTTCAAAATTCAATTCATCATCATCATCACCAGCCTTCTTTACGTCCCACTGCTGGACACAGGTTTCCTCTCAGAATGAGAGGGCTTAGGCTATACTTCCCACGCGGGCCCAGTTCGGACCTTCACACACATCATTGAATTGCTTCGCAGGAGTGTGCAGGTTTCCTCACGATACTTTCCTTCACCGAAAAGCTCATTAAACTACGATTAGTTGTGTAGACAATAAAGGGACTTTTCCTGCAAGGTCAGTAATTTGCGGTTATCTTAGGGTGGCGATATTGCTTTTATAGGTTAGCCGCGTACCTATACTTATTTTACCGCTGTGTTGGATAAATAACATGAAAGTATTTATTAAAGAACCATTTAAAAAATAATGCATGGACTATCAATGGTGCCTTCCACAATTTTGTCCATAAGATACTTTGAAAATTTTACGTAATTAGTTAACTGAAAAAGGTACCTGTGTCTAATTTTCCTAAAAGAAAGAACATGTATTTAACCGTGGAATTCTGAATGTCAAAAATTTCAAGGTAGGGCCAATACACCGTTTAGGTAATTAAGTATACAATGCATTTCGCAAAATAGGCGTGAAAATCATAAGTCAAATCATCAATCGAGGAGCCCATCTGTGGGACTGAAATAATGGCCCTCGTTAAAGCCTACAGGATACCTATCCATTCATGTCTCTAGGATCTGAAGTATTCTCCAATTACCTGAGTTGTGGAGAATACTTTCACCAATTTGTGGGTTGTAGGACCTTGTGCGAGGTCCGTCCAGATCGCTACCACTATCCTACTCACTAATCCTGCCGCTAAGCAGCAGTGCTTGCACTGTTGTGTTCCGGTGTGGAGAGTAAGACAGCCGGTGTAATTACGGACACAAGAGGCATTTCATCTCAGCTCTCTAGGTTGGTCTCTAAGTTAGAAATTTGGCCATTGCATTGTTTTTCTATACCTACTTACTTAATTTTGTTGGTAGAGATTTGAAATATAATCAAATTCGTTGAATCATAGTGAAATAAACGGAGCACATATATACGTATGTCAGTCGAGTATAGCTCGCTTTGCTATCGCCGGAGCGTAAGCACCCTGAGGAAAGACCACGGATTAGTCTGAAACATGTCGGGCTTTAGGACTCATAATATGTATGTACGTGAGTGACCGTTTATTTCGCTATGATTGAATCTCACATTCATTATTCATTAAATCCTCGTTTAAATCCGTTCTTGGAGGTCGTATTTATAGTAGACAAGGAAACCATTATGATTAAATTATGTGCGACTTTTCTTTAATTTTTATAGTTCCTAACAAGTGGCATCACCTTTTTTCACACTCCTTTTAAACCCCCGACCCATAAAGAGGGGTGTTTTAAGTTAGACGTGTGTATCTATCTATGGCGTCGTAGCTCTTAAACGCATAGATCCATTTGAACGCGGCTTTTTTCAATCTAAAGCAAATTTTGTCCAGATGGTAAGTTTTATCACGAGCGGTTCCGCCGTTTTTAACATTATTAAGCAAAGACGTATGAGGTTCTTCTATTAAATTTGAATACTGACATAAGCAAACTCTTCAAGTGAACTTGTTAACTTATTAACTTGTTGACTTTGTATATCGTAGTGATAATGACTACACTTGTGCCAACTTTTATGAATGACTTAATGTCCGATTCATTTGACTGACGACGAGTTAGAGGTCAAAGGTCGACGCAGTTGCGGCTTTGGGTATAGTGGATGCAACACAGACAATATGATGCATGTTTAAAAATCAATCCAAACAAGCTCAAATATCATTTTGCTGGCGGATAGCAACATGTTTGAGACAGAGGGGTTTGTACACACATTCACACACAACACAAATCACTACTTGTCAGTATAATCTGCCAATTACTTGATAAGTTCGGCGACGTAAATATTATGTAAATGCCGTCTTAAAAATATAAAAATCTCGTTCGATCATGACGTTCTTCCAGAACAACTAGGTATAACTGTAATAAAATAACTCTCACATTTTAAATGACTTTTTTAAAATTTTAATTTCACTTTTCGTAGACTACCTAAAATAAAAGAGAAACTTCAATAATACGAATATAAATTGCCTAGACGAAATTCCATGCTGAAAGAACATTTTGATCGCATCAAATCTAAGGTGACGACATTTCACTGTCCTTACACAAAAGCCGCTGTCATAGTTGCCCATAAACGACGTAAACTACTTTATGGTATCACAGAAATGTACCATTAATATCATTGTAAAGATACAAAACGACCTACGGTCTGAAGTGTAACAGTCGTTGACACAAAAACTTTAAGAAGACCTTACGGTTACGTAAACTCGTCGATTTGAGGTAACAAACGTGTTCTTCTACATCTTGTTTACACTTTACCTCAATGAAATTGAAGCGTGGGATTGGATGGCAATTTGTATGAAATATTTTATTATTGCGGTTAAGTGCTGTAAATGCGTTTATTGGATTACGTACCTACCGCCCATCGAGAATAACACCACTTAAAATTCCTTTGGATTTCGACACAATTTTTTTATTATTGTACGTGGCTGCAGAACATAACTAGCTAATCTTACTTTCCAGTAGAGAACAAATATTGCCAATAGATATAAATCTGCACTTTCTATAAAACAAATGAAGCCATTCACTAGGTATTAACGCTTGCTATGCGCTCGGTTTATATTTTCGGCGTTTTTTATAATAGGTACTGATCTAAAAGAGTTCGTCTTTATCTATGTCCTCTACTTTATACTTAGTTTCGTATTTAAAAGACCTTAAAATAGACAGCCCAAAAAGATAGGCATAGGTACGATTTCATGTCTTGGCAAAAAGAATAGTACTTAAGCGTTTTTCTAAACAGAAGAGTCTCGTAATCATTACCAAATTGCGCACGAACTCTCTAACAAGCAGGGCATTTGCAAGCCGCGCAAATTACTAATTCTCGTGCTCACCCATCAACGCCATTCGCTGCCAGATAGCCGCAAACGTTAATTGATTCGAGGTGTCATTCTTAGCAGTACTACAGTCCATTAAATTTTGACAACACGCGTGCAGACGTGAAAGTGCCATAACTAACTTATTCACCATAATACCCGTACGTCCAGCGTTGCATGTGATGCGCTGATGCGAACTTTGAAAACAAAAGACGATTTCCTTTTAATTAAAATTCAAACGATGACTTGTTATCTTTAGAAATTGAATTAATTTCACACACATCAATCATCGTGGAATGATAGTTTAAATATCTCAGCAATGATAATCAGAATTAAAACCAAAAAGCATTCGAAATTATCTATGATTATGATTAAGCAGTTGCGAAAATTATATCATCAACTTTAGATAGGAACCTGGTTACGTCGTCGCATTGAAAATGTGACAATAATGACATAGTGGCGAATTATCGTGACCGCATATAACATGCATCATGCATGGGTATGAAAGCGTTGGAATCTTTTAACCACATAAATTACCTACGAGTAAAAGCTAGCTCCCGTTTCTAAGTATTCCACAAAGCTAACTGGTTTCGTAATAAGCTGCAATCTATTTTTTGCCGTTCACCTGTTGGACGCAGCAAGGTAGCGCGCACCGGCACGCCTTTTCGTGCCTTGTTTGGGCATGTGGTGCAGCGCCACGCGCCTCGGACAACCACCTTACTCACTTCACTTCGCTTTTACTTTCAGGTAGCCCTAGTGTGCGTCCTGGCGCTTGCGGTGAGAGCCGACAAGAAAATAGAGCTACAGGATATCGAGGAAGATAATTTGAAGAGCGAGCAAGAAAAGGATGTCGATAAATCTGAACCGCGGTCGCAAAATGTCGGTCCCTCGTCGGCTCCAGGATTGCTACCTCTTGACTTCTTTAAAAATGGTCTACTTCGATATTTCGAGAGCCCCAATCAAGTCCCTCAGCAGCCGAGGTATGTTCAGCAGTATGCAGTGACAGAACAGCCAGAAAGGCCGCCTCCAACGCAAATAGCAACACCTAAATCTCAGTATGGAGCTGGTGTACCTCAGCAAGCAATGGTTGGGTATCTGTCAAATGTTCCCATGCAAATATATCTAGTCCCGCAGTATTACAATGAGCACGGGGAACAGGCAGCCAACACGCAGCCAGGAGTTCAGTACGCGGCGCCAGCAATCCCTCGCGTACAAGCATACCCCAGCGCTCCAGAAGGCATCCAACCGCAAAACAACTTCATAGAAGTCCCAACTTACGTAACACCGTCGGGGAAAACGTACATTCAGCAACCAGTTGCTTATGTCAGTTACGCGTCTCCGTCGACAGTTGCTCCCGTGCAAGCCACTGTTGCTCCCATGTTGTACCAAGTGCCGGTTGTTCAATACCCAACTGCGATAGCAGCACCACCAGTCGCGCCTAAAAACTATTATCAAAATCCTCAGTACACAGAAACGAATAACGTCGAGGAGATTCAGGAGAACGAAGTCGAGAGCCCCAAGGAGTACTCTCAGACGGAAGTACCTTATACGAAACCGCAAAGTCCCGAGTTTCCTCGATATTATTCATCCCGCGCTCCCTTTAGGGAAGAACAGCGACATGGTTCCATATCTGAGCTCCCTCCGCCTAATCCGTTGCTTTTGAAAGGTTCACCGCCACATCTTTCTCATATACCCAAAGCGCTGCCGATGTTCCGTCCCTTAACAAAGCCAGTGTATGCTGCTGGTGGTAATTTCCTTTCTAGTGCTTATTCACCGAAGCCTAGTGAGAGTTATGGTAATCCATACAAGCGCAGACCAATGTCTCTGCTTGATTCTTATGTGCCCTCGGGGGTACAGTTGGAGTACCTGAAGAGAGGCTATGTGAAGGATCCTCTCGTTGCTTATGAAGCTCTGTCGAGCGGTAGACATTTCCCTCACTATCCTATGCCGAGACATTACGAACGAGGCTTCCTACCCAACCAAATGTATCATACTGCGGCTGGAGGCATCACGTACGGACATTACAAAAGAACACCGAAGATTGATAAATCGTCACAGAATTAAATCATATCCAATAAGTTGGAAAACACGTGTCCGAATACTCAAAAGATTTTTTCAGGTTATGTATGTACCTACTTTTTGTGTGTTAGATGTGACTGGAAGGTGTGATTTGTGAAAAGCACTGAACTGAATTTGTATGTTAAGCAAATGTAACATAGTTACTTTAAGTAATATTTAAAATTACGCGTTCTTAATTAAGTATGAGTTAAGTTATAATACTGATAAAAGTCCTAATGAGGCTCACACTTTGTCAATTAATGGATTATTCAAAGGTCAGTATTTTAAAAGAAAAATATTTAATATTTTCAAACATACGTATAGTTTTGTTATTTATGAAATAAATGTTTGTCAAAATAAAAATGCCCCAGTCTTAATTCCCTTCCTTTTAGAACATTTAAAAATATGGCAAGGCTTATTTTGCAACACTGAAATTCGGTTATCGGTAAAGGTAAGTATGGGGGCTAAAAGACCGACGAAAAATCGTTAAATGGCATTAGTATTGAGAGGAGAGGTCCGTTTGACATTAGAGAAATAAATAAATAAATAAATTTCTGTCAAGTTGTCATTAGAAAACTAATTAGAAAATCCCAAACGTCAAACGTTACACGTTAAACGTTACCTTACGATACTGATTTCGTCGCTATTTTAGGCTCCCGTTGCAAGAGATGCATCTTATTTTGTATACTACTTACCAATTTTAATACTAAAAATAGAAAAAAAAATTGCTTGTGAAAAGTCAGATCAAATTATGCAATGTGTTTTGGTTATTAGTTAATGGGAATATTATACTATTTCATCGATACAGAAATATATCCATAGTTCGCATGCTATGATACTATACATTTCATCATTAGGTACACCTACCTTCGTACCAATTGAATTTTATCTTTAACAAAATGATACCTATGTAATGAGCCTATGTCTTATAAGCATTATGTTTTTTTTGGTATAAAATAAAAATATTACTTACCTTCCCCGTTACAAAAGAATAAATAATGGATATTCAATTGACAATTTAGTATTAACTAGTAAAATAGTTTTTTCCCCGGCGTGATTAGATTTGTTGGTCATGCGGTTTGAAAGAGCTTATTTCATAGACGCTATGAACCGCCCACAGTGCACTTACGTAAATTAATTTAATATCTATTAAGTTCAGCGTCCACAAAATTAAACCACGGTTAGAGATTAGCGACTAAAAGGTAATCAAGAAGCCACAATCTATTTACTAAAAAGGAACGAGTGAATTATTTATAGCTGGTGCAAAAAATAAGGAGTAATAAGATAAGTTAGCTATAGAGTAAGTATTAAAGGAGTTAATTGCAAAATAAATACCATTAAGCCTCTAAGGCCAACTAAATAATATAATAGTCGATTCTTATGGGAAATTTTGTGAATTTGTAGTGCCGGATGAATAATACCTAACATACCTATTTAAACACGTATTTTACTACAATGCATAGTATGTAAATGTTGCCAATTAATACTTTCGCGCATTGTATACGTATTCCTACTTAGATAATACATATACCTACATAAAGGCGCGTGCCTGTTATTATTATTGTGAAGTCTGGATTGTTTGAAACTTTTGACTACCTATTTTAGTCGCAACCTTTTCAAACCTTATGGAGCAGGTCGTGTAATTTTTTTTAAAGAAAGTCTTGCTTAATCGCTTGCTAAAATATTTAAGGCTGATTATTATGACATCATGTAAAACTAGGTAGATACTTTTCATCTACGATTGTTTGCATTTTAAAATTGTTTACTATCCCGGACACAATAAATACTATGAAACAAGCTAACAATAGGTTATACTAATTAGTAGATTAAAATCTAAAAGTAAAACGCATTTCTAACTAACCAGTGCTTGTAACCCGTTTACCTATGATAGACATTGAAGCCATATAATGGACACTCTAAGAGTAACCTGCCAGTTTAAACGATGGTAATTCCGATTCGCTTCCGCGTCTCAGTCACGAGTGGTCAGTCCGATCCAGATTACGTAAAAGGACTACACGCAATCTCCAATTCGTCTCGTAGATCACCGGTGTATGGCCATGCAAGATACTGTAATTATGATTAAGAAATGGCATATGTTTTCCAATGCATTATTTCAATATTCTAAATGTGATGGTAATTTTGTCTG
This sequence comes from Clepsis dumicolana, assembly GCA_963691665.1. Taxonomy (NCBI): domain Eukaryota; kingdom Metazoa; phylum Arthropoda; class Insecta; order Lepidoptera; family Tortricidae; genus Clepsis; species Clepsis dumicolana. Next base: position 9,362,205 of record OY829520.1, on the reverse strand, counting down.
CTACGTTTTTATGGCGTCAAAGAAATTTTAATACATTTCGGTACAGAGATACTGATGTGAAAAGCTACTTTTAGTCTCGTAAAATTTTATAGTTCCGGCGGACCGGTTTAGGTTGTTAATTAAAGGAGTTGAAACGGCAAAATACACAATAATTGACTCGGTTCTGCGTCATTGCTCATTAAACTTTAGTATTTTTTGTTTACAAAGCATTGATTAACTGTCAACTGGAATGAAACCAACCACGAAACCGAGCAGCCGACGAGCCTAACCAACCGCTTGTTCAATTTGTCCACTGAATTAGTGACCAACGTATTCACTGAATTATTTGTGATCAATTTATAAACCGCATTATTTGTAAACGGAAGCAACAGAACATTTCGTAAGTTTCTTGGGTTTTGTTGGTTTTATTTGGGGAATTGAAAACGGAAACACGGTTTTGAAACGTGACCTAACTATTTATTGTGTTTAATTGTAAGGACTTCAATGTAAAAGTTATCTTTGTAAAACGTGTAGAGCCATCTGACCAATTCAATACTACAAATAGAGGTACTGCACTGTACTTATCTCTAGTTTCCTATGGTTACCCATATCAATACAATATATTCTCCTTGACCGATTTCGGCCACGGCGACTGCTTCAGCTCCGCTGATGGTGAAGTTCGTGTGCTCTTACGTGACTCACATAGCCAATTTTGTTAACAAAGGTCCGCCTGCATAGTGGACACGTGAGCACACCATTGAAGTAATTATAGCTGATTGCCGCAGGTGGTCGGGCTTTCAGCTCATCCCATCTGACGTCCAACTCGGTACATCGGCGGGATTCAAAGTTGGAGGTCTCTTTTTTCACAGAAGATCTCCATTTTGTCCGATTGGTTGCCAGCTTTTCCCACTGTGTGGGGTCAACACAACACATGGAACATACCGTGCTCCCCAGGTAACGAAACTTGCCGACCTGTTACAATATCAATCAATATATCAATTTTCAGTTCTGAAAAATTAAGATCCTCTTTGTATGAGAATGCTGATGGGTACTTTAAATATGTCAGATGAAATCAGCAAATTACTTGTTATTGGTGTCTCTAAGGAATGCCTACATACTTAATAAGTTAACTACCGGATACAGGCATTTGTAAAATGTTATATATATATATGTAATAGCTTTTAACCATCTGCGAAATCGACAAGACGACTGCCGTTGGCAAATCCAAGCTACAATTTTGTGGTCTTTTTTTGCTGGACTATATAGTTGCTTCGGACTGCCGGGCAAAGGCCTTCTCTTGACTTAAACATAGACTAAGGATCCAACTAAAACGCAATCTATGAAATATATCTCAAACTAAAACCGCTGTTACCTCTCACTTGGCGTAACAGTTTTCTGACAACAGCTAAAGTTTCCTGCACGCAACACAGATGCCACCGCTTGCTACACATTCACAAGCAAGGCTCTTTCGAACCAATCGATACAACGTTCAAGAACTTTACTTACCTACTACATACAACTGCAAAGAACCAGCTGGATAGTTCGTGGTAAAGCAGACAGATGGCAGTTTACTAGTAGTTCTTGAATGTTGAATGCACGTTGAACGGGACTTGCTAGAGTCAGAGGGTTAATAATACAAGCGCGAATGAAACTTAAAGATACTAAACAAACGACTTTAAGTAACCGTACTACTATCAATTTAAGTGACGGAAAAAGCGAATTAGATGATTTTTTATTATCACCGTTGTTTCTAATTACATAATTATTATTATGGTTTCAGCTTTTTAGCCTACAGAGCCGAAAACACGAATATTCGAATCCTACGTAGCGTAACGTCACATCGCCATCGAGAAACTTCATTTAAATTTTAGTATCAAATACGCTCCACTCGTTTAGGTTACGTAGCATTCGAATGTTCGTGCTTGGGGCTCTGGGAGGCGAGCTCTACTTTTGAGATTGTTCTTTTATAGGCAAACTCAAAAGTAGAGCCCCATTCTACCCTTGCCCATGTTTCTGCTTGTTCTTAGCCCCGACTATTAAACATGATTCGGTGCACTTTGTTTTTAACCCCCGACGAAAAAGAAGGGTAGGTATTATGAGTTTGACATGTGTATCTGTGTGTCTGTGTATCTCTATATCTGTCCGTGGCATCATAGCTCCCAAACGGATTTACCGATTTTGATGCGTTTTTTTTAATCGAAAGCTAGTTCAATCGAGATGGTTCTTAGCTAAGTTTCATTAAAATTGGTTCACACGTTTTTGAAATATTGAACTTTGAAATGACAATGTCGGGGGGTTTTCAACTTTTCCAAGTTGGTTATTAAACTTTTTTATGCCTTTCTTTTGTACAAAACCCGTAAACATATTCATCATTGCGTTTTTTTTCTTTGCATAAATATTTGTCTTACATCCTCAGTTTCATAACCATAGAGCCCTTAAGCTATCTTGATTTTCAAATTAGGATGACTTGGTTCACTTACTTTCCAAGATTCTTGACCCGATTGTTGAAGTTAATTGAAACGCATGATCCGCGTTACGTTATCGAAAATACACAAAAACTATCGGTTCATTAGCTTACATCTCATTAGAGACTGTGTTATGTAATGACTCTGTTTCCGGACCACTGGGCCCAGATATGCGTCTAGCGCGTAAATTAGACGACTAATGAGGCTAAAAAATGTGATAGACGTTTAATTCGGCACCCCCACTAAGATTTGAAAATTTTGTTAGATCTCGTCACGCTATAATTATGCTAAAAATGCCGCGAACGGTTTGGCCACCAATCGAATGAGTAGCTATTTTATGTAATTAATAGACATTGCCGTAACCTAAGGTAAAGTTTACCTAACTTTAAAAATAAAATAGCTTATTCGTTTCAAATTGAACAGACCGTCCTAAAATTATTGAAAAATCGGCAAAACCTTAAGATTAACTATGCCTTTACCGATGATAAGGTACGATGATGGGTATCATTTGTTTTTTTTTATACTTGCATATTTTTTTTATTTTTTCTAGTCACGTGTGTTTTCTTCTTATATGCATGTAGGTACGTTGTACAATTAAATATATTAGACTTTTCCCATTTTTAGGGTTCCGTACCTCAAAAGGAAAAAACGGATCCCTTATAGGATCACTTTGTTGTCCGTCTGTCTATCTGTCTGTCTGTCTGTCTGTCTGTCTGTCTGTCTGTCAAGACCCTTTTTCTCTGGAACGCGTGGAGGTAACATGCTGAAATTAATATCAAATACTCAAGCCTGCAGTCCCTTGAAGATGTGAAAACATCAACCTTCCAAGTGAACGCAATCAAAAGATACAGTCATTAAAAAGGTGGTTTCCACACAAATCGCCGTAATACTGAGAAAACCTAAAGGGTACTTCCAGTTGTCCTAGAAACTTGAAATTTGGTATGAAGGTAGCTCTTATAGCTCAACCACTCGGAAAAGTCTCAAAATCTTAAATTTTTATGTCTGTCTGTAGATTTCACAGATCAATATAAGATGACCCCACACTGCGTACATTTTGCTTAGGAGCAGGGCTCTGCTTCTTAAAACACTGGGGAAAAACGTTAAAATCTTTCTACGGAACCCTCGTGCGCGAGTCCGACTCGCACTTTTCCCATTTTTTTATGAGAAACTATTCATTGAATAGTAAAACAAGCTTCAAATACTGCCACAAGTTAAGTAGAGGCGGTTTTCCGCGGCATCTCTAAAAAATTGCGGCCTCGTAAATAATTTAGCGAAACGAGTCATCGGTTATTACTCCCGAATGCATGATGAATGACATGGCGAGAAAAGTGAAAATTTGCTAACGATAGCCGCAGTAATTATACATTATGTTGGCCAGATTATCTGGCGTTAGGTAACAATTAATGCTAGTTTTGGTCATAAATATCGGTGCCAAATAGGCTTGCGTCTCCGCTTGGACACGTGAGTTAATGAAACTTTGGCAATAAGTCTCTGGGGGGCTTAGATGATATTTTGCTGATACTTCGTATTATACAGATTTCTTAAAAAGTGGTGTTACGAAAAGAATCTATTTCCTTTTTACGATTCTGTATATCTATTGATTTATCAACTCCATAGAATATAGCTCTATATTGGTGTACTTATTTTCATCAACTATGTTGATCGCCGCCAGCCTTTTGGGCACCTTGTCCCGAGGTAGCGGCCTCAGGGAAGTTTTCCATTTTAGATTTATATTTTTATATTTATTTATTTACTCAACATTAAAATTACATTATATAAATACTACATGTCAAAAATATAAGAATTTAGTAGGTTCTAGATTTAACTACTATTATTAACCATTTTGTTTTTGTTTGTTTTGTTGTAATTATATTTTCCATATTGACCTGAAAAAAAAAAGCCGTGATAGCCTAATGGTTTGACCTATGGCCTCTCAAGCAGGGTATCGTGGGTTCTAACACCAACTCGCACCTCTGAGTTTTTATGAATTTATGTGCAGAATTACATTTGTAATCTACCATGAGCTTTTCGGTGAAGGAAAACACCCTGAGGAAACCTGCACATACCTGCGAAGCAATTCAATGATGTGTGAGAAGTTCCCAATCCGCATTGGGCCCGCGTGGGATCTATAGCCTAAGCCCTCTCATTCTGAGAGGAGGCCTGAGCCCAGTAGTGGGACGTAAAAAAGGCTGGAGATGATGATCTGATTATCATTAATACTTATGTACTGAATCACATTTTAGGTTGTTCATTTTGGCATTATTTCATATTGACTGTTTATATTTGGTGCCAGTTTGCAAGAGGTCCTTTCGATTGGCTCGTTTAAGTTTGGAATTGCCCAGTATTGTCAACAGCATCGAAAATGACAATAAGATTAGCCTTTCTCTTGGCAATGACAATGGTTCGACTCGTGAATACCACGACTCAATTTGCGTTTAACTACTTACATTATCGACCTTACCGTAATTGATATAAGAGGTATCCAAGTTTACGGATGATTGGTCAGATGCAAGTGCTATTGCGCTTTTTGTCGGTCATCGGAGCGTTTGCGGTCATTGCCCTAAGATATTAACTGAAAGTAAGCATTTTATTTTTATAGACCTTTGTGTTTTCATCGAAGATTTTGTCTTTAAGATAAGATTATACCTAAAGCTAAAGACAAAACGCACTTTGAGCGAACTGTCAAGAGAACATTAAAGGAGTTGGAAAAAAACTCCTTGGTAACTTTAGGTCGTACCTCATTGAAGAACCGTTGGGTAGATTATTCCACAGCCGAAGTAAGCATTTATTGGACTTGTTACGGCAAGTTTTTATTGACACGATACTTTTACAGGTACAACAAGGTAAAATTTGCAGTCACTCGGGTCCCGGGTCGGGTCTTTGGCGTACAGTACCAACCAATAGAAATGCGTACCTACTTCTACTCCTTCTTTCACTTAAGAACTAGGCTCTTGTCGGTGTAGTAACCGTAACCGCCACTCTCATCGGTCTTCGGTCACCATAGATCATAGATCAGAATAAGTAAGACGTATTTTCATCCTGCTATTAATTTGTCCTATTCCTATTCCACAGACGTGACACGCAATAGGCGACAGAGACAATTTGGCCTACAGTTCGAAGACAATATGAAGCGTGCTAGAACAAAAAACTCTTCAAATCAGCGATGTACACTGAATTATAAAATATTCATTTACATAACATAAGCAATTTACAACGACATTAAATCCAAACTAAAACTAATTAAACTAAAACTTAAAACTAAATTAAATCTAAACACCTAAGGCCCCCGTTAGTGGCATGGTGCCCAAAAGGATCGCTGAATAGCGATGCTGATTCTTTGAGAGAGAAAACTGCCAGATCTTCGGTCACAAGTTGCATTGACCAAGCGCTTTTGCAACTCTGAAATAAGTTTGTACTCGTAAGCGCCAACTGTCATTGTAAACTGACATTTGTCGCTTTGGTGAAATCAGGGCCTGCTCTGTAATTTCATGCATCCTCGTCAGGCCAGCAGGCCAACAGGCCGTGGGAGTATAGCTGTCGCCTTACTTCAATCTCGTCTGCCACATACATGGTGTAAATTTTGTAACTCACAGAGCAAATTATCACAGCAACAATACACGTAGGCATCATAAGTTACTGCAAAAGTAATTTATGTTATGCCCTCCTGATCTTTTCTTGCGTATACTTGAGTTACCTACTTACGTAATGCAGGTGGAAATGACTGCACCGCACCATCTTACTAACATAGCAAAAACGACAGTATTGACCATTAGCACACAGTTCCGGCAGTGTATGTTTTATTTGTTTTATTATACACGGATGCGTATCAGTTGAGATTCTACAATAAAATTCGTTCAAGTAATTTTTTCAGATGTGCTGTTGAAAGTAAAAACCGGTAAGTGCGAGTCGGATTCGCTAACCACGGTCTCTACCACACATTGTTTGTGTTATGGTTCACTAAAATAATTGAGTGTTTTTGTTGAAATTGGGATAGCCGCTACAGATTTTGGGGAGGGCTAATTTCAGTTTTTTTTTGTGTTGAAACAATAGAATTAATAATAAGAATAAGAACACTGTGCAGAAATAATATTTTTGAAAGTAAGACAAGTCGAAAGTTTTTTTCAGCAGGGCACAGTCACCAAAGCTATCAAACTAACAGTTCGTGTATCTTTTCTTGTTATTTATTATTCTGTGCCGTGTGCTATCGTTTGTCTACGGAACCCAAACGAGTAACCTAGCTCTTATCGCTAACTAGACAATGTAAAAATCTATGCGTCGATTGACATGTATTTTGTTTAATTTGCTAGGGAACTAATATAATACAGTGAGAAGTGTGAGTGTCATAATCGATAAAATAAAATTGAACTATGTCCAGTTTGACATTGTATGTTGTTTCTAATTGTGCAAACAAAAAACTTAATGTTTATATATTTATAGGTAATCCGGATAATAAGTAGGTTTTCTTAACGTGTATGCTGAATGTCTTCGATTTTGGTATGTACTTATTTATGTCTGTTAAATATTGAAAAACAAAACAATTACCTAGTAGAAATAATTTATATGAAATTTATTATTCCAAGTAAGCAGTCAAACAAACCGCCCTGCGTCATTCCAGGTGCAAAATTGCCCGACACACTTGCCGCATTACCAATAATAGAAATTCTAAAACGATGACATTTGCCTCTGACAACAAAATATCTATCCAGAAATTGAAATAAAGTGTGGGATAAAAATCTATACTCTGTACTGTTTGAAAATACTTCTACTTTATTATCATTACAAACATCTAGCAACTATGAGACGTGCTTTTTTTAAATAATTTACAGGTCAAGCCAAAATATTATTAAATACATACTCGTAATTAAACAGTAATTTACATTACAGTAAATGATTGCCAAATCGAAATGTTTGTTGACCGGACCTCAATTGTCTAAGCAGCTGTTAAGTACCTATGCGACACGATAAAGCAATTATTACCATCTCAAAATCTGAAACATCATCAAACGTGCGATTACATAAACAAGATTATCATACTTCTTAACAAACGACAAAATCTTTCATTTTGAAGTGCCATTTAGATTGGCTTCGGTCTGAATGTGAATAGTAATTGTCTACGTCTGCTCATTATTTTGCAAGTTAGTTCACTTCCTGAAGTCTTACATACATTTTGAAACTTTAATCAAAGTGCGACTTGATAATTGTTAATCCGATTCATGTGATTAAATCAAGCGGTACAATTAAGTGGTCAGAGTATGATCTACTGCACTATTAAGATGCTAAGAGCATGCCATAATTATTGAATAGAATGCAAGATGTAACGCAACCGCGTCATCAGAATTAATTTCGAAACGTAGAAGATTATTTTTAAAGGCATGCACAATGTTCATTAATTATAATACTTTGTCATCGCCCATCACTCGGCACTTTTTGTCGGTTATTCGCTGTCATGTTTATATTCTTCATGGCATGGCACGTGTCATTCTATACCCAAAACAGCGACTAAGATTAATAGGTTGTTCTTCATGAAATGTGAGTTAAAAATGTTTATTGTTAAACAGTTTTTGTTTTTTAGTCATTCACGATAGCATAAAAGTTCTACGTAGGAATACTGTATAGTCTGCAAAAAGGATAACGATAAATATGTTTATAGGGTAATGATGATGATCAGGTACTGTAAGAGTTTCATTTCATAAAATGGAAGACCAAAGAGCGAGAGAGGGTCCACTGATGGAGCCCAATCTCCGACGGCTAGGGAGGGACATTATTTTAATGTACCTTAAGGTTGGTAGCTATCTACCTTAACGTTTATACTGTGTAATGGATATAAGTCATCAGTCGCGGCCAAGAGCAGAATTTAATTTATGAAATAAACAAATTTTGTAAATTAATTCAGCAACCGTAAAAATTGTAAAGGCTGAAAAAGATTTCTCAAAGCTTTTCGAATTGTAGTTCGGGGCTTTCCGGCTTTAGAGTAAAGTTAAACTTACGATTATCTTTAAATGAAACGCGTCGCTTTGAATCAAGAACCAAAAGCTTAAAGAATAAAACCACTGAACCATAAATTATTTTGATTTCAATTTATTAAAAATGCCATTCAACGCTACCTCAATTCTGATGTCTATGTGTACAAGGTGTGGACATACGAGTACACTGCTCGAGACCCAAATCTGGTAATTTTTCAAGCAACTTAGGCAAGTAAATGTACGTAAAGAGTATGCTTACAGCTGCAAACAACTTTTGCGGACGGACTAATACGATTTAAGTTAGAAGTTACTCCATTGCTCTTCTACCTAAATATTGCATGTCAGTGTGCGGAGCAATTTTGCCTCTTCATTGGGTTTGCTACGTAATCGGGCCATTCGGTCATAGACCATGGTACGTAAATATTGCAATATATGCCAAATATTGACTGTAGAAAAAAAAATGGAACAATGTCAGATTAGGAAGTCTTTTTGCAAAGACTTTTTAGATTGTCGTAAAGTAACTTTTTTAGTATAATCTTGAAATGCTACGGTACGATTACGATTGGAAATAATGGCGTGCACTGGAAGAGACCTACACTCAACACTTGGTGGATGGTGGTACATAGAAGAAGAGACATCTAATCTAGCAGTGGAAGCTTTCCAACCAGTGATGATGTTGAAAGCTTATTTTTCTAAGTATAAGAAATTAATTTAATTGACCCAAATGCATGAGCATCAGCAACGTGCAAAAACTTGAATTTGTCACAGATGGCCGTGTGGCAAAAGTTTTATAGTACCATTAGTTGTTTTAATTGCTTTCAGTTGCAATAATTCATTAAGCAAGTCAGTGATGTAAACCCGACACGAGTTATAGGTAGGCGAAGATTTTACTGGAATAGTTATAAACAAGAAAAAATATTGAGTGATAATTGTGTCCAAAATTTTACTTCAGTTCTAGCTTATATAGTGGCTTCGTCCCTTTAAAAGATTAAAAAATATACTAGGTAGTTCCCTATAATATCTGTGGGAATTTTGAAAATTGAATTAAGAAAGATAATTCACCATTATGCTGCTCAAGGTATCTACCTACCTAAGTTTCGACGAAATTTCATGAAACTTTAGACTGTGCGTATCCTATATTGATAGGATATTACATATTACGCACAAAATCTACTTATATATTGAAACCTAATTCGTAACTTACCGTCATCGAGCGGTACTGAGTTAGATTTCAATGTTACAAGCGCATTATAAAATAAACAAGAAACTTTCCTTAGAAGTACGTGCGATTCTTACGAGTATGTTGTTTTCGAAACATATATCCGATGTTGTATCTTCTTATCGGCAATTTAAATTCATGCTAAATACAACTTCCTCGATGCAAAAGTGCAGAACCGGTAAATTTCCTTAATAATATGATAAAATATACGCACAGGTCTAAAAAATAAATAGGCATATTACATGATTGAAATATCCCTGTCAGTAATTCGTCTCAAGGAGAGTGTGTAGCGCAAATATTTAGATTCTCGTGTTACCACGCGTTCGGTAAATAAATATTTCAACGAACATGCTCTCGTATGTACAGGCTGATTTTTATCATCTGACGATATGTGTAATGATTTGATCTGCGAGGCAAAAATATAGTTGTTTACGTGCATGGCCAAGACAATAATACAAAACTTGAAGGAATATCGCAAGAAAGCAGTTAATATTTCAGCAGCAGTTTATTTTTGTTTTGTGGCTCTAAAATTTTCCCAAAACTGTCCAAAGCAACCAAACGACCTCCCTTCTTTTATTTTTCAAGATTTTTTGAATGCTGGTGAAAATTTGTTCACTACTTAAGTCGTTCCTACTCTTGCATGCCACCTGTACAATCTGATTGACCAAGATTAGGATACCTACTTACTAATTCACAGTCAATTTTGACATGCTCATATCGTTTGAAATGGCAATAAGTGTGCTCATCTCTGAATAATTATTCTCTATGTTGGCAACCATGATCTATCAAACTCACCTCTTTGTTGTTTTTTTTTTTAATTTAATGGCGTCTGTCTGGCATATCGAGAGCATATGATTAATACGATTACGACAGTCTACCCACATATCTGTTGATCAACGTTAATCTTCGGAACATTTTCGAGCGGTTCATTATCATTTAAAATATTCGTAAGTTATTGCGCAATTTAGAGTAGCTTTTGTGCTCCTAATAACATAGAGTTAGCTAAATGATTGAACTTATTACACTTTTATTAAGACGTTGCATAAGGTTGAACAATACAGCATTATCAGTGCGATAGTTTTAGAACGAAGTGCGTAATGGAGCAATGACATCACAAGATAACCATCATGATACGTTTAGTGTCATTCACACTATGCTTTTGTTTTATTAGCTTTAGTTTTATTTATACATATAAAACAAAGTACCTATATTTGTAATTAGGTAAACAATACATTTAAAAAAACAGTGTTTTAGTTACAGCTTATAAAAAAGTCCCTTTGCTGAATATAGGAAGTTAGGTAGCCTACTTGCATCAAATATCTGGGTCACCATACTCAGAGGCCTTATTGTCTAACGCGCTCAGCTTCGCGTAGGCATTCGCCTTCTCTTTCTTGCATTGATATTGTACCGTTTGACAGACAAAGATGCGAATGTCAAAGCGAAGCAGAGCGATCTTCACCAAGTCGTCGGGCCATCTTTTTTTTTACACCGCGCTTTATCGCTGTGGAATCATAGCTCCCAAACGGAATTACCGATTTCGATGCGGTTTTGTTAATCGAAAGCTAGTTTAATCGAGATAGTTTTAGCTAAGTTTCATTAAACCCGGTTCACCCGTTTTTGAAATATTGAATTTTGAAATGACAATGTCCCCCGACATTTCAACTTTTTTAAACTTAAAAACCTACGTAACCAACTGGTTAGGTTAGGTTACTCTACTTACACTGTCTGTCTGTCTTGTATTATCTTTTCATTATGAATAACAACGTTAATGAGATATTCCCTGTGATTAAGTCCGTGAGAGGTGTTATTAGCGGATCTGAATGTTTATCTCAGTGCATTTGTTTCATCTTATTAATTTCTAGTGTTTATGGTTGCGTAACTCTTTTGTTGCACGGACAATTTCACCGGCGCCGGCGCAGCTATGGGAACTCCTGGCATTGTTTCGGAATTTCGATTAAGCCTGATGTGTTGGGAGTTGTATTCCATCAGAATGATGGAATGACCTAGTTATTCTTATAAGACATTAGCCTGTGTTTTGGATACATACTCGTAAATACATTGTAGGTGTGTGTAATTTATGAGAGTTATTGAAATTTTGGCGAATTTGCACATAATGGCAGGCCTTGGCATACATTTTTCAGGCAATCGTATTTGGTAATTGTTGACAGTGTTAGATTTTTCAGTCATCACGCGACGAAGAACACTTCATCATCATGTCAGTCGAAAGACGTCCACTGCTGGACAGAGGCTCCCCAAGGCTCTCCACACAGACCTGTCTTGTGCTTTCCGTATCCACCCACCCACACTTATAAATTAGGTACCTTTATGACATTTAGAACTAATTAGGTTCAATGACATTTTAGCTACTGGCTTACCCACACACAGTCTAATCTAACATAATAATAATATAGGTACAATCTATCAAACGTCACCAGTTCGAAGGGAAAGGGTCAAAGAGCATAAAATTAATAATCACTCTTACTTTAACCACATTAGTGAGAATTTCACAAAATTGGATATCAGCTGTTGGCGGCTCAGCGATTATGTTGGTCGGCCTATGACCTGCGTATGATTGAGTGGGACCACGGACCACATGATTACTTCGAAACCCACGTTTTAATGTCAGTTAAGTTAGGGCTGTAGAATTATTTTGGTAAATTCGACCAGCCGCCAAACTATATTCGCACATATACTGTAAGATTTATTGCTACATAGAGCGCTTTATATTATTCCTAATTTGAAATTAAGTAGGCGTTTTCCCTCCGCGATTCTAATATTTAAACGTTGTTCATTAATATTAACTTAGTCGGGTTGTTCATCACATTTACCTTTTTCGGTGACCTACTTACGCGAAATATACTTAACCTAGTAGCAAATATGTGGCCCTTATGGTTAGGTATAGGTAATTTTGTATGTAGACTGGGCCAATTTTTTGCCGCTAATCTTCTCACAAATTAATAGTGCAACAAGAAGCAGTAGCGGCAGCTAGTAACAAATTGACTAGCCAGTTAAGCGCCATTACTTACGACTGTTTACAGATGGCAAAGCAGCGCCGTCTGGCCAACTTTATGCAAATAAATCGAAAGCGCCCCTGACACCACGTGCGTGAGTCGTTCAACGAACCACGGTGCGTCGAGCTTTTTTTATTTTTTTAGATTTTATTGAAAATAAAAACAGAAAATAATTTCTGATTTAAGTCGTTTTGTACAATGACATCTGTTGTTAAGATTTCATTTAAAGGAGTAAATGTTAAATAGTTTAGGCATAAATAATCGTGTTGTTAGAATTTAGAAATGTGTTTACTATTATGATAACTGTTTACTATTTATTATTTCTTTTAATGAAATCCCTACGGATTATTGCGGTTTCATACTTACTGAATTTACTAAAGTTTCTATGATAGTCTTAATTTTTGAAAAGCTATTTTGGTGGAAGCCCCTTGCTCAGCAGTGGGACAGAATCGGCAATTACCTAATAAACATATAAATTTCTCTCCGACTGATTGCCTTATATGAATGAAATACTTACTTAAAATTTATTACCCTTCAAGTAGAGACGACGACACATCTTTGACGCGTTACACTATGATTGAACATTGACGGAATGTATTTGATACATTGATCAAACAAAATTAGCGATTCCTGAGAAACTTTAGCAGGGGTATTACCAGGGGCGAACTGGCTCAAGCGTTAGCTGAAATAGTTTTGATTAATTTTGCTGATTGCCCTCAGGCAAGTGATAGGTACTTTAGTGTTAGTTAGGATAGTGTAAATATGACATAATTTTATAAATCAGTCCTTAAAATGAGTGCAATTGAAACAAACTTTGCTAGATTTATTGACAAACAACAGGCCAACGCAGTCCACAAAAAACAGTTTAAAATAAAGTCAAATAAAAACGACAGCAAAAATCCCAGACTTTCAACCAAATTCATCTTTTTGCACCCTAGTGAAAGTGTGCACATTATTTGGTCGCACCGCGGCCGCGCTCACACCGCGCGTGCTTTCTGACCGAACACCGTCGCAGGCGCATCCTAACATTTCCGAGGTATAAAAGAAGCTGGCATACTCGTGCGCCAAACCATTGCTCTTCTCACCGGTATACCGGCCATATACTCGGACCCAGTACGTGTGTGCGTTGTGTTGTTGTGTTGTGTTGTGTCGGATGGACTCTAAACGGTTTGTTTTCTTTTGACAGAAGGCGAGTGACGTCACCGACGCAGGATGCGGTGGTTTGCGCTGGTAAATACTTTAATTTATTTGTACTGTTTGGTAAATAGAGCAGCTACTCTAGTGAAGTTGGTGAGTCATTTGTGCAGTATGAGACTAGCGGATGATCGTTTAAAGATTGGCCGGGTTCGATCTCTGTTTAAAAAAATGCAATTAAGTAGCTTGGGACAGTCGCTATTAGAAACAAGTTTATCAGAATAATAATAGTAGTAAAAGAAATAAAAGAAATATGGGACTGGTATCGATGGTAGTGGCTCTACTAGTGTTTCATACACTTATAATTTTTTTTTTGCGCAACAAAGTATTTACTTACTCACTAACTTACTCGTGGTGTTTGATAGTTTTTGTAGTATTTTTAATGCCCATGCAAAATTAGGTCACGGGCAGTAAAATCAATAATAAAAATAAACATGCTTAAACATTAATGTCTGCATGCCGGCGCTCAGCGCCATCTATGTTTTAATTATACCTACCCACTTAGTTACTCATTAAGCGAAATGTAATTTCTTATGAGAACAATAAATTCTTTAAACCGAAACATGAAAAGCCTGTTAGTTAACAATAAATATTACTATTATTATTATTTTTCACTTGTAATTTATCATGAGCTTTTCGGTTAAGGGAAAACATCGTGCACACTCCTGTGAAGCAATCCAATGATGTGTGTGAAGTTCCCAATCCGCACTGGGCCCGGGTGGGAACTATAGCCCAAGCCCTCTCATTCTGAGAGAGGCCTGTGCCCAGCAGTGGGACGTAAAAAAAAAGACTGGTGATGATGATGCGATGATGATGATTATAATTTTATCTGACCCATTTTCAATTTTGTACTAATTAACAATTTACTAAGTAACAAAAAACAACTGCAAATTTTTCGTATGAAAAGCATTTTAATTGGGTTCAATAACATCCATAATTAGTACCCATACGAGCACATAACTAGTAAAAAGTCTCGGATAGGTGTCAAAAGCAATCTCATACTTTCTAATGTCCGATCGCGTTATCAGTAAATGCTATTAGCAGATATGGTAATCAAAATCAAGTCTAGCCGGATTGAAAGATAAAAGATATACAATCAATCTTACCTTCTAACCTTACCTTAGCTTTATCTGGTATATTGAAATCGACGTGTTTTTAGTTCGGAAACTTTTTAAGCGTCTCAAACAACATGCGGATTTTTTATCTCAAAATGTGACCATCTTAGTATACCTAAGTTTAACTTATGTAATATGTAGGTAAGCAACTATGTCATCCGCTTTAAAATTTGGTAACCATTTCTAGACCACTTCTTAGTATCCGACTTGGTATGCTTATATACATAATCTGGTAGTGAAATTCTTGTGGTCATGTACCTAAGGGAACTCTTAACGGTTATAATGGCATAGACTTCAAATTTGTTACGGATTTGTTGAAGTTGAATGATGAAGTGTAGTCAACAAGAAGTACAAAAAAAAAATGTATTAAAAAACCAGGCAAGAGCTTGTCGGACACGCCCAGGATAGGGTTCCTAAGCCATTATGAAAAAGCCCTGGCATAGATACATAATTTAAAGGTATTTTCATCACACCTATTCGAAACCAGTGTTAGCAGAGCTCTACTCCAAAGCAAACTGTACGCAGTGTGCGGTCAATTTTTTTCATCACACCTATTCGAAACCAGTGTTAGCAGAGCTCTACTCCAAAGCAAACTGTACGCAGTGTGCGGTCAATTTATATCGGCTACTGACATAGACACATAATTAACTATTACTCCCAAACCTGTAAAGCCTGCTAATCTCAGATAGTTTTCCTTTTAAATTCATAACATGCACTACTGCTCTGATTTTTTTCACATTTCCGAATATAACAGTTTCTCTGGTAGAGGGGGGGACACCGGACTCCAATAAAAATGAGCACTTCGAAGCTAAATATTTCGCAAACGAATAACTTTATCGAAAAATTATCTTCGAGCGCCCCTTATATTTTTGAAAGACCTATTCAACGATATCCCACACTATGGGGTGGGCGAGAAATAAAAAAATACCCCCACTTTACGTGTAGGGGAGGTACCCAAAAAAAATTGTTTTTCTAGATTTTATCCCAACACTTTTTCGGCCTAATTAATAATTAATATCTATGCAAAATTACAGCTTTTTACTAACAATGTTCCTGAGCTACAGACAGACAGACGCACATGACGAAACGATAAGGGTTCCTTTTTGCCATTTTGGCCTCGGAACCCTAAAAATTTTTAAACAGGAAACTTATGAACATTCGAAGCAAAGCATAGTAGCTCCCAAATCAAAAGCTACTTTAATTGCGATAGTCCTAGCCAAGTTTAACCAGAAAAGCTTTTAAAGTAATAATTACGAGGTTTTCAGATTTACTAATTTATCTCGTTGCACGTCACAGAGCTTCTTCCTCTTCCAGATTCATTCTTTCTGTTTCTGCACGCTTTTGGACATACAAAATTTACGATTTTGCCTTTTTGGGTAAATCACATTCACTACATCTACTAGTTACGTTTAAATTATAAGCGTTACGTCGTGTGAGAAAATTGCATGAGTTCTGACGTACACTTAATCTACTTACTTGACTTATATTAAGATTTTAATGAAACGGTCAAACTACGATAAAATTAGATGGCGACAAAACACCAATTTCACTGACTAATTGGATACATTAATTCAACTATTTATATTGATTAATTGCTTGTTAACAATAATAAACAATCAGTTATGTTAATGTGACAAACCTATTATTCAGGCTTTCAATCAAAGACCACACGAGCAGTTAACCAAAGTATTATGTAAATAAAATAGGTAATAATATTATTTGAATGTATTCAGCATCAAACGGCAAACGAGGCTGTAGAATTTTGTACTTAATCAATTTGCAGCCACTTACATAACAGAGGTATAAACGGATCACTCACGTATGTCAGTCGAGTATAGGTAGCATGACCCGTTTATTTCACTATTATTGATCTCACGGTAGTTTCACTTACATAATGACAAAAGATAACAATTACGTAATAATGATAATCAATGCAGATGTGTTAACATATACATATAAATATTCAGCAATCACCTTGCTTCCGATTTTTACTATCATGCTAATGTTCGCCCAAAGGTCAAAATTCGACCATAATTTGTTGTCCTCCGCTCGCGCAGAATTTTTCGCATAACTGGAGCCATATTACTGGAGTATCTACTTCAAAATAACATTTAATCAATATGTTGCCACTCTCATCACATCTAACAACTGTCATTAGTTAGCCTATTTATGTCCCATGCTGGGTAATATTAGGCCTTCTCTCAGCATGAGAGGGCTTAGGCTACAGTTCCCAGATGGGTCAAGAGCGGATTGGGAAGTTCACACACACCGTTGTATTGCTCCGTAGAAGTGTGCCTCATGCTAATTTTCTTCACCGAAGAGCTCATGATAATAATTACAAATGTAAATTTGTATCTGTCAACAATGCAGCGATTGCGGATGTAGCATTGGCAATACTGAACCGCTTAACTTTAGCAATACACTGTTCTATTGATGCCGACTATGTTGACTCACCAACTACCAAGCAGAAGCTTGTAAACGACGCCTCAAATCAAACACCTAACCAGTAATTGCACCACCTTAACATAACTATTACTTCACCGCACAAATGCCATTCGGCATCGTGCTTAATGAACTATAAGTTCCTCGTTTTGAAACAATCTTCATGAAATGCAATTCACAAAGGCCATACTTTTACTAGAACTTAGTTGACCACGCGATGAACGTGTTAAGGCGATATAAATATGGCAAAAACTAAATTTTATTTCTGTATGAAGCGGTCAAAGGCTCTTTTACATGCCTCTTTTTTAGTCCACCATCGCTTAATAATATTCACCATAACCAAGAAGAATGCGTCGCAAGAAACTTGACACAAAGTTTTTTTTTTAAACAAGTTACAATTTATCTCTCTTAATACAAATTAATTATAAATTGCTTCTACATGCATGCTTCGTTTTTTTTTCAAACTTTCCTAAAATAGAGTTATTTACGTCAAAAAAATAATTTAAAATGCACAGCTACACACGTTTACCAAAATCATTTACCGTTTGAGATGCCCTAACCCGTACTAAACAGCTATTATCGCTAGAATTGCTTGTGGGACAAAAAGACAGCAGTATTTCTTCCTCTTAAGTGTTTATAGGGTTGCGCACCTCAAGAACCCTTATAGGATCACTGTCTGTCTGTCTAGACCCTTTTTCTCCGGAATGCGTTAAGGTTGCATGCTGAAATTAATACCAAATACTCAAACCTTCAGTCCCTTTTGAAACTGCGAAAATCAAACTTCTAAGTCAACGTAATCAAAAGATACAGTCATTAAAAAGGTTATTTCCATACAAATTGCCGTACTGTGATAACCTAAAAGCATTTCCAGTTGTCCTAGAAACCTGACATTTGGTATGAAGGTAGCTCTTATAGCACATACACTAAGAAAAATCAGAAAATCTTAAAATTTTATGTTTGTCTGTTTGTGTCACAGACCAATGTAAAATACTGCGTACATCTTGCTTTAGGAACAGGGCTCTGCTAAGACTGGACAACATAAAACACTAGGAAAAAATCTTTGTACGGAACCCTCGGTGCGCGAGTCCGACTCGCACTTGGCCGGTTTTTTTATGTTTCAAATATTGTTAACCAGTCATCTTGCTTGCAAGTTATGCTTTGAAATGTCGATATCATTTTGTATAATTTGAAATACACACAACACACAATAGCTGGATTGATGTGTTGCCGGTTCATGACTTTATTATTGACCTGTGAGTTGCATGTAGGTCAGTTTAACTGTTAATAATAGGTACTGCTTAATCTAATTAGAATCATTGGTAGAAGAAATAAAATAAAAATACATCGGAGAAATGAGTGCTAAAATAATATTACCAGATTTTAGAAAATGTATGTAGGTCAACGATATCACAATAAGCAAAGCGAGATTGGTTATGCTAGTACTAGCAGGACGCAAAAGTTGTCCCACGCGAGTGAAATAGCCCGGTTAAATGCATCAGCGAGCCTATTTAATTTATCCAGGTCATAATTTTGTTTTGGCAGGACTGAACTCGGGTGCGCCAGTTCTTTACCCTAGGTTTAAGGTGCCTGCACTTTTGAACTGCGGGTAATATCTATCTACGCTTTTATTAGATGAAAACGCCTATAATTACTCTTTGTACAGAGCATGAGCTCTGTGCTTTTCTTTAGTTGTAGATATACTAGTGATAACAGCACCTACTGCAAATTTGGGTTTACCTAACACGCACTTAATTTCCTCGAATGTCACAAAAAAGGTCCACACCGTCTCGCCCTTGGCATTGTGGCGGCTGTAATATACGACGTAGAACAAATTTGGTTATTAACTTTACAGAGTCTTAAATTCCTATCGCTATAGGTCACTGACCTGTCCCAACGGTATTTTCATGATCAAACCTTAATTATAATTTTGAATGGCGTAACGGCAAAACGCAACGACTGGACTAACTAAATATAGAAATTAATGCCTTAGCGACGACATTCACTATATAAAACCGCCTTAGCATAGCATGCACTAACAGGTTAGATGTATCATACGAATTTTATGTCCTTCCGTAATATCAGATATCTCACGTGTGCATCTCGGAACTCATACAATTTCGCAATGTTTGAATCCAAGCCATTAATTCGCTTAGCTTTGGGATTATGGAGGCTAGACCAGGAAGTGTGTCGCAACCCCGCTGATCTGATGCCTAACTTTCTCTTACTATAGTTACTGTTTAATCCCGGTTGGTTTAAAGTTATTACCTTTGAACACGCCTTTGTTAAATAATTGGATGCATATGTTTAATCTTGTAAACCAAATAAAATGTAAAGATATAGGGCAAAGTTTTACTACCTATCTTCCGGACTGTAGAATAGAAGGTGGAATCAGGCCTACTCGTAGTTCATGGATAATAATTATGTTTCACACAAAAACCAGTTGAGTGTCTGATAATAAGTGGAACAGCAAATAATAAAGCGGTTGACACTCGCCTAACAGTTAATGTCATAGAAACAAACTAAAACCCGATTTCCGTCTGACGCAACTCGGAATCTCAATCTCATTTACATATCGTTCGAAACCCTAATTATAACCGCAAAATAATGATGCAACTTAAATTTTATGTAACACGTATGGCAATGTTTTAGTTGTCAGATATTTATCACGAGATCCTGAGGTCGTGGAAAGCGCGGGGCGGCGGGTCGCTTGCGCAGGCCGCGAGAAAATGGCTGTTACGTAACAGCTGACGGGCTGAGATAATCGCCCGCGCACCTCGCGTTAACATCGATTACGTTGCTTTATGAGCTTTGAAAAACAGATGTTTTGCGAACCAGACGTTTCACATTAATTATGGGGTTTTGCACATAATCTGCATGTCTTATACGCAAAGAAAGTTTATTGTGACAATTTGCAACTTTCGATGTTTGGTCATGGAGGTCATGCGCAACAATGACGATAAGAAACAACGATTTTAATACATTGAATACATTTGCTGCGGGATATAAGTTACAAAGTTTCTGTTGAATCTTCGCGTGATCGTAATTGAGTGAACGTGTTTGCACAAGCTGTACTTATATGTATGACTCGCATTTATTCATTATCATCATCATCAGCCTATTTACGTCCCACTGCTGGGCACAGCCCTCCTCTCAGAATGAGAGGGCTTTGGGGTATAGTTTCTACGCGGGCCCAGTGCGGATTGGGAACTTCACACACACCATTGAATTACTTCGCAGGAGTGTGCAGGTTTCCTCACGATGTTTTCCTTCACCGAAAAGCTCATGATAAATTACAAATGTAATTCCGCACATAAATTCCGAAAAACTCATAGGTGCGAGCCGGGGTTTGAACCCACGACACTCTGCTTGAGAGGCCATAGGTCAAACCACTAGGCTATCACGGCTTTTATTACTTACATGTTATTTTGTCATGATCTTGACGTGAATTTATAGTATTAGAATCGCATTACGACTTTTTTAAATAACTGAAATGTTAATTATTGCCCTTATTGATTTCAGATTTTGCTGCTTGCTGCGCTATCTGCAGCAAGCCCTGCACCAGAACCCAAGAAATATAAACCCGAAGTCAAAGACACAAAATCAAATTCAAGTCTAACAAATGAAGAAAAACAATTTATAAGAGAAGTAGAAGCGAAATTTGGAATCAAATCCGATGTCCGTGTGGACAATGAGAAGACTGACGATAAGAAAACTACAAAATTAATACCTAAAGGTCCCTTACCGAAGCTACCATTTCCAGCAGTTATAGCCATAGAGATAGTAAATGACACTGACTCAAAAACCAAAGGGAAAAGAACTATTGATGCTAATTTAGGTTACGGGTACCGAACAAACAATGGATACAGTTACTCCTATTTCGGGAAGACACCCGAGAAAGGCAAGTTCGTGTTATATCCGTACTCGCAAGAAGATATTCCTCCAGCGCAAGGAAGTGGGACAAAGAATGGATATTCAAACCATGGACAAGATAAATATACGACTTCATCACCAAATGTGGAAATTCAACCATCGCAAGCTTATGAACTGGTTCCAGTTAAGGAAGAACAAGAAACTTCGTATGACTACAAGAGACCAGCAACTGAATTCAAATCTTCTTACGAAAATGTTAAAAGCTTACAATCTCCCCCTCCCCCTTACAGAGCAACCCACGGTTCACCAGCCACGTTGTATACAACATACAATGGAGAAAAATTCTCAGGATTGAGCGGCCAGTTCCCTTCGGTCATGCCTAACTACTTCGTAGATTCATCTCAATTGCTAAAAAATCCTCAGTACCAGAACGCCGGCTTAAGTCAAGATCATCTGCCTACTCAACCAGTAGTCCCTGTACTAGTTCTAAGAATTCCAAGTTCATATCTAAAGAATCCATCAGCTGAGCTATACGCTAACTTACCTCAGAATTACCCGCTTTCTCAATATTTGAACAATGTTAACCTACAAGAGTTGGTCAACCAATATTTCTCTAAGATCGGTTATTCGGCAGCACCTCAAATAATGTCTTATCATCATTCAGCAATTTCTGCGCCTATTCAAACTCCCGTTCCAGCGCCAGTTACACAATATGAACCTCAACATTACGCGAACCCTCATGTTCGTCCGTCATACACTCATGCAGATTACTCCGGAGTTCAGTATTCTGCGGTGCAGCCTGTGATGGCCAAGTACCCTTCAGGCTACCCTTCGCCGCAGTATTACACGTCTCAAGTTCAGCAAACTTACCAGCAGCCTGAGTATCAACAGCAGTATGAGTATCAATACCAATACGTACCTTCGCCAGAAACTCAACAGCAATATTACGTAAGCCCTGAATATCAACAGGAAGTTGTTAGCCATGAAGCAGCTAGTGAACAACCTTCAGCAGACCAACACACAGGTGTCCACGACTCTGTTTCTCACGCCCAATATGAGGAATCTCAAACATCTACCCAAGAGCATGCGCAAACAGCTCTAGAATATGAAATCCCAAAATCACCTCATTATAGACCACCACAATATGAATCAGAACAACCACAGTACGAACTTCCGAAAGAAGATAGCACCGATTACGCTTCTAAGGACAGTGGTCCTACAAAAGTATCAGTGAACACATATACGGCACCGAATGTTAATACTAAATACGGACCGCCTCAACAAGATCAAAGTCAGCAACAATATTATACTCCTAAAGAGCCTGTTCAAAAAGAGACACTGGCCATTTATCCACCATCTCAACAGAGCCAAACAATACAAAAATACCATAGCGACCCTCAGTCCGGACATTCCCAAAGATACTTATACCAGAAACAGGTAGGCGAGGATTCTTCAAGCAAAACCATAGTAATCTCAGAGAATTATCCCAGTAAAGATCACACTATTGCAACAGTTTTACCTTTTAGTTACAAACAAAGGAAGCAAAGTAAACCTTCACAAACAGTGAACTACGTTACCCCTGTGCCATACTCTTCAAAATACCTGTCCCAATATAACGTAATGGTGCCACAGATGGTGCTCAATAATCCGACGAATGAGAAAGTCTCCTACGTGAATTCTCA
Organism: Clepsis dumicolana; assembly: GCA_963691665.1. Taxonomy (NCBI): domain Eukaryota; kingdom Metazoa; phylum Arthropoda; class Insecta; order Lepidoptera; family Tortricidae; genus Clepsis; species Clepsis dumicolana. Next base: position 9,339,265 of record OY829520.1, on the reverse strand, counting down.
TTCGTTGCCATCTCACTATCTTCAAAGTGGGACCCAATATAACCCTGATGATGAGTACATAACAGAAACACATTATGTTCCTCCCAGGGGTTCACAGAAGCCTCCGACCTACCCTAGGAGTTACCACAGCCAACCTAAACGCATGGCCAAACCGGAACACAAAGCAGAGAGCATGGCATCATCGTCGACAAAGAAGCGAAATGAAAAGAAAAAATCGTCATAGACAATCATTCGTTATTTAAAATTGTTTTTCAAAAACACACTGTAAATATAGCTGTTAAGTTAGAGATAAGGTGTTAAAAGAATTGAAGATTGGTAGAGCGTAGAACTATTCAAAAATGCGCTACAATAATAATGTTCAGTATTGGCGAACGAATGTCGAATTGGTGATACAGCAAGGAAATTAATATTTATAGTATGCGCTATTACAATATTAGTATTCGAACGTAGGTAGAAATCTTGATTCGAAAACCATACTGATGGTTACGGTTATTTTAGTAGCAAAGCTAGTGAATGTCTGACAAGAAAATAAATCCTTGAATGAGTATTGCCAGTGTCTAGACTCGATGGCTAGAAATAAAAACTGGTTACATTTTTATTTTACACTGAACTGTTATTTATTAATGTTTACCACCACAAAGCAATTGTTATGGCTGTTTCTGAGTGCAATATGTCGAAATAAGGCTATGTAGTGCAATAAAATGTTACAACTGACAGTGTGCCTCATTACCCTTCTTCACAAAACTACAAATTGTGGACAATGTCATAATGGTTTTTTGGTTATGTCATAAAAGCAGAAGCGCAACATTTTACGACGGAAAATACGTTAGGTTAATGTAGGTTAGGGTCAGTATACGAAATTCTGATCGGTTTTATTATCCTTGTCAATTACTGACCTAATTTAATTAGTAAGCTGTTCTTATTAACATCGGCAAGCAAAGTTAGTTATATTCTTATCTCTAAATTTGTGCTAAAATTCATGAGAAATGAAATATAATGTCGGTAACAACCAATCTAAAATGAGGTTAAGGGTGATTTTTTAGTTAACCTAAATAATAAAAACTTGTTTCCACTTGATTACCCATTCCATGATTTTCCGTCAAGATCGTAAGCGGTTTTTAATTAAAGTGTAGAGGGCGCTGTACGATGGAACTATCTCTACATGGTATGTATCTGAAAAGTTTCAAGCCTAACGAAGAGATGGCAGCACACGTCTACAAACTTTGTAAACTTTATATCTTTACAAAAAAGGAGTAAGTACCTAGTTAATGAGACATTTGCTTAAGACGATGTGAGTAGTATGTACTTACACTGTACTGTACAGATAATTTATATTTTACCCACGTTTTATTTGTATAGAAAATCTGTTCCGCCAAATAAGGCATTACAGTGTAATGATGATAATGAGCCCCTTAACTAGAGCCTTTTGGATATTGGTCTAATTTACATTTTTTAAGTTTTTTTATGAAACCCGAAAGTCATTGTTAGTATAAGATAACTACTGTAGACGGCGCTTTATGTGTCACTGCGTTTGCGTACTGGATAATTTACTTAGTTTAGGTTTGAGGTAGATAAAGTTTTATAAGGTAATGTGTCCAGAGGTTCGAGCACGACTTTACGAATGCTGCGTAACGTTACGGTTATCGTATCGAGATCGAGAAACCTCATACTAAATTTTAGTTCCAAATACGCTCACGGGCGGGCGCTGTTCCAAACGTCATACAAACTCGACAACGTTTACTATTCGATTTTACGTGACGCAGGTTTCGAAAAGTCGTGCTCGACCCTCAGGTGCCTTACACTGCCCCAATACCTAGTTGTCACCTTCATTAGCAATATAGATGACAAACAAGGTGTCAATTAAGTATTGGAATTAAAGTGTCAAGCATTGGGAAGTTTACCTTACTTACTCGTAAATGTTTCATTTACACGCATGCAGCCAGGGTTTCGAAAACACCTGTCAGAGAAAAGATGGTTTACTTGTCATAAACATCTTATCGTATGGTGCAACTATTTAAATGAAGTCTGTGCCTTCATTTTTATTGACAGTTAGGTATCAGTTTTGAAACACATAATAAATTAACATGGAAAATAAATTTTGAACCGGTTCGGGATTGGGTAATAATCTATAACCTTAAATCAAGCGTTGCGTTTTTCTTTGAAATAACGTATTTATTTAGTATTTTATTTGGATATTTCACTGACTAAATAAATTCTGGTAAAAGTACGTAAGCATAATTCTTATTGCATTTTTTGAGTCGAATAGTTTAGGTAGTTTACCATTTCACCCTATCAACGCCATCTTTACTATAACAAATTAAACAAAGTTTCTAGTCTAAGTTGTCTTAATTCAGTTGCAAATTCTAGGTACTTAGTGATAGAAAAAAATCTGCTTGCATGGTTAGTTTAAGGGTACAAGCTATTTCCATTCCAAATTTGATCTAAATGCGTCCTCCCGCTTTTGTGTGACTGAGTAACACACACACACACCTACAATCAAAATCAAACAAATAATCAAAATCAAAATTTTATTCAGTAATTTAAGTAGGCAGTTAAAAGTTCTCAGAAAGACCATGATTGCCAAGAAACATGATACGAAGTATTTTTTTCTGAAGTTACAATACGTAACCAAACATACAAACCTTCCCATTTATAATGTCAGTAGGATACTAAATAGGATAATACCGAGTAAAATTGGTGTATTAATCTTATCTGGAAGGCAATAGGCTCATAACATGAGACTTCCACCTTGAATAACCGCCTTAAGCCTTACCATAAACCCCTGTAATTACAGCTCTAAATCAGGAACACAATTAGCAACTCCTCCATACCTGGCTCCAGTCGGATCGGTGATTATGTAATAGGTTGGAGCGTGTCATTTCCTTACTGTTTTCCCTTCAAGCTCGGTGACATACGGCTTGACAGTGCAACCAGCACTGTGTGTTTATTTGGAAAACAAATAGATTATCAGTAAACCTAATGTCCTAATGTTGGGCAAAGGCCTCTCCTCTGGTCTTCCACGTCTCCCTATCCAAGTATCCATATTTGATAACTTAACAAAAATAACAAAACATTAAGTAATCGCTCATACAGCCATTTGCAGAGAAAACCAACCACTACCTACCGGGGGGCATCTCTAAATTCCTTAGTTATCTCTGAGATAAATGTGTTACGAGAATATTTAAGACCAAACATTTACAGACAAAATAAAGACATAAAGAAGAAAACCAAATTTTCTGAGCAAAAACGTAAACAAGGAATTGCCTCACCAAACCAAACTTTCTGACATTTGCAGTATTTCAAATGTTGCAATAACTATTTTTAGAATGCATGATTCGTTCTTAAGCATTACCCTGTCACAATAGAATATGATAAGCTGTTGATGATAATCTTTAATCAAAATATCAAATACAAAGATTTCAGCTAAGTTTATTCGTAGCAAATCGCTGAAACACATGCCCGTGTGTGTCCACTTTTAATAAGAACTTCCACTAGAGTTTAGACGCGCCTTTTCCTGATTCCTCACAACCGGTACACAGTACCGGAATACCGGAAAATGAGAGTGAAAATGCTGACACCCAGCCCCTACGACCGATCAACCAACTCGTAGAGTTACCGCATCTGTAAGCCTCGGTGATAGAGACGGTATTCGCACGTCAGATGTGGTTGTCACGTGGGCAAGTTTTTGTGGAGTGCCGTCATTATAACTAAGCCTTCCTGATAAAATCTTTAAAGGCTTTAAATTTCAACGGTTTCTGGGACGAACTATTGAATATCAGAGCGGTTTTTTTACGTTACGAGTAAGAAAATACTTAATAGGTACCGGTACGTGTATATTTTATTGATTGCACAGGAACCTCGTTAGTTATAAATGATCTTTGCTTCTGAAAACAGGATGGTGCTTGACAGATTGGCGGTAAAAGTAGTAATATTTCATTGAAAAGATGGTATCTCAACAGATTTGGAAATATCTTTACATAACGGATATGTAAAATGCTCATAAATGAATAGTTATTTACTGATGTAATAAAAACAACTTATACACAAAGCTATTAAATAAAGTACATGCTAATATTAATATTATACAAATTCGATACAAAACCAATAATAATATGAACTTACACTTTATTATTCGATTCAGTCCGTGTCTTACATCCAGCCTCGTGTGCATTTGCCCAAAATATTCATAAATATTTCACAAATATTGTGTACCGTTTCTTTATTTCTCAGAATTTCATAAAAAACGTTGTTTTTCACTCAGAATAACACTATCGATACAAGTTGAAAAAAAAAACCGTTATTTTTCATACAAATTTTATGACTTACTTTTTTGACATAACTACATACCTACTGAGCGTATGAAAAAAAAATCACAAACGTGTCATTTTTATTGTCATTGTTGAAATTGACTCTACCCATGATTTTGTCTAGAAAAAACTCTTTTTTCCCAAATTGACAAAATAAAATAAAAGGTACACATATTTCTGTAAATGCCCACTTACGCTTTATTAAAAGTTACTACGGCAATTAAACTCTCAAGGAGCTAATCGTTTTATTTGCATATATATTAACAAGCTCACTGAAACTGGATCGGAAAAGCTTTACAATCATTTAGGTATAAACTAGTTTTCCCTGTCAGTTTATGTCAGCAGATAAGGTTGCCGTTAATGACCTTATGTTAGTAAAGTGGGGTCACTGAACAGAACTAATTAAGTACAATAACCTTTTTGATTACTGTCGCTCTGCAGAACAATTGCCGCCGTACCAATGTGATAGCGAATGAATAAATATCATGAGACAATTGACACCAAATGACCGAGTCCCAAACTAAGCAAATCTTGTAGGTATATACTACAACATTTACAGATAGATAAACACACACGTATACAGATAATAAAAAAAAAATACAAATATGCACAGCAGTTTTCACAAGTATCAATTGACCATACAAATATCTGCTCCGATTGGGGACTGAACCCGGGACCTAATGCCTCGTAGTCTAGTTCTTCTACCACCATCCGTTCATCTGGTACTTATTTCTGCGAACTTCCTGCCTATTAATTGCTCGTTATACTACAAGTCTAACTTAATTGCTCTTTTACCGGTCCCTAGGGTATATACCAGACACTAGAACCAACCGTCAGTACCTTTTTAATTGCTTGGCAGAACACAAATATTGCCAAAACGTCAGTCAGCTTCCCATATTATTTTAGCTTTCCATAACATGTTTCGCTTCATATTCCTTTATTACCAGACTCTAGATCAATTGTCTAATTGCCGGCAGCCTTATTATCTAAGTCGTTCTTAATCATACTCGCGTTCATTTTGTATGGGCTGACAATTTAATGCATCCATAAATTTTTATTGTGTTTTTATTTCTGTTGACGATTTTTTTGTGAATTTCTTATATTTTTGACATTTAAAATGTAACGTAATTTTCGATAAGAAATAAAGGAAATCTAATCAATTGGTATCGAAAACAGCTAGCTGGCACAGTCGTACAAAAACTGACATTTCAATCCAATGACGAGTGTCAAATAGTTATCCAATCGCCATGCGGGGTGAGTTCAATGATATTGTGCAGATTTATACGGATCGAAGAACTTGTATTTGTAGCTTGTTAATGTTAATGGAATGGTCAACTGTAGAAAGTGAAGAGGATTTTCCACTCGATTTTCTATTTACGGAAGAAGCTAAAACTAATCGTGTGCCTTATTAGAAATAATGGTACCTACTTAATATGAATATGACGCGTTGAAAAACACACTTTCAACACACTTGCTCGTAAATTGATTCTTATTGTACGGTATTTAAGTTCATAATATAGTATGTGAAAGAAGGTCAAATCATTCAATCATTAACACTAAGTAGCTAAATTGGTACCTTATCATTTATAATATAAGCTTAACTAATAAGTATTTATACACCAAAGTTATTAGTTGTCACTAAAGTGGTCGAACTTTGACCATATGACATTTTTTTTTGTTTTAAAAAGTAAGTTTTGCCAGCTAAACTTTAATTATGCCAAATCTCAAACTCCTCCTCACACTATATTCTTAAATTAAACAACGTTTTCGCTTCACGTATTAAGTAACATATTGGTATGTATGGTGTCCATTATAAAGGCCATGGTTATGCAACAACCACGGGAAATGCATTGCATCTCGATGCAGTTACCCACCTTTCCTTTCTATTATCGAATTGTTTATGTACTCTTCCAAGAGCATAAACATGTCATAGAAAGAGATATAAAATTGAAATATTGGGTTATGTACCTATAATAGATACGGTAGCCAACTTTAATGATAGCGTAACCAGGACTGAGAGGAAACTGACGATTTTTAAAGCTTAGTTTATCAAAGTCTCTCCGTAAATAGGCTTAGATTATGGGTATAATATCTCTTATAATTTAGCGCTAGCGGTATACATCTCGCGCAGACTAGCTGACTTCGCTGTCTGAATCACTAATTACCTATTAGCCTTACCTATTTTTTATAGCCAATAGGCTATCCAGGTAAAAAAGTGTCACATGAGCACATAAGATTACAACAAGATTAATGTACATTGCAATGTAAATGAGGGCGCCATTTTCTTCGTAACTGGCGCAGTTTTGATGTATAAGGCTGAAATATGACAACATTTCGTACGAAAAACTTTAGTTCCACTTTTATTAGTTTTTTTTAATCTTTATACTGTCAAACTAACTAAATAACTTTCATAAAACCTTAAAATTGCCTTACCTACGTTCAAACAATAATAAGTCCTGTACGTCCTGTGTGTGTGTGTCGATGTACGACACGATCGTAGAGAATACTGAGACTAGATTGAAGACAGCCGAGTTCAGATCTAATCGCATTAGATCAGCATTATACAGACCTGGAAAGTAAAAGTAAAGACAATTATAAAGTGTATTAAATATGACATTTAATCTGCTATTTTTATGGAGATTAGAGAGTTATTTTTTTATACACACGTCGGTTTTATTGCTAGAGATGATGTATTTTATTTTTATCACTTGTAGTAATAATAAAGAATTTGCATAGATCGGTGACCGAAATAGGTTATTGAAGTGGAAGAATTAAATGATTGATCGATTGATTGATTAAAATATACCTACGTATTTGTAACGTAAGCGCAATCGCATGCAATAGTTAGTCGCTTATAAATACCAGCCCCCTATCCCACACAAGTTACAAGTCCTACAATTTGACATATTTGTCACATTTTAGTATGAAAAACTTTACAACCTTGTTAAATTGTCGCACTTGTAATTTTTGTGGTATAGGGACCGGCTTGTGGTTCACCGTCGCCGATCTTTAACCCGAAAACTATTCGCGTTTCAGCATGCGCGTGCGCCGATGACGTAACGGACGGAAGGTGTGAAGGCTGGGACCTCTACTTACCTAATACGTGCTGATGCGATAATGATGGGGTGTCGATATTTTATACCCAGGCGAATCTGCTTTCACAAAATTTGCTTGTCAGTGGCGAAAATGAGAGAGAAAGGAAGAGATACCTAATGAGACAGACCTAAATTAAATACGGTCACTAATACGATAAAAGTACAAAAAAAAAATCCAGCCAAATGTACTGCAGAACAACTATATGCCGAAGGCTTACATTTGCATCTTTTCCGAACTACGTAAGAGGAAGACACAAAATAAATAGAACACAATATGGCATACGTGGCAGATGGCAGATCGCCCATTACCACCCACCTGTTTTTAAGGTTCCGTACCTCAAAAGGAAAAAACGGAACCCTTAAACGATCACTTTGTTGTCCGTATGTCTGTCTGCCTGTCTGTCTGTCAAGACCCTTTTTCTCTGGAACGCGTGGAGGTAGCATGCTGAAATTAGTATCAAATATGTACTCAAGCCTGCGGTCCCTTGAAGCTGTGATGTCCTCGCACTTGGCCGGTTTTTTTTTCGGTATCTCTCTGAATTGATTCGTGGTGTTCAATAATAGTACATTACTGCAGAGGCCGGGAAAATATTGATACGAGGCTGGCAATCCCATTTCAAGTAAATAACTATGTATAATGCATTTCTCAAATGTGAAATGAAATAAATAAAAAACTCCAAGAAAACAGTATTTTATTCGTGAGGCATATAAAACTAAGGCAGGCCTCCATTTTTTTAATGAAATTCCATTATAGACCTGTCATCAAACTGCGCCCGATGCGTGATACTTCGCAGCCCATTAAAGGACCGTAACGTCAATATATTTCATTGCATGTTTGAGAAAACAATATCTTTGTATGAATGTATTTGTATTGTATTGTATCGTGTTTGTATTGTATGGCAAGGGAAACTGCTTTAGCTGGTCTTGATAGAGCCGCGAGCCGCGAGCCCTGTCGACTCGGTCATCGCGGCCGAGCCGTCTCCGCTCGGGGTGACTTACTCGGCAGCTGGATTAATGTGCAGTGGTGTTCAAACTTTAAACTGACGGATTAGGTAAAAATTTAGCAGTAAAAAAACATACATACAGTTTAACGTAGAACCTCCTCCTTTTTTGAAGTTGGTTAAAAAAAGAAGATTTTTATATGCACGTTATTTTTTATTTACATAACAATTGACAAACATTAAAAGAAACAAGTATATTAAAAGAAACAAGTAAACGAAGAAAATGTCAATAAACAAAATCTTGAACTAAATGAAAACTGTTTTTAATAATATCTAAAAATAAATAAGTAACTACCTAATAAATAACATTAAACCCAATTTGAAAAATAGCCCTCCGCGCGGCATGGTCCCGAAGATCTGGCAGCATTTCCTCGCTGTATCGCGATGCTGACACATAATATAATATTTATATTGTGCAGCTAGCCTGGGCTACCTAATAACACAATAAAAGCACTTTACAATGTCATTGAATCTAAGCTAAAACTAAATGAACTAAATAAAATATTTTTGACAGGTGCCTTCTTTTTGTTCTTCATCTGCCTAGACCTAAATTATTATGTAGATTAATTTAGATAAACCAAACATAATTGATTTTTTCGGTTCTGAACAATGTTTCCTAATTTTCAGATACATGCCCTTTTGGCGTGGAATAGCAGAACGGTAGCATAGTTATTGAACAATGTTTCCTAATTTTCAGATACATGCCCTTTTGGCGTGGCATAGCAGAACGGTAGCATAGTGATAGCAATTTTTGGTCTGGCATTAGAAAATCGTTTCTACTACTTCAACTGCAAACTGATAAGTGATACTGATAATGCACCATCTTGAAATAAAAAAAAATCTGACTAGTCGTCACAACATCATCAAAACAAACCTTGATGTGTAACATATCGCACACCACCAACTCCTAAACCAATTCCTTGCTCAATCACATCAACAGTTTGAGTACCACGCTCACCTGCATACAAGTGCACCTCTCATCGGCACTGCACCCACCGCTGCACACAGCTGCATCGCCACGCTCCGCCACCCCCGTATATAAGACTCACACAGACTATCCTTGAACTTCATTTCTCCACTGCAACGGACACGTACAGCCCTTGTCCTATGTTCTCGTGATTGTGTGGGTAATATGTGATTGGACTGTTGGCAATAAGTGAGTGCTTACGAAGATGAGGGCCGTACTGCAAACGGTGAGTACGAAAACGATTTCGTTTATTAAACAAAATCAATATCGTGGGATATTTTTGATATCAATTGAATTAATCCCAAGATAAGCAACGCTTTTGTTATGGGTACTGACTAACTAGATAACGGATAAACATTCAAGCACAGGGGTAGATTTTTTAATCTCATTTGGTGACTAAATTCTCATCCATGACATCGATATCACTATTTGCCAAAAGCCTTATTTTTGAATGCCATTAATATAACATGCAGCTAATTTGCGTTTCTGTCATAGACAAGCATCTCAACATTATAGATTCAGGTTAGTTGATCTCGTTTACTAGTGGGTGGGGGCATTCGTATTTGATATCATAGGCATGAGAATTTTAGTCACCGGTGAGATTCAAAAATATGAATTTTTTAGAAATTGGTAAATTTAGTCACCGGGTGAGATTCAAAAATCGACCCCCTGATCGGGATAGAAGGATAGAGTGTATGTGTGACCGTGACCTACCGCATGCGACGTCAGGCATTTCACCAACTTTACAACTGTCAGTTTTCAATGACAATTCGGTGTCAATTGTTGACTTGAAGAGCTTTTGTTTTAGCGCTCTTCGTACTGGCCAAGAAATGTAGTTCGAATTGTCATGACAAACCGACAATTGTAAAGTTGATGAAATAGGGGCCAGGTTTTATTTAAAAACATGATACCTTGTTGTTCAATAATTACTTAACCGTTTATACACCAAAAAAAAGTATGAAGCAGATAATCGAAGTATTTAGGTACTCACTAAATTAATACCTACGCAGAAGTTACACGCTCGGCTCCCATGAACTCTTTCCTTCCATCCCGATATGGTATCTATCGGCCACGACTGGGGATCGAACCCGGGACTTCAATCATCGTCACCTTCTCTAACCACTAGACTATTCAGTCGTTACTGGTTGAGGAATAAGGGTGACGTGCGTGGTGTCTACTTGTCCAGCTTCAAGACGACAACGGGTGTCATGAATTGACAATGAAGAGAATAATAGAATGAAGTCTGTAGAAATATCTAGGTTAAGTCATACCTCTATTCATGTGGCACCCTGTAATAATATTCACTAATAGGTTTCCAATCCACACTGGCCCGCGTGGGAACTATAGCCCATACAATATAGCACAGACAATAAGTAAATGTCCCAATGCCAAACACTGCGTCAACTGTTGGCAACTTCAGTTTTAATTCATAACAATATAAACGTGACAAACAAGGAGCCAATTGTTGTAATTAAGATGTCAAACATTGGCACTTATACCTGACGTAGTAACGTGTCATTTCATGATGATGTGCTCATAATTTTTATCTCTTAACTTTTTCATAGATTATTACAAGAAAACAAAAGTTTTAATTAATACGGACATAACATGCTTGATACTTGGAATATTGCTAAAGCATTTAAGTCTAGTCGAACAATTGCTAAGTAATCCTAAGGTACGTGTACCTTGGCCTTAAAAGACATCAAGATCAGATTACCTTTAATACGGAGATACATTTTGTGCAGTTACTGCTCATAGATAACCTTTGCCTCCAAATGTTAGAATTACTCGTACTGCGGCATCTGAGGCATATTTCTTTGAGTCATTGAGATACAATACAATACTATATAAATATTTTTTATTGAAAACCACAAAACAGTACAAGGAGATTACAGAAAAACTGGTATATGGTAGATGTGAGGGAGACGATCAAACTATCGTGAAGTGGTCGGACCAATGGAAGTTAGTGAGATCTAATTGTCAACTAGGAAATGAGCTTCATCTTCGAACGCCAGAACAGGTGTTCATACATTATAGATAACCATCTCAATCACGTCAGCTTTCAAACTAAACATAACATAAAAATCGGTTCATGCGTGTGGACCTATGATGCCACACCCACTATGATGATACACCCATAACACTCACACAAAGGTTAAACTTAAAACCGCCCTCGATCTTTTGCGTCGGAATTGCAGTGCATTATTTTTACCCCGTATTACGTCAACATGCACGTGTAAAATCGAACATTTCAATTTGAGATGGTCTTATTGTAAAGTTTTAATTTACAGGAAAAAAACCGGAAACACTTGATCTTTAATTTTACAATAGGGAGGTTTATGATTGTTACAACTAAAATTAAAACGTGACAGCGAGTCAGTGACAATGAAGAAAGTTAGAAACAAACATCAGATAATTGTAGTTCAGGAAGCAGTGGCTGTACGTACCTGTTCTACGTTAATTGAAAAATTGAAATAAGATCGCGTTTTAAATAGTAGCAGTTTCAGTACAGTGAATAGAGTTAGACTTTCTGGAGATAGTAGCAACCAAATTCAATAGTTCACTCACTAGTTACTACTACCACTGTTACTAGTTAGTTATCTCACTATTCATTCTTTAACAAATTACTTATAATTCTCATTGTTACTGTTATACAATACAAAGGTGTGAGAAAATTGGCTCCCATAATCACTTCACTTGTAACAAATGTAATGTAAATCTATCGGCTTCGTGACAAAGTCATCCCATGCCCTCGGCAGATGGTTTGCTCATAAACCTCATAAATCAATCGTACCTCGAAAGTGAAATCCCAAGCTTCCTAGTCCTAATAGTAACGTAATGCCTAGCAGCTCTAAAATTATAGATCACCGGGTACAAGCGGTCGCCATTAAAGCCATTAGGCCGAGTGCAACGAACTATAGTAAATTATAGCTGACAAGTGAATTAAACCTAATCGATTAGTAATACACCTGATACAATCCATCAACCGTCGTGGCTGATCCTCACCTGTCACTTACACATATTACGCGTTACCTATTTACGCATATTACGCGTTATCTTCAATGAATTATGAACGCGCGGCTACGTTCGGTGATTTGTTGCGATTTTACTCTGAGCTGTAAAGTTTTTGCAGACTATGAAATCGTTTTTTAACACGTCTATGTTGATGATATCGCGGTATGACATTTATCATGATTATCGCGTTTAAGATAGCACCACTTCACTGCACTTCACTGCATGTTTTAAAGTTTCAAATATGGCAGTCAATACATAGTTCGAAAAAAAAACTTGGCAGTGGGACAGTTTCGGACGCTTCTGTGAGGTTTTTATCATTTATTTCGTCGTAAAATGTGGCGATGCAACCATCACAGTACAATGGGAGAGCAACATAATATAATACAAATCCATTTCTTTTCAAGTCAAACTCTTTAATAAACACCATAAAATAAAAGATAAATATACAGAAAATAATATGGCAGTAATATACTGTAATTACGACCGGATGGCCTAGTGGTTAGCGACCCTGACTATGAAGCTTGAGGTCCCGGGTTCGAATCCCGGTCGGGGCAGATGTTTGTATGATGAATAGGAATGTTTGTTCTCGGGTCTTGGATGTTTAATATGTATAAAAGTATGTATTTATCTATATTTATCCGTTGTCTAGTACCCATAGTACAGGCTTTGCCTAGTTAGGGACTAGGTCAATTTGTGTCAATTTGTCCCATGATATTTATTTATTTACTTTATTTATTTATTAAAAAGCGGCCCCATATATATGAACTCATATTACTTTGCTGTCTTTTATGATTGATTCTATGGTGTCGGACGGTCGAAACGTACCGTTCCACGGCGAAATACAAAAACGTCTGGCGTAGACTGGCTGATTAACAGGTGCTTAGATACAGGATGTTACGTTCCCCAGTTCCTGACTAGCTGCATCCGTATACTTCCTTTTCCCGCTTCGTGGATACAGGTTATTAATCAATTCTAACGCACTGTTGATGCGACATGAATAATCAATCACTACTAGGCCGGATTAGTACTAGATTTGTGGAGCGCATAAAAATGCCTGGTGCACGACTGTCCGCTTTCCGGCTGCTTATTTTTCAGATCGATCAAATTGTATCCTGATCTGAGAAAGTGAATGATTTTACACGACTGCTTAGACTAAGTAGTATGAGTCACAATATGATTTAGTAAAATAAAATTAATAAATCCTGAGGTCGGCCCTTCCGGTAATCGATGGGCGTTTTTTTTCTAAACGGGTAAATTTTAATTTAAAATCAAAATCAAACTGATTTTATTGTAAACATATTGTAAACTGGTTACAGCGACACTATTTCTGGTAGCGAGTGGCACAAGGGGGACTTTAATTAAAGAATGGATATTTAAAGAATGAGGTATGAAAAACCTCCTGAAACCAATTCAAATAATACAAATTCATTAATAAAACTGTATAATGTAACCAAACGTGCGGTTCCCTATAGAAGCGCGTACGCCGCGGTCGTCCCCCGGTTCCGACTCTTGACAATTAGTAAGATAATTGACATTAAATTTATGGCTCATAAAGTTGTCATAAAGTTATGAACCTAGCCCTTAACTGAATATACTTTCAACCGCTAATAGATGCCACTAACAGCCAGCTTAATCAAAATGCCCAGTAATATATTATAGTCACGGTAACACGGTAATTAAAGGTTTACCTTTATGGATTAAATAGGAAAATCTCTTTCAAAAACCTGTAGCGAAAGCTGTCATCATTGACATGACTTTATTTGTTGAATTTAATATCGCTATCAAGTATTTAGGTAAAACACACTAGCGCCATCATAGCCATGAATTATTTATTCAAATCGCCTCTGCTTTTCACGGGCTTTTTATTAACTTGCAATGTATGTATGTTCGGGTCAAGTGCAAGTAAAATTTTACCCACTTCCAGTATTCGAATTGACTTAAAATTTGATAATGTAAGCTGAATGACAATAAAAGTCGGCAGAGAATGTTGTAATAAAAATTAAATTTTTAACAGAAGACTCATTAAAGTTAGAGAACTTGAAGTTTCTTAGTAGAGACTAAAAATTGTTTCAAATAGAACAGAAGAACCCAAATATCCGTTTTCCCAAAGCATTAAAAAATTCAAACAATTCGCAGTTTTGTACATATTTAATTGTAATTTAAGGTGTGCCCGTTAACTCTACTTTTGTCCCTTTGTTTTTTGTTGTTTTCTCAGAAAATTGTTGTGATATCGGTGCCTCTGCACTACATCACCCAGACTCTACCATACTTTGACCTGTCGTGCGTAACTTAGCTTATTACTGTGTGAATCATATCGCATTAAAGCTCGTGACATAATAGCATTACGTCAGCGGGGTAATTTTCTATCGCTATCTGATTAATAAGTCTTGTCTTGTCTTCAAAAATGGTTAGAAATGGAAAGTTGAATGAAACTGATTTTTACACGACTGTGCAAAGAATGGAGCGTATTGTTTTTATTATCTAATCCTAATTTATTTATTATATTCCTATCAGTGTGTGAATAAATACGTTTTACTTAATTTCCTAGCAGTTTGACCTATGACCTCTCAAGCAAGAGGTCGTGAGTTCGAGCCCCAGCTCGCACCTCTGCGTGATTTATCATGAGCTTTTCGGTGACGGAAAACATCGCGAAAAACCCAACACATTCCTGCTAAACGATTCAATGGTGTGTGGAAAGTTCTTAATTGGCAAACTAACTAATAATTAGGAACTACCAATACCAGTGCCTGATCACACGCGTCACCCTCTAAATTACTTATTTTCCCTTCCAATTGAAAGGCAATCATTGACCAAAACAATACTTGTTCATGCTAAAATACATGCTTGTAGATATTTTCATAAAAAAAACTTCTGTCCACCCTTTAGTTAAACCCATCGCCGATACATACAAACTGAGTCCATCCAAAGTTATCAAAGTATAAGCACTTAAGATTACTTAATTAAATCAATAACCTAACCTAACCGTTTAACTTGAACGTAAACACCCTACAGCTAGGTTCACCTCACCGCAAATGCCAGCGCATTATGCAGATTACGTAAAACAAAGGCCTCCTTAAATCACCCATAGATTTCCCTCTCGTTCGCTCCCACGCTCCATCAATGTCAAAGACCTAGGAAGGCCGGGTAGCGAAAAGCGACAGTGGTCGGAAGCGACTTTCGCGGATGAGCGGGAGAAACGTGACTGGTAAAGGGCATGGAATCCCGAGGTCCTGTCGTCTGACCTTTGGCTCGAGAATAATGGCTTTCATGAAGTTAGCTGGCTTGTTAAAGGTATCATTAGATCTGTGATGTAAGAGTTGGAAGTGGGGGGTTAGAAGGGGTTATGATTCTTCCTGCTACATGTCGATTGAGGGCGTACCTCTTCTATTATAGCGGGGATGTTAAATGATGTCATCTACAGATAGGGCCTTAAATAACAAATTTGTTTGATTTTTTTATTAGAATGGAAACCATTACGTCACTGAAGCACTGCAATGAACTGTTGTAGGGACCTAAGTTATCGTAGACATTGGCATTTAACTTATTAAAGTAGCACTATTTGTTACATGAGAGAGAGAGAGAGAGAGAAAGAGAAACATTTATTCACATACATTCGACGTATACAGAGAAATAAAACAGTACATTTGAAAGAATAAAATACAACAGAACATTATAGCTATCTTATTTAACAATACAGGATTGATTTATTGAATCAGGCGTTACTTTGCGGAGGTCCATATTTATGAACTAAAAACAATTACTTTGCTCACCCGCTACCACAAGAGAAAAAACAGTTATATCTGTTGTTGTTGTTGTGCTTCGTTAATGGCCTCGTGGAGAGTGCCGGAACGCGTCAGCGTTTAGTTTAGTGGTGGTGGTGATAGTTGGGTCTGTGTGGCATGTGTTGATTCGTGTAGCAGTGAAGGCGGAGGTGTTGCATGGAAATATACATTTGCCGCACATATATAACTATTTTTTCACTTGTGGTCGCGGGTGAGCAAAGTAATTGTTTTTACTTCATAAATACAGGATTGCACCGAACGACGTGAAATGGGCCCCACTCAGCATAATGTTACTTGTTACATAACTAAACATAACAGTCCAAAGTATACGCATTGCTCCTTTATCAACATCTTTCCTTTTTTAACCAATGATGGTATATTTCATTTCCTCAATTACCAACTTACCTAGTTAATTACAATTTACTACAACAAACTTCTATTTTAGTTTTAAATAAAGCTTCGACCTTGCGCACTTCCGGTTAAAAGCTTTGACCTGTCCCTGGGCATCCAATTCAACGTTACGATGCGCCTGCGCCGTGCCATCTATATTAATGGTATATCATATATCACGTTTCAATAAATATTAATGTGTTACATCAAGCCCGGCTCTGGTAGGCTCGATGCCATCAAAACAAAAAACTAGTATTTTCTTACTTTCATTCTTCTTTGAGAAATTTGCAAGGCACGTTAAATACAACTTTATTGGTCAAGCATTACAAATTATATAAATATAAAAGGATAAACATTTTAATATGATATACATTTATTATACTTTAATTACTCACTAAAACAAGAATATGTCAAGGATCCGGGTTCGGTCCCCGGGGCTAGTCATATTTTTTTAGTTTCTGGGTCTCGATTTTTGGATCTCACTTGGTGACTGAATTCTCACCCGTAACATTGATATCACTATTTGCCAAAAGCCGTGTTTTTGAATGTCATACCAGTCTACTAACATGCATCTAAGCTAAGCTTGTCAACATAGTAGATTGGGGTTAGGTGCATGTATGTATGTATATATCTTTATTGCACATAAAACAAAAAATAACAGATAACAGAACAAAAGCAAACGAACTTGTCCTTTAAAGGTGTCACTGCCAGTGGTCAAGAAGTCACTCAGTGATCCGGTTTACGAGTGGGTGGGGGGATTCGTATTTGATATGATAAGAATGAGAAATTTAGTCACCGGTGAGATTCAAAAATACGAACATTTTAGAAATCAGTGAGTTTAGTCACCAAGTGAGATTCAAAGATCGATCCCCTATGTATTCTTATTACAGTGAGTATTTAAAGTATGAAATACCTAGTAAAAAGTACCTAATGAAATGTTATAGAAATTAATTAATATGTAAAAAGACCCTCCATTGAGATCATGCATACAGGGTAAAATTTATAACCTGAATCGAAATATGTTTTTCGAAGTCTATATTTAATTAACAATTAATTGCGCTATTAGATAACTCATATAAAAAAAAATTTTTTTCTTCGCTTTTCATTTAATTTATCCTGATTTGTTTAAATTTTTTTGACACCCGACATTAAGTTTCATAGTTGTCACAAGATTTAACAAAAAGATATCCAAACTCTTAGCAATTTGCTGGCTGGATATTTTTTTAAAGCAAAAAAAAATCAACTAACGTCAACATTGTCAGCACTGTTATTTCTCAAACGAAAATAAAGTAGGTATTCAATTTTATTAAACGCTAAAGCTAGAGATGCCTCCTCTGTATCCTTACGCCAACATACAACGCAGTGATATGGTGTCTTTGTACGCACAGACTAGTAGAATTGCTCAAACACAAGAACTTTTTAATGAAAGATATCCAGAGTCGCCGGTACCGAGACGTAATTTGTTTATGAGGATGGTGCAAAAGCTGCGTGAATTTGGTCAGCTTACCGTTCCGACGCACGCCCAGGCCCGCGGTCGCCCACGACTCCATCCAGACAGGCTGTACAGACGCATACGATTAGCTGCGTCAAAAAATTGTGAGTGCGTTTGAAGCAGTACCTAAGAGCTGTGTTTTTGTGTTAAGATGTGTAAAAAATAATGTGAGGCGACGGGTGGATTTGTGTTTATATGTTCAAGGATAACACTTTAACATTTGTTAAAATACGTGTACTTAAATAAAAGCTGTGTTTCGATATAAACTGTATTTTCTTTTAACGTAGGTCAAATTCTTTAAGGAAAATTATTCACGAGTTTAAGGTGTTAGATCACACACACACGTGCATGGTACCTACCTTTGCACTTATTTGGAAAAACATTGCATTGCTAGTCACGTGGTCCGAGTATGGTGACCATGGATGAAGATGAGTGTGGATCAATTTTCTCTTTTTATTGATAATGAATTAAGGATCTCATTGACTGCGATTAGCACTAGTGCCTCGTGTTAGTCTTCAGCTGATTTATAGGAAAACGTTGTTTCGATTCACGATTTAAAAATTATACTTACCTAAGTACAATTTATTAAGTTAGCGTTACAACGCACCTAAAGATAACTTTTAATCGTCAAAAGCTTTTACTTAAGGTCAATGAAATTTGCATGCACTTGCACTGGCATAATGCATAATTGGTTGCACCGTTGCGAAAATGATTGGCATGCATGCTACGGCGGTAACCTTGGGTTAAGCTAAGACTTACCGTTAGTATGACCCGAGGGTTATTAATTTATTATTACGTCTGAAGTAAGAGCTAAAGTGAAAACATTAGAGTACTAACTGTTGCCCGCGATTTCGTCTGCATAAAATTCGGTTAGCGCTATCTCACGGGAAGTATATAATATTCCGAGATAAAAAGTGGCATTTGTGTTGTTCTGATGTATTCTTTGTGCTATATTATTTTGCTGTTTTATCAAAATCCGTTCAATAGTTTTTGCGTGAAAGAGTGGTCTGTGTTGTTGTGATCTATAGAGCAGTCATTTTGCAGTTTTTTCAAAACCAGTTCTGTAGTTTTTGCGTGAAAGAATAACAAACATTCGAACAAATTTTCATTTTTATAATATTAGTAGGCTAGGCTAGGGAAGAAAAGTAAGCTAGGCGTGAGGTGAAGATATACTGTACCTATTTATTAATGTTAAAATTACCATGTTTTATGATTAAAATATCGGATTATAGCTGCTAATGACATTCTAAATTATCTTTTAATTATGTGTTAGAATGACTTGATGTGTTGTTATTCGAGGGCTTTAAAAAAACAATGTGATATTAACGAACACTTCAAATAGCAAGTAAGTAGAGTGGATGATTACTGATAAATCCTGAGCCTATTCAAAAACAAACAAATGTAGATATTTTGAAAACATTTTCATCATCTTCGCTCACGGCCCGTCATCAACAACACCCCTAACAAGTAGATCCGATATACATAAATTTCATATGACAAATACTTTTAAGTACTTATATTAAAAAAACACAAGAAAAACGTCAAGTAAAAGAAAGTACACGAGGTACATTTAAAACAGAATAACGTTGATAGAATCAATTTAAAAAGCTGTTATTTAAAGAAATGGGGCGCCGTTTGCGTGAACGGGGCTTTGTCTCTTGCTCCGAATCGTTCCCCCGTTCCAAAGGCTGTCCAGTGCCCTAAGCACGACTTGTCGAATCCTGCGTCACGTAAAATCGAATAGTAAACTATAACGAGTTTGTATGACGTTTGGAACAGCGCCCGCCCGTGAGCGTATTTGGAACTAAAATTTTGTATGAGATTTCTCGATCTCGATACGATAACCGTAACGTAACGCAGGATTCGACAAGTCGTGCTTAGGGCACAGAGGGTCGAGCACGACTTTACGAATGCTGCGTCACGTAAAATCGAATAGTAAACGTTGTCGAGTTTGTATGACGTTTGGAACGGCGCCCGCCCGTGAGCGTATTTGGAACTAAAATTTAGTATGAAGTTTCTCGATCTCGATACGATAACCGTAACGTTACGCAGCATTCGTAAAGTCGTGCTCGACCCTCTGTCCATCGCCGTTCAGCGCGGCAACGCAGCAAGCGTGTTGGGCACCTTTGCGCCAGGAATGTTGCGGGGTGGATTATTTATTTAATTTAGGTTATTTGTTTTTATTAGTCTTTATTACTCATTTAAGTTTTATGCAATAAAGTTATTAAAATAAATATTCCCAGGTACTATTTAAAATGCCAATTACCGATAGTAAAAATTAACTTAAGTATAATGATTTAAGAAATGTCAATTAAAAAAATAACAACCAACCTAGGGAATAATCCAACAATTAGTCGCCTCAGAAACACCTAAACCGTGGGCGGCTCGTGGATGCGCCCATTCACCTCCCAATCGACTCACGCGCACCCTAACATATTCATTTTCACTTTCTATACAACACGATCTGACGCTTCAATACCATTATAAATTTCATGGAACTTTAGAAATAATTTTGCTCTATCCCATTGGATAGAGCTAGCATTGCTAGCACTCGTATATACATATTTAAACAGCAGTGTAGATATTGATTTAATTTATGATCATCCATTAATATGAAAGGATCTCAGTGTTTGTGTTTTATACCGGTGTGAAGTTAGCAGCCTAAAGTTAGCAGCCTAAGATAACCCGACCAAATAAGGAAGTACCATTTTAAACAGTATGTTAAATCGAAGTTATAACGTTATAATAGGTATCAAAGCTTGCTATTTCTATTCAAAACGTGTATAAACATAAGTTATCACTTTGATAAATAACACCAAATAGAGTAACCAATAATAATTTTTTTTTTGCGAAAATTTGAGAAAGTGCCCTATCTCAGAGAAACAGAAGTCAAGCCAGGAGTAATGGCCATATGTGTCGTATAGCTACACCACGGGAGCTCCAGAAAACAATGAGTCTAGAGTGATACCTAACTGTGTTTGGGAGATGAGAGCGGTCAAAAGTTAGCAGCCTAAACGCGTCCAACGAAAGAAGTCGAAATTCTACGAGATAGAAGTTAAGCCAGGAGTAACTGCTATAAGTCGCTTATAGCTAAGGCATAAGAGCTTACAAAACATCAAAGTCCAGAGTGATACCTTCCTCTCATAAAAGAAAAACAAAGGAGGTAACTCTAAAAAAATATATTTCTTGCAGTAACCAGGTATGGTACCAATTTTCAGCTAAACGAAGTAAAGCCAGGGGTAGTGAGTATATACAACGTGTAGCAGCATTACCGAAGGTCTAGAAGAGCGCTCCTCCTGAGTGATACCTAACTTCGATAAGAAGAAACAGAAGGGACAATCCGCATGAAACTTTTTTTTTGCGAAAATTTGAGATAGTGCCCTATTTCACAGAAATAGAAGTCAAGCCAGGAGTAATGGCTATATGTGTCGTATAGCTACACCACGGGAGCTCCAGAAAACAATGAGTCTAGAGTGATACCTAACTGTGTTTGGGAGATGAGAGCTGTCAAAAGTTAGCAGCCTAAACGCGTTCAACGAAAGAAATCGAAATTCCACGAGATAGAAGTTAAGCCAGGAGTAACTGCTAAATGTCGCTAATAGCTAAGGCATACAAGCTCACAAAACATTAAAGTCCAGAGTGATACCTTCCTCTGATAAAAGAAAACCAAAGGAGATAACTCTAAAAATATTTTTTTTTTTGCAATAACCAGGTATGGTGCCAATTTTCATCTAAACGAAGTTAAGCCAGGCGTAGTGAGTATATACAACGTGTAGCAGCATTACCGAAGGTCTAGAAGAGCGCTCCTCCTGAGTGATACCTAACTTCGATAAGAAGAAACAGAAGGGACAATCCGCATGAAACTTTTTTTTTGCGAAAATTTGAGATAGTGCCCTATTTCACAGAAATAGAAGTCAAGCCAGGAGTAATGGCTACATGCGTCGTATAGCTACACCACGGGAGCTCCAGAAAACAATGAGTCTAGAGTGATACCTAACTGTGTTTGGGAGATGAGAGCTGTCAAAAGTTAGCAGCCTAAACGCGTTCAACGAAAGAAATCGAAATTCCACGAGATAGAAGTTAAGCCAGGAGTAACTGCTATTATGTCGCTTATAGTTAAGGCATAAGAGCTCACAAAACATCAAAGTCCAGAGTGATACCTTCCTCTGATAAAAGAAAAACAAAGGAGGTAACTCTAAAAAAATATTTTTTTTGCAGTAACCAGGTATGGTACCAATTTTCAGCTAAACGAAGTAAAGCCAGGGGTAGTGAGTATATACAACGTGTAGCAGCATTACCGAAAGTCTAGAAGAGCGCTCCTCCTGAGTGATACCTAACTTCGATAAGAAGAAACAGAAGGGACAATCCGCATGAAACTTTTTTTTGCGAAAATTTGAGATAGTGCCCTATTTCACAGAAATAGAAGTCAAGCCAGGAGTAATGGCCATATGTGTCGTATAGCTACACCACGGGAGCTCCAGAAAACAATGAGTCTAGAGTGATACCTAACTGTGTTTGGGAGATGAGAGGGGTCAAAAGTTAGCAGCCTAAACGCGTCCTACGAAAGAAATCGAAATTCCACGAGATAGAAGTTAAGCCAGGAGTAACTGCTATATGTCGCTTATAGTTAAGGCATAAGAGCTCACAAAACATCAAAGTCCAGAGTGATACCTTCCTCTGATAAAAGAAAAACAAAGGAGGTAACTCTAAAAAAATATTTTTTTTGCAGTAACCAGGTATGGTACCAATTTTCAGCTAAACTAAGTAAAGCCAGGGGTAGTGAGTATATACAAAGTGTAGCAGCATTACCGAAGGTCTAGAAGAGCGCTCCTCCTGAGTGATACCTAACTTCGATAAGAAGAAACAGAAGGGACAATCCGCATGAAACTTTTTTTTTTGCGAAAATTTGAGATAGTGCCCTATTTCACAGAAATAGAAGTCAAGCCAGGAGTAATGGCTATATGTGTCGTATAGCTACACCACGGGAGCTCCAGAAAATAATGAGTCTAGGGTGATACCTAACTGTGTTTGGGAGATGAGAGCTGTCAAAAGTTAGCAGCCTAAACGCGTTCAACAAAAGAAATCGAAATTCCACGAGATAGAAGTTAAGCCAGGAGTAACTGCTATATGTCGCTTATAGCTAAGGCATACGAGCTCACAAAACATCAAAGTCCAGAGTGATACCTTCCTCTGATAAAAGAAAACCAAAGGAGATAACTCCAAAAAATGTATTTTTTTGCAATAACCAGGTATGGTGCCAATTTTCATCTAAACGAAGTTAAGCCAGGCGTAGTGAGTATATACAACATGTAGCAGCATTACCGAAGGTCTAGAAGAGCGCTCCTCCTGAGTGATACCTAACTTCGATAAGAAGAAACAGAAGGGACAATCCGCATGAAACTTTTTTTTTGCGAAAATTTGAGATAGTGCCCTATTTCACAGAAATAGAAGTCAAGCCAGGAGTAATGGCTACATGCGTCGTATAGCTACACCACGGGAGCTCCAGAAAACAATGAGTCTAGAGTGATACCTAACTGTGTTTGGGAGATGAGAGCTGTCAAAAGTTAGCAGCCTAAACGCGTTCAACGAAAGAAATCGAAATTCCACGAGATAGAAGTTAAGCCAGGAGTAACTGCTATATGTCGCTTATAGCT
The DNA here is from genome assembly GCA_963691665.1 of Clepsis dumicolana. NCBI lineage: Eukaryota > Metazoa > Arthropoda > Insecta > Lepidoptera > Tortricidae > Clepsis > Clepsis dumicolana. The sequence goes on along the minus strand of OY829520.1, from coordinate 9,315,562 downwards.
AAGGCATTACAGCTCACAAAACATCAAAGTCCAGAGTGATACCTTCCTCTGATAAAAGAAAAACAAAGGAGGTAACTCTAAAAAAATATTTTTTTTGCAGTAACCAGGTATGGTACCAATTTTCAGCTAAACGAAGTAAAGCCAGGGGTAGTGAGTACATACACCGTGTAGCAGCATTACCGAAGGTCTAGAAAAGCGCTCCTACTGAGTGATACCTAACTTCGATAAGAAGAAACAGAAGGGACAATCCGCATGAAACTTTTTTTTTGCGAAAATTTGAGATAGTGCCCTATTTCACTGAAATAGAAGTCAAGCCAGGAGTAATGGCTACATGCGTCGTATACCTACACCACGGGAGCTCCAGAAAACAATGAGTCTAGAGTGATACCTAACTGTGTTTGGGAGATGAGAGCTGTCAAAAGTTAGCAGCCTAAACGCGTTCAACGAAAGAAATCGAAATTCCACGAGATAGAAGTTAAGCCAGGAGTAACTGCTATATGTCGTTTATAGTTAAGGCATAAGAGCTCACACAACATCAAAGTCCAGAGTGATACCTTCCTCTGATATAAGAAAAACAAAGGAGGTAACTCTAAAAAAATATTTTTTTTGCAGTAACCAGGTATGGTACCAATTTTCAGCTAAACTAAGTAAAGCCAGGGGTAGTGAGTATATACAAAGTGTAGCAGCATTACCGAAGGTCTAGAAGAGCGCTCCTCCTGAGTGATACCTAACTTCGATAAGAAGAAACAGAAGGGACAATCCGCATGAAACTTTTTTTTTGCGAAAATTTGAGATAGTGCCCTATTTCACAGAAATAGAAGTCAAGCCAGGAGTAATGGCTATATGTATCGTATAGCTACACCACGGGAGCTCCAGAAAATAATGAGTCTAGAGTGATACCTAACTGTGTTTGGGAGATGAGAGCTGTCAAAAGTTAGCAGCCTAAACGCGTTCAACGAAAGAAATCGAAATTCCACGAGATAGAAGTTAAGCCAGGAGTAACTGCTATATGTCGCTTATAGCTAAGGCATAACAGCTCACAAAACATCAAAATCCAGAGTGATACCTTCCTCTGACAAAAGAAAAACAAAGGAGGTAACTCTAAAAAAATATTTTTTTTGCAGTAACCAGGTATGGTACCAATTTTCAGCTAAACGAAGTAAAGCCAGGGGTAGTGAGTATATACAACGTGTAGCAGCATTACCGAAGGTCTAGAAGAGCGCTCCTTCTGAGTGATACCTAACTTCGATAAGAAGAAACAGAAGGGACAATCCGCATGAAACTTTTTTTTTGCGAAAATTTGAGATAGTGCCCTATTTCACAGAAATAGAAGTCAAGCCAGGAGTAATGGCTATATGTGTCGTATAGCTACACCACGGGAGCTCCAGAAAACAATGAGTCTAGAGTGATACCTAACTGTGTTTGGGAGATGAGAGGGGTCAAAAGTTAGCAGCCTAAACGCGTCCTACGAAAGAAATCGAAATTCCACGAGATAGAAGTTAAGCCAGGAGTAACTGCTATATGTCGCTTATAGTTAAGGCATAAGAGCTCACAAAACATCAAAGTCCAGAGTGATACCTTCCTCTGATAAAAGAAAAACAAAGGAGGTAACTCTAAAAAAATATTTTTTTTGCAGTAACCAGGTATGGTACCAATTTTCATCTAAACGAAGTTAAGCCAGGCGTAGTGAGTATATACAACGTGTATCAGCATTACCGAAGGTCTAGAAAAGCGCTCCTCCTGAGTGATACCTAACTTCGATAAGAAGAAACAGAAGGGACAATCCGCATGAAACTTTTTTTTTGCGAAAATTTGAGATAGTGCCCTATTTCACTGAAATAGAAGTCAAGCCAGGAGTAATG